>JARHVA010000927.1:2560000-2887500 GCA_037957365.1 Torreya grandis | reverse complement strand
CAAGGTCATGGCACTAGACCACCTACCCTCTTACCACTCTACCACAAATGAACATCACATATACCGCGTAAAACTATCCATATTATGTCACTAATAATAAAAACTTTCTGGAATTCTCAATACAATGATTACACCATTCTCATGGACATATGAGACCCTCCTTATGGGAACAAGGGGACATTTTTGTTACGCTTTAAATATATTATTTAGATTTTGTCTTCTTATAAAAAGGTGATAGTTACAGTCATAATATATCTATTTTCACAAACAATTTCTTTTGGGGAGTAAGGGGACTTCTGACTTTATTTTACGTGGCATAACATTTAAATTATATATTCTATGTATTTGAATCTCATGACCAAGGTTAGGAGGAAAAGGTGCCTTGCCAATGAACTACACTTATCAAAAAAATATGTAAATGGGAAGGGAAAGGGAACCAAAAAATAAAAAAAGAAAAGAAAAAACAAGACAACAGTGAATAATTACATATAATTATATGTTTGTAATGCGCACATATGATTTGCAAGTTTGTAAATCAAACTTGTTTGATAAGCATAATTTTACCAACCCACCTCAACCAAGAATAGAAAACCAACTCTCAAAGAAGGCTCCTCAACTTCCTACTATACCACAACTAACATAACATGTACTCATTACTAAACTCTTTTAAAATTGTTTTACCACCTTAATATTAAAAACAAATTTTCATGTGACCTTGTTTACAAATTTAACTTTGGGCATGTCTTAATGAAGAATTTGCTTTAATGGTTTGAGAAATATTAAAGAGAATTCTATGACTTTGTCTATAAGTTTAGTCTTTATGTGGGGGATGTCATAATCGATAATTCTCTCGAATGGTTAAATATTGAGATATTCTATTATATTTAAATAATTGAGTTTTATTATGTTTAAATGATATATAATTTAGGTATTTTACGCTTCTTACAATTTATAATATTAGAGAAAAAAATTATGGATAAATTGTGAACAAATATTAAGAAATAAATGTTACAGATGTAATTTATTGCAATTTTTTTTAAATAGATTTTTTGATTGATAATAATAGATAATTATAATATTTTGCATGTTGTATTATACATTTTAAAAAATATAATTAAATTTGGATATATTACTATTTTTTATTGAATAGAGTACTTTCATTAATATAATAAGCTATAAAGCATCACTAATCATACAAAAAATATGGATGAAAAAGTCGCACCCTAAAATATCTAACTTGAGCTAAAAAAGCCTCCAAAAGAACATAGTCTAAAACGTCCACCACATGGCCAAGAAACCACAGTTAAGCTAACTCAAGTGCACATCAATCAAAAAAAGAGAAAGATAAAAGCACAAACAAGGAGTCCATTAAGCAACAACAACAAGCATGGTGACAAGCAGAGGTAGAGGAGGTGGAGGACCCTAAGGGTATTCCCCCACCCCCTGAGATATAGGGTCTTCATCAACCGAGATGGGGTCCCAACCATCATTATGCTGGGTAATTTTAGTATAATTATGTTGTAGAGAGTCCTAACCAGATGTAGAAATGGCCAACGCTAGCCATGAGAACTTATCCTGTGGAGGGGGCTTCTACCCATCCCCCCTACCACCATGCCGCCACTGTCAAGGAGGAGATGGCCAATGAGAGCAAGGAGATGCACTCCTACAACATCAAGACTCCTTGTTGTGAGATAAATAATGCTAACCCCCATACCCATGACCCTGAGGGGGAAGGGTGAGGATGGGGATCAAGAGGCTCATGGTTGACCACACAAGGAGCATTCCCCCAAAGGTCCAGAGGATCTATAGATGGTGGAGTTCAATATGAACCTTATCTATTTGATTCTAAATCTAAAAGGTAACATTAGAAATTATAACAACTTTATTATTTATAGAAAAGCTTTTTTCTATATCTTCATTATTAAAACATACTTTATTTATAAATTTCCAAATTTAAAAAATAATATCAGTACATAGAATTTTCTAGAATATGTTATATCTTGCAGGAAGCATGGTGGAGACCCCCAAGCGACCCATCTTCCAATTGGACATTTCAGGCCTAAAGTTTTTGAAAAGGGTGTAAATTGATCTCCAAGTAGACTAGGCATGAGGACAAAAACAAAAGAGATGTTTCATGGTTTCTGTGTGGTGAGAGGTTGGGCAAGTGGGATTCAAAACACCCATGTGTTTGAGTTGGTCCCCTATACGTAGACCTTAGTAAATAATACACTAAAGGAAAAGGGGTTTTTTAGGCTCTATGCAAGTTCTCTAGACATTGTCAAATATCAATATGTTGAGGGGCCAAGAGATTATAACCTAGCCTAGGGGAATAGCGATAGAACTATGTGGTTGTAGGCTAAGACTGGGCCATCCACCATAGCGTAAGAGAGGACACCACTCTTTGTAATTAATATTTAGGTATGGAACTCTATAATTCAGAAATGGATTTTACATCTTCCTTAGTTAAAATGAATTTAGACTTTACCAAGTTCTAAGGAAGTCAGTCTTGAGTGTCTTTATAGAAGAGGTCACCAATAGTGTGAGTTTATTTTTTTAACAGTCTCAAGATTTTGACCCAAGGGACCATAGCAAAGGGGACATTATGTAAATTTAACATGGGTGACCACCAAATGGATTGAGAATTGAGAGAAATACCATTTATGAACCCTTCCCCCACCCAAATGAGGTGAGGTTTGAGTTTTTCCCAAGCCTTCCAGATGCATTGCATGATAAAACTTCCCCCTATTTTAACCATCATAGAAGTGACAAGAACGTTGTGTAAACCAATCCCTTACCTAGTTTTTGTACCAAGTAGGTAACCTTGAGAGATGAAGTGCTTCCAAATGGATCTTTTAGGCCTCATCCCCTTCCAAGCTTATGATGATCCATTTGAATCTAAGAGCTAGCCCTTGAAGCTCAATATAAATGATCCATTTTAATCTTTAAAGATTTAGATTTACCACTTCAAAATCAATAAATTTAAATTTACCACTTAGAAATTAAAAACAAATTCTAATTTTTAGACAATTAGAATGAGGAAATAAATGAATCCTAATCAAATTATAATTATAGCGTAGACACTATGGAATCTTCATGTTGAGTTCCTTCCTCTTTTTCCAATATTTTTGGTGGTTGGTTAATTTTCATGCCCTTATATATGGAATATCAAAATGTTTGTATTTTAATTATGAGTAGATACTCCTTCAAGGCTTTCAGAGACTTCTTTAGTTATCAATAAAATCAAATGAAGGTAAGTGTCTCAAAGAAAAACCCTATCCACACTTTTAGATATAGCCATTACCCAATATAATTTTATAAATTATGAATCATCTTTACAATAATAGGCAAAAGTAAAGAAAACTACAATGTCTTACCTGCATGCTCTTTAATTTCTTTGGCAACATTGCAATTATATGGATTCATTTCTATAGAAACCAACTTGCTATCAAGCTTTTCCATCTTGGAAGCAATTTTAATGGTAGAATACCCACAATAGGTTCCCAGCACTACGACCAATATAGAATCACATCTCTCCACTACAAATTCAAGAATACTCTCCCTAAATAGTTATCTTATTCTTCTATACTAAATTGTAAGTTGGTATATTAGTAATAAAAAATAAAGTAGGTTTGTAAAGGCTAAATTTAGCGGGTGATGCTCCCTATCATGAAATTTGATGATAGTTATTTATTTAACATTGCCCTTCAAATGTTAATATAATTTATTGTAAAAGAAGGAAACATTAAAGTAAGTGTGTGCATGTGTGTGTGTGTGTGTGTTATAATCATTTATAGTTTTTGACAATACACCTAATTTTTTTGATGAAATAGAGCTTATAATTTTGTTATAAATAAAATATGTACAAGACTATTCAAAAAAAAGTTAGTAGAGGGCACACGACCAAAGTCACACTAGGTAATGCCTAGAAAACAAAAGGCCCAAGGCCACAAAAGTAACGAACAAACTAGGCCACGCCTAGAGAAGGCAACTTAAGCAATAATAATAAATAAACCAGTTGGAGATGGCTCATTGTCAGGAAGACCACCCATCCAGAGCTTGGAAGATCTTTCTCATCATCCACTAGGTCCCATCCAGTGTCAATGTCCACCTAGTCAAGAGTATCTTTTTCTTTGATAGCATGCAAGGGAGAAAAGGTTAAATTAAGCCACATGAAACTTTTACAAAAATGTTAAAAGGAACCATCCTAGGAAGTGCCAAATTGCATCATCCCCCATGGTCGGGCCATTGGAGGTGGGGAGCCCCACCGCTGACTATGCCGAGATGGCAGAGGTAGAGATCCCTAACTAGCATGTCGATCAACAAGGGGAAACCCCAACCACCCTATTGCATTGAAGGGGTAGAGTGATGTTGCTGCAAGGCACTAGAAGCTCATGAATAGTGGTGAGGCTAGCTATTGTAAGAGCCATGAGTGTCCCTAGGTGGGAAAGGTAGCACACGAGCAACAGTGCAAGCCGCATCACCCTAATAATAGAGCTGCTGCAAGTAATCAAGTTTCATAGCAACATTTTTTTTTGTACTTGAATATGCAAAATAACATTAGAAACAATGGTAGCTTTCTCATAAATAACAAACATAGAGTCAATGTGATTATTATAAATTATCACTAAATTACATTCTTTCCAAAGCCAAAATAAAATTTCCATTCTGAAAGCATGCCAAATTTGGGTGAATTGAGGAGGCAGACTTGGATTATCCCCAAAGATAATATGGCACCAAAAGAAGGGAATGGAGTGAAGTGGCTGGAAAAAAAAATTGAATCCATAATGAGGCATGTTGGGCCTTCGAACAATGCTAGAAAAGGTGCAATATGATTTCAAGGTGGCCACACAAGGAACATTTGGGAAGAGAAATCCTCAAATGGACAAGCCTTCTACCAATAGGTAGGCCTTGATAAATCAAACACCAATTGAAGTGAGAAATTTTGGGCTCAATACAACCAGACCAGATAGTGTAAAATCATTTTTCCCAGAGAGAAGTGGAGGAATGTATATCCCACCTCTGGTTGAGTTTATCCACCATAGGCATGTGTAGAGAGAGCCATTCATATCCTTTTCTGACAGTATAGTTTTAAAAATGAGGCTCTTTTTATCATTTCTAATCCTTCCACCAAAGGTGGGCAGAGAATATACCTAAAGTTTCATCATGCATTGAATATGATTGTATTTTACTTTTAAAAATGTAAATTTAGGCCTCACATCCACTTGTCATGTGAATATTATCAACATACATAACTAAAATATCAATTTGTCATATATTTAAAAAATGAGAATTATATCTTACAGATTTTTAATCAAAAGTGAGTAAAATCACTATTTTCCTTTTTGAGACATCATGGAAAGCAAGACAAGATTCTTCTACAGCATTTGTTTTGCCAACTAATAACACATCTATTTTATCTATGCCAATGATTACTTAAAACGGAGGAAGCTTAGAGCAGTTGTCTGGATGTGTTCATTCACATCTTAAAGAAGATAGATATCATGATAGACACAATCTAACCACTCGTTCACTTCATCATGTTTTTAGTATGCAACAAAAAACTAAATGCGTTCCACCAAACCAACACTCAGTCCAACCTGATCAATTCACACTCTCCATTATCTCGTCTTTATATTTGAATATGCAAACTGGAGAAGTAAACGCACTAAATCACATTCTGAAAGAGGATTAAAGGTTTCCAGGAAATGCCTATGTGAGAAAAGCCCTTATGGGCTGCAATAACTACTTGAAATGCAAAATATGGGCTTGATGGGCAATGGAGATTTTAATGTAGAAGCACTTGGTAAGAGAAGAGGGGCTCATTGCCGTGCATGCATGGTGACCATAACATCACAAGTAATCATTGGAAAGGACATTCCAAGTGTTTGGTGGTCTTTAGTACGGTACCACCTCATAAGCTCGTAACTGTAAGTTTGTTTTTTGATATATTAATACAGGGCTCTATTTGTGGATCTGAAAAGAAGAGTCTAACCATTCGATATACTAAGATTTCTTAATTAACTGTGATATTATAAGATTTCTTAATTAGTAGATATACTAAAAAATTTAAATTAATTGATATACTAAATTTTGTTGTGGCATGAAAGAATGTCCACTGAAAACAATCATTTTAAAGCCTTTCATTGTCATTTGGATGACAATCCAACATAGCAAAAAATCTAATAGAGTATGATCAAATCTTAACTGGATGAAACTTAATAGTTAATCTACCTTGCAAAAAAAAAAAGAATTTTATAAGCATTGGGTGTAAAAAAATTTTCTTCTTGTTCTTACTTATCTTGTATACATGGTAGAAGGTTTGCCTTGTATTTCAAAAGTAACAAAATTACTTGGATTAAATTGTATTCACTAATACCAAATATAAATAATTACAGGGGCCAACAAGGGCACCTCAAAGTTAATCACACTAGGGACAGTCGTTCCTATACAGGAATTGATGAAAATAATATAAACTTCTTTCAAGGATGACCTGATTATTTTTAGTTCTTTTATCTAAGATTCAAGTTACTTAAAACGTGTAACACATTAATTTTATGTTGTAATGAAGATGGGGAGATCAACCTTGCAAGTAGAAACAGTGACGATAGATGGAAGCAAACTAATGTACTCTGAACTAAATTTGTGCTCTTCAATCTCCAATTCCTGCAAGTTACTTCTTAGATAGTTGGAGAAATCCAAACCCACGTTGTTGGCCACAATGACAGTTCCTTTCCCTATCATTCCTCTCTCTTTGAGTAGCATGAAATCTGATAGGTAGTATTGTTTGGAGTGATCCATAAATATAAAATCAAAGTATGGAACTCCTCCCTCTTCTAAGATCTCTCTTAAGTCCTCCAAACTGTCGCTCAATGTTCCTTTCATGATTTCCACCTTTGTTGCAAGCCCTGAGAGCCAAACCAATCCCCCAAAAAGGTGAAAATGTTAAAAATAATGTTTCAAGGAATGAATTATGAAAATGCAAAAAATAGTGTTTCAAGGAATGGATTTCTAGAATACAGATCTAGGATTATGAAAGCAGACTATATATTTAATGGATCCAAGTCCCATATAAATGTTAGAACAAACATTAATACACCTTTGGTGGATTAGATTGTCAATTATCATACACCTGAAATGAAAAGGCAGCTTAAAACATCTTTTGACCACCACATATATTGGACAAATAATGCACAAAATATAATGGTGAAGACATACCCCAAATATATTGGAAAGCATATATTTATGGAGTGTATTTGTGATTCCAATGTAATCAAATAAACAGAAATGATGTAGAAACCAAGGTCATGGTACTAGACCACCTGTGCCAGCGTACCACTAGACCACAACTCAACATAACATATACTGCTTAAAACTGTCCATATTGTGTCGCTAGTAAAAAAACTTGATAAAATTCTCAATATAATGATTACCCTTCTCCTGGACATATGAGAACCTCCTTATGAGATCAAGGGGATATTTTTATTATGCTTTAAATATATTGTTTTAGATTTTGTATTCCTATGAAAAGGTGATAGTTACAGTCGGGATATAGTTAGAATGACAAACCTTCCTTTTGGAGAGTAAGGGGACTTCTGATTTTATTTTGCATTGCATATTATTTAAATTATTTACTCTGTAGATTTGAATCTCATGACCAAGGTTAGGAGGAAAGGGAGCCTTGCCAATGATCTACACCTATCAAAAAATATACAAGTGGGAAGGGAATGGGAAGGGAAGGAAAAAGGACAAAAAGAGAAAAAGAAAAAAGAAAAAAGAAGAGGTCAATAGTCGATAATTATGTATTTACAATGAATACATGTCACAATAAAAAGTTGTAAACATGATAATTTACAGGTATGTCACTATAAAAATTTATAAGCATGGTAATTTGCAAGGCTGTAAATCAAACTTGTTTGATATATATAACTTTACCAACCCACCTCAACCAAGAATAAAAACCCAACTCTTAAAAAAGACTCTTCAAATTTCTACTATACCATTACCAATATAACATATACTCGTTAGTAAGCTTTTTTAGAACTGTCTTACCATCTTAATATTAAAAACAAATTCTAAACTTTATACTTATAAATTTACCACCTGAAAATTAAGAATAAATTCTAATCTTTAAACACTTGATTGAGGAAATAGATAGGTCCTACTCAAATTATAATTATAAATATAAAGTAAATGCTATAGAATTTTCAATTTTCTTTTTGATTAGTTAATTTTGTACACCCATCTCTATTGGATATCAAAATATTTGAATTTTAATTACAACTAGAAACTCCCTCAAGGCTTTCAAAGATTTCTAAAGTTATCAATAAAATCAAATGGAAGAAAGTTCCTCACACAAACCCCTTGTTTTGTCTTTTGGTGTGGATTCACAATCTTAGATATGGTCATTACCCATTATATTATGATAAATTCTAAATCAACTTTACAATAACAACTAAAAGTAAAGAAAAACTACAATATTTTACCTGCATGCTCTTTAATTTCTTTGGCGACATTGCAGTTATTTGGATTCATTTCTATAGAAATCAGCTTGCTATCAAGCTTTGCCATCTTGGAAGCAATTTTAATGGCAGAATACCCGCAATAGGTTCCCAGCTCTAAGGCCAATCTGGGGTCACATTTCTGCACTGCAGATTGAAGAATGGAGCCCTTCTCCTTGCCAATATTCATCAGCCAAACACGTTGATTGTAGTCATCAATGGCATCCAGCACAGCCTCTACATTTCCTCTCTCTGCTTTTTTAAGAACATATTGAATCAGGGCTGTTTCTCTGCCATCAGGGGATTGCCCTGTGAGCCTTGCCTTCTTACTACATAGAAATACAAAGCATGACCATAGCCTAAACGGCTTTTGTGAAATCATCATTCTGATCCTATCGATGAAAGTCATTTTAATGAAGAACTATGGATATATTACATTAAACTTCAAATAGGAAGATGGGACAAATGATAACTAAATCTTTGATGATATAGTAGGTGCTCATTTATAATCCATATTTATAATGCAGAGATCGTGCACATGTTTCATTTAGACACGTTTTTTTGGTATAGTGTACAAAAAGAGAATTAAGTAGCTTAAGGGACAAGTTATTCTTGTCTAACTTGGAACTTTTCTTTTCTGTTTCGAGAGTTTGGACAGACGGTGGGAGGAGGTTACTCTCATGGTCAAAAAAGTTTGATTCCAAGCCATGTTCAGTGTATTTTCAGTTGATATTTCACACTTAGTGTGACCTTGTCTATAAGTTTAGTCTCCATGTGGGGTAGGGCTTGTCATAATGGAGAATATTACCAAATTTTTAAATATTATGTTCAAATAATTTAATTTTATTGTGTTTAAATGATTTGTATTTTATGCTTCTTTAATTTATAATATTAGAGAAAAAAATTATGGAGAATTTGTGAACAAATATTAAGAGAGTAATGTTACAATTTTAATTTTTTATAATTTTTTTATTTAACATATTTTTGATTGATAATAATAGATAAATTTAGTATTTTATATTGTATATTTTACAAACTACAATTGAATTTAGATATATTATTTAAAATATTGACTTATGAAAATGAAATACCTTTAATTATATTATATATTTTATTTAGTTTTATTACGTCTAAGCATTTTTTATTGATTTTTTTTTTTTTTTTTTTTATAGATATATATGGGATTTTGTGAGGCCCACAGTCATATAAAAAGTTTTACAAAAAATAGCCACATAAGGCTAGAAACAGAGAATAGCAAAGCCAGCACGAAGGTAGGTCAAACAAAGACCCAAAAAGACCAGACTACAATGGAAACTATAGTAACCGATAAGAGAGCTAAAACCAACACTTCCCAACAGACAACTAGCACAAAACATATAAACAAAAAACATAGAAATAAACCTTTACATTGGGCAGTGACATATCGTCCAGTTCTTCAACAAAGATAATTTCTCTGCCCTTAAATTCATTGGTGGAGACCTCTCTGAAAGCCATGCACTTATGTTCCTACGACAACACTTTGCAACCTCCCATAGAAGCAGTTGCATTGTTGCTATCAATTTGGCCTAAATCACCTTTGAAATTTTTAGCGATTTCCTGAGCCATTGAGGTGGTACAACTGAACCACGTTCCACCATTTTTGATAATTTTTTAACAACTTCCACCCTAGTTCTGTTATGATGACTTTCCCTCTATTTCGCATCTCCACAATTGGGCTTTTTATCTGTATCATAGGTGGTAGTGTTAGAAAGTGTCCTTCCCATGAGTCTAAGGAGCATAATTTTTGTCGCAAGTCTTCCACAAAGTTCACTAGGAGCATAAACTGTTCCAAAGTATGAAATGCTGACACTGAGACCAAGCCCCAGCCATCGAAGCTGGTGAATGGAAATTTGGGGATGGAACCCAAATCATGCTTCACAATGTCCTCCACTAGGCCAATGTGATGCTCCAACTTGATGTAAAAGGACACCAAATTAGAAACCACCTCAGAGTCAGAGATCAATGCCATGAGATTCGAAGCAAACACAGTCACCACCTCTAAGTTGATGCGACTATGGAACCCTTTCTCTAGATAATCAAGTTCCAACACTAGCGAATTAATCTCAAAAATCTCCTCCATTGGTACCCAAAAAATGTTTTTTAATCTTGGCCAAGAAATTCCTCATTTGAATGCCATATTATGAACAAAATTTTCACCATATACAATAGGAGTGGCAAGTGCAATTAAAACTCCACAATCCATAATAAAACCAATAACACCCAAAGACAATTGTTTCAATCCAAAGTTAATGTCTAGAGCTCTAGAAGCATCAAAACCAGAATCTGATGATTGATCTAGAATTATATTCCATCGTTCTTCTTACATATTCTACTTCTAGATCTAGTACTATGTATATTTATATATGCACACATTAAGTATGTATGTGTGTGTGTGTGTGTAGGATACCAAATTGTATTGAACTTGACTATGGAATTACGATCATTACAAACATAAATTATAGTAGTGATTCTTATACAAATTGTACTAGTTATCACAACTGAGTGTAGAGGAATATCTATTTAAAGGATGATTTAAAAAAACTATATAAAATTATACTACCCCTACGGGAAACACATGGGAAACAACTACCCATAAATTGTCTGATAAACATTACAATTAGGCTATAATAAGCTATACTAAAAAAGGAAAATTGTAATTGATTTTTAATCCACACAAGGTGAGTTAAGTGTTTATCCTAACATTATTCCCCATTTCCTCATTCCCCTCCCCCCCCCCCACTCCCCAATTCAGTAATGTTTTAAGTGAACAGAAGAGAAATTCTCTAAATGCCTCAAACTTTTCCCATGTAAGTGCCTTAGTGAAAACATATGCATGTTGTTATTCTGTTGGAAAATATTGCAGTTGGATGTTAGTGTTTTGAACATGTTCATAAATTAAATTTACTATCTCCTTATGTGTTTGGTGCGTTCATAAAATCAAAGATTGTTAATAAGATTCACTACTCCTCCATTGTCAACATAAATGATTGTTGGATGATTATGTGCTATTCCAAATCCTTCAAGTATAGGTCCAAGCCAAATCACTTCATGAACAACTTCTCATGCTATGTGATATTTTGATTCTATGGAGGACCTTGAAACACCAGTTTGTTTCTTGCTCCACCATGATATCGGTCCAGATCCCAAAAGAATACAAATCCTAAAGTGGATTTCATGTCATCAATGTTCCTATCATGATCTAAATTTAAATATCATGTCAATAATAAATTATCATTCTTCTTATATTCTAGGCCAAATCCATAGTTTCTTTGATGTATCTCAATACCAATTTTCTTGTTTTTCAATGGTAAACTTTGGGTTCTTGCATTAACCGTGAGAGATAACTAAAAACATAATTGATGTCTAGTCTAGTATATGTCAAGTAAATGAAACTCCATATCAAGTACCTATGTAGAGTTGCATTTACTTATGATATGTATTTGTTCGAGACAATTGAAATCTAGTCTCCATAAGTATGTCAATTGGCTTACAATCTATCATGCAAAACTTATCAAACATTGTATTCACATATTTTATCTGAGACAGAAAGATGTGATTTTCACAACTCAAAAATTAAACAACTTCAAACAATTTCAATAACCTATAAACTGTTGGAATCTAAAATAAATTATTTTAAAGAATTGGAGATATCCTTACCTTCTTCCTCATCCATCTTGGTTGCATTAACCTACATTAGTTTTAATTAGATACGCATGAGGGGGGTTCAAAATATCCATCAATATAACCTGAAAAATCTTTTACTACCACCTGCCCCATTTGCCTATTAGCTTCCAATTTTTTCCTTACCAACCCGAGTTTTTGAATAGGAGGCTCTCTCTGTCTTAACCACTTTTATTTTGTCCTTTCTGAGTAATATAATACAAAAAACTAGAAACTCCAAATTTACACCACTGTCGAAATCCCTTTTATAGGTTTGAAAAGTTTAAATTGCAACCTTTTTAAGCCCATGGCCATCTAGAAGATGTTGACCAGGTATTAAATGAGATTAGTTGAATTTGTTACCACATGGGAGAAAAATATAACTCTATTCAAAGAAAACTCTTTCTAAATTTTATTTCTTCCAACCAAAAGACTTTTCACCCAATGTGCCCACATAGGAGCAAAGAGTGAGAGAGAGTAAATGTTGGTCGATGGAGGTCTTCTTCATATAGTACACAATTTTTAAAATGACCCGTAATTATTATTTTTAGCAGAGGGAAAAAAATAAGAGGAGAAAGATGCATTTATGGGGTAGAGAGAACACGCCACTTTGTAACTAGTAGAAAATATGCTCCATCTCGATAGATGGTGCTTACTCTATTTATTTACACTTTGCTAAGTCCTTGGTGGCTTGTGATTTTGTTCCCATAAATAAAATTTAGTTTAGAGTAAAGGTGGCCTTTTAACAACTTTTACAACTAAAATAACTTTTGAAAAATCCATCAACCCTTCCTTGACATTTACTTAAAAAAATAACTTAGACTTGGGTAATTGTTATTCTTGACACCTTGAATTTCTAACCTAGAACCAAGTACACAATCCATTTCATGAGTAAATTGCTTCCATTGTTTGGTATGCAAGTTTCATATTCATTTAAAATAAAAAATAGTTTATATTTGGTTTTGGATCCCAAACAAGAATAAAAGTATTACATAAGTATTGCCATTCTTGTTATCTTATTCCTTAATATTGTTTGTATTGTTGTCGTTGTTGTGGTTGATTTAATATATACACATCTTATTTCTTGTCATAACTCTTTTATTAAACTATTAGAGAATAGTATTGTAAAGTATCACATTGGAATCTCACTCTTAAAATATATGTATTTGGTGTAAGCCATTTTGGTAATGATTGTATTGTGGGAAATATTTTAAATAAAACCATTCTCATAAGGATTTTATAAAACTCAAGGATTAGGAGGTAGGACAATGATGTTTAAAAAGACTTTGTTAATTGATTTGATTTATTACATTCGGTTTCTTGAGCATTGAAATTATATATTTTAAATGTGTAATGGATTTATCATAAATCATTTATAATGACTAAATGAATATAGTTTTCTTCTCTTATACCAAATGTTAAACAATAAAGATTCTTACTTCTCAAAGTGATGGTTATTAAACATTAATAAATCCCTATAAAATATAAAATGAGATAAGGAGTACTTTGCCTTCAATCACCTTTGTCATATGACTATAGAATTAGTGATATGTATTTTCTTATCTATATATGTCACTAAGACTCTAAAATATTTATTAAGTAATAGAACATATTAAGTTACGTAAGCCAAACATACACCAAAATATTATATAATCATTCATCAAGGTGTGGATGAGACATCAACTACATGGGTGGTGTGGGACACCCATGTAAAGTGTTGTCTCGTAAATGTGTTTCAGTGATTATAATGTTTAATAACAAGAAAAATTAAGGATTAACAACTATTATATATGTAAGTTGGGGAGACATTAGGTTAGAATTGTGAAACTCGAGACATGAGTACTAAGAGATGGGAGAGAATTCTAGTTAGACTCATAATAACTCAATGTTTCACTAAGTTGGATATGACAAGGGGGGCCTGTTGAATCTAGATTTACAGCCTTAAGTAATGTGTATGGGTAGTATACATTAATAACATACAAATTATTATCTTTGTTCACAATCACACTCTAATCATGTTGCATTGACTAGTTGTGGTTTCGACATAATCACATAGTGATATCTTTATTGTCTTTAGAATTGTATCTATCTTTCTCAAGAAGGGTAGGGAACTCTCAATGTATGAGAGGTGTATGGTGGATCGAAAGGGGTCTTTGGTTGGATTTAAATTCATCTATGATACTATACCTCTTTGTATCTACATAGTCTACTGCTAGTCTCAAATGTTCTCCTACTTATCTCAATTCATTCAAAGAAAACACTTGTTGGATGTTATATGCATTATATCTGTCTATTAAAAATGATGTATGTGAATGATGTAACATTGTCAATTGTGTATTTATATGGACATTGAAACTTGAACCAATTCCCTATATCATATTTTATAATTCAAAATGACAACAAATTCAATATACTCCCTTTTATCTATTGTATTATTATAAGCAATGTAATTATAAAATGTGAAAATATAGCATACAAGTAGATATCATTATATGTTGTACTAAATGAAAAAGAACCAAGTTTTAAAACATTATTTTATTAAAACATTATTTTACTATTTTATACATGGATAAATGTCATAATAAATAAATGAATAAAAAAAAATTAGTACGTAGTTGTTGGATTGTCATTAGACTAGATCTAATGATTTTAGTAAGAGTAAATTATACAAATTACATTTAATTTACATTATTTTACTCATTGATGCATGAAAAGTAAAAAAATAAATACATTCAATGAGATATTTTTGACAAGATGTAATTAAAGGATCAATGAATTATGTAAAACCTTTCACCTAGTCCATAAAAGTTGAAATTTGGTTTATAAACCTTTATACTTTATTATTGCATGATTAGAAGAATGTTATTGTTTAACCCTCTTTAAAAATAAGGGGAGGGGGAGAGTAGCCTAATAAAACAAGGAGTAAGGTACTCTAAAAGCATTTTAATTAATAAATTTAGATTCTACTGATATTCTGATAATAAATATTGAATCTAATTATATACCAAATATAGAAAGTACAACATTTAAAATTCTCATAATAATAATAATAATATGAAGAAATTGTACTTAGTTTATACACTGATGTGCAATCAGATTTGAGTAATGATGGTGTATAAATATACTCTATGATGATTATGATCCTATCATCATATTTTGATTATTTACTTTCTATAAGCATAAATTCTTGCATCACCTTATAGACACTTGGGGTAACACTAACTTATCTATGTTTCAACACATCTATCATGTATGAAATATTGATTGTTCTTGAAACTTCAATTGGGTCTTTTTATTTTTTCTATCACCTTTCAAATTATGTATTTAGATTGTACACATAGGGTCTCAATGATAGAATATATCTCAAATCCTAGATCCTCCTCTTAGGTTTGGTCACCTTACCAAAAATGGGTTAGTGGGCTGACAAAGTTGAATTGACCTCAAAGACCCCTTTATCAATGAATGATACCTACATAACCAATATTCCAAAGAGGGGCTCATACATATGTATTTATCCTCGATATGTTCACATGTGTGTGAACAAAAGTGTAATATGTTAAATACATGTACATGTAGTGATATAACTTGTAATTTGAAAAATATGGTTCATGGGCTAATGTTTGAATGTTTCAGACCTGTAATATGATTGTTCCTATGATTGATATGAAAATAAGAAAGAATAAGGTAGAATAAATTAGTTGTGCAATTGATTTTTAGTAGTGTAGTATAAGCTCAAAAGGTGCTTACTAGATGAATAATGAGTTGGATTTAACTTATATTTAACTGTCTCTTTTGAAAACATTGTCATGGAAGGGTTAATGAAACATAATAGGTCGACCTGTACAAATCAAAATATTTCAAAATATAAGTGTTTAGAAGGCAAAAACACTTGCATTATATCAATATCATCACCACCATTGTCCAAGTTTGAACATAATTATCTAGGAAGATAGAAGGTTTTTGTAGATCTGTGATTGATATTGAAGGATGTATATCACAATTTATGCATATTGTAGAAAACGTGATATGGGTAATTAGAATATCAAGATTAGAATATGAGATAATAATTTAGGCCCAGTGAGATGGTAAATGTGAGCCTTTTGATCATAAGAAATGTCAAAAATTGAATGGTAGTGACTTGAGTGATATTTTTCAACTATGCAAGACTAGTTCAACATATAAATGTAGATGTAAGCATCTACATTTCCTTCCCTTTAATCTAGTAATGCATAAGATGAGATTACTAGTTTATAGGAAATAAATGTGTATTGTGGTGTTTACAATGTACCTTAATTTTATTGAACCTTGATTGAATTTACTGTATGTGTATGACCTAAAACTAAGAGCATGTTATAGATGTGATTAGTGCATATAATCTAAAAATGAATAATTGAAATTACTTGAAAGAAAAGAGAGAAAGGAAGGAGTACTCCTATGTGTTGATACAATCATATTGTTCCTTGATATTTTGTTTTATTAGTGATGCTTCCTAGCTAAATCATTGGAGATAGGTTCACAACTAAACCTTAGAAATGTGAAGAGGGGAATTGGAGGGATATCATGTCCCCATTCCAATATAAGGGTCAGTTGTGCCAAGTTCATTGAGAGCTTTTAATCTCAATCACACAACTCAAGTGTATCATAATTTAGTCGATCTTATATGAGTCTAATGGTATAACCATGTCAACCTGTAATAATAGAAATAGTGTTAAGTCCATCGAGGGTGTTTAATCTCCATCACTCTAATCAAATAAAACAACTATTGTAGAAAATAAAATCTCAAACATTGCATCTTGGTAGGGTTGGTGCATGAATAGAGTGTATAATATAAAAATGTATCTATAATTTGGTGCATTTTCATGGCATATGCACCTTGATTCTATGTCAAACTGAAAATCTATCAGAAGTAACCATTGCTCTATAAAATGTGTATAATATGTATCACAAATCTAAAAGAATATGTCCCAAAATTATATAATGTATAAAATATTGTCCCAATTTTATGTTTGAAACATGTAAACTAAATCATTTTTTTCTAATTATGTCAACTATATGTATGTGAATTCATGCATCTATGATATACCCCCATAGATGTTCCCTATTTTTGAGGTGAGGGGGATCATCACCTTATCTCAAAAGGATAAGACAATTATGTTGTATAAATGTGAATCATGTAGTAAAGAAGTATATAATGGTATCATGTCAAAGTAAATATATCAATGAAGATCACAATATACATATATAGCAAGTCTTAAGATGCATGATATGAATCATGGAAATTTATACAAGATAAAAATCTTTAAAAACAATTAAAAATGCCTTAGGAGTACTCAAATGTCACACAAAAAAGGGTCTAAGAAGTCTACAAATAAGGGGCATGTTCATATGTCGTATACTCAAGGAGAGGAGATATGTAAAGGTTCACACGCCAAAGAAATAAAAAATACTCAGGGCACTATGGTCAACAATAAAAGATCATGTTCAAATTTTCCCTAAGAAAACAAGCAAACAAAAAGTAAGCCAATGTGAAGAGATGAAGTAAATGAATTAGAACCAACTAGCATAAGCATGTCATATTAGTCCCTACATACATATGTTAATGAAATGTCATGTAGAATAACATATCAAGTACATTGTGTAAGATAACAACATAATTATAATGTCAATATATAACCTCAATGTGATCTTGGAAATGATCATAAATAATATAACTTGTGTTAATCATGATCATATAGAAGCAATGTGCCCCAAACATAGTGTGTCACACAAGAATATGAAAGGTCCAACATCTATATGTTCATATATCATGAATCTAATATATGATTATATTACACTCAAGCACCCATGAAACATATGTGTGTATATAAATTATATGTTATCTACTAATATAAAGTAAACAATATATGCAAAAGATAGTAAACATATGAAATGCTATATATTTTTATATATTTGATTTATTTGAATGTTTTTATAGTTTTTGTAATATTTGAGTTTAGTGAATTTTTTATTTATTTTTTTTATATGTTTGGAAAGAGAGTGCTAGCTAATTATCCAATCTAATGGAGTATCATAGGATGCTTTATACTCTGTCTATGGTATAGTAAACTAATCATGCTACCAAGGATCTTGTATATGTGCCAAATCTAGAGTTAGAGAATCTACAATATTCTATGTATGCCTCATAGGAATATCTCGTTTTGAGGTAGTAGATAAGGCGTAGTGGTTCACTTAACGCATTGTTTAATGTTCTATTATTTCTTTGGTGTAATATTAGGTATTTATACCCACTCTAAAACATGGTACTCTATTGTAAATAATTGTTTAGGCCATAGAGGTGTAAATGAGGACCTTGAAGAGATTATTATAGATATTTGATGCAATGATCTCTTAAGTATTGGTCACCTAGGAAATGGGATTACTTGTTGCTTACCATTTTACACATGATTAACCTTATTAGGTTTTATAATTAGTTATCATGGAACAAATTTTATCTATTACAAAGTATATTCATATTGAATCCTTGAAACTATAACTACCCTATTGGCATGAATATACTTAAGACAACCATGCACTATGGAAGGTACTACTTGAAGCTTATGAATCCAAGGTCATCCCAATAACATATAAAATAATATTGTATGTGTTATAACTAAAAATGTTGTGGTTCCATGTGCTAGACTAACCTATAAAGGTAAATCAATCTCACCAAAAACTTCTTGTGTTTTCACATCGAATGATTTGACCATTTTAGTTGAAGGGATAAATCTTCTTATGTGTATTCCAAATGTGTGTGTAATTTCATGGTACATACATTCTCACTGGAACCATTATTAACCATAATACTATGTAAAGTATGATGATCAATATGTGCCCTAATAAATAAGGAATAAATATATCAGACATCATCCATAATCTCACTCTCATAAAA
The DNA here is from genome assembly GCA_037957365.1 of Torreya grandis. Taxonomy (NCBI): domain Eukaryota; kingdom Viridiplantae; phylum Streptophyta; class Pinopsida; order Cupressales; family Taxaceae; genus Torreya; species Torreya grandis. Next base: position 2,868,375 of record JARHVA010000927.1, on the reverse strand, counting down.
TGAAATAAAAGGCCTCTAAACCCTAGGAGGTATCTAGTGTATAAGTGTACCAATAATACCATAAAATGGGTACCCATAATGTGGTTGAGAAATATGTGCATGATATGTGATTTGTACTTATAGTGGTTGAAAAATTATGCATGTACACTTTTTCAGAAATAGTATCAACACTATTTGAGGAAATATTTGAGAGATAAAATAAAATTAGACTGGCTTACAAAAATTATGAAGGAAGTCCAATATCAGAAGAACATAATATTTTTATATTTTTAGTCACATGAGTTTCCAATCAAAATAAATGGCCGTATAAATTCACCCTACCAAGTAGATTTGATAGTTTTCATACTTTCATTTTCAATTGTTAAAACTGGGTATCAACACTATTTCATGATAAAATTCTCAAAACAAAATCAAATTGTATAAGGCTAAAATTTTACATGTAGAAATTCAAATATAAGGAGAACATAGTGGTCCAATTTTTTTATTAAAAAGGTTTTTCAATAAAAAATTATGGCTCCACGAAATCAACATATCAGGTAGATTTTAATTTTTTTGTACTTAGCCAAATAAATTATTTTGACCCAAATAATATTATTTAAACTAAATAATATTATTTAAGGTTAAAAAAATCTATTTAAAATTATAAAAACTCATCTAAAACTCATGTAAATTAGAGGAACAAGTCAACTAAATTTATTTTTAAGTAGATATTAGTTGTTAAAATAAATAAAGCATGCAATTTGGATGAAAATTAAATACAGTTTTTATTTATTTTTAGTAGGGATTAAATTAGAACTATAGTTAACTCTTTATGTGAACTATGAATTAGTGGCTTTGGTCCACTTAACTTTACTATTAATAATTGTATTAAACTCATTATTATTTAGAAATATTTTAGAAGACAATTAACAAGCTTATTAAATATTCATGTATGTTTTGTGAGTTTGTTTTAGTTTTATACTTTCTCAAATTTCTATGTTTATTTTAAATAATTTATATTAAGTTGATAATATTGTATGGAATTTATGGATGTATTTTATTATAGTGCTTAGATTGAACAATCTGTTAGCCTTGTTAATTATTTGATTATAGATCATATTTACAACTTGTTATTGATATAGGATGTGCTCAACAATCTAGTACTAACATCTTTGATTATAGTCATTGAATATAACTATAATTATTTCCTTGGACTCTTTATTATATTTATTACTCTTTGTGCTAATAAATAACTTATGAAAAATATTTTTTAATGATGCATGTTTGATTTACTACAATCAATCAATCTGGGAGATTTTATTCTTTAAAATAGTCATAAAACCCCTTTTTAGACACCCTTCTATTCCCTCTTTTTTTATGTTTTTTAAAGAGATATTATTATTTTACTATAGCATCACTATAAATATCTATTCTTAGCTATTAATTTGATCATTTAGGTGAATTTTTCTTAATAGGATATAGGTCACATACTGTTATTCCACCACTTGGTTAACTAAAAACTGTATACTTTCAACTTGTGTATTGGAGTGAATAGTCACTAATCATAAAATGAGAGGGTAAAAACTCAATATATGTGTTGTGCATAAAATCCATATCAATAGGGTTCATATATCATGGTATCATATCTTAACTTTAATGCTTGGGTCTAATAGGCTTGTTATGTTGTTAAGTCATAGCTCTTTGATCATTTCAGGTTATTATGGCCCGGATATGTAACAATAAGGGAACTGATAAAGCAAAAAATATATCCATGGTAACCAATACTCAACAAAAGATAGGTATATTTTAAAAATAAGTACATGACCTTACCCCTAAAATGGTCATGAGGAAAATTTAGGAGTTCATAATGATGGAGAAAATATCTAGAACTTTTTAACTAGAACTAGAATAATCTTGATAGAAACATTAACAATAAGCCCCAACCAAAATAATCATGATTTGAAAGTGAGATAATAATGGACCTAAAAAGGCTAGCCCCACAAAATTACAATGGAGTAGTACTTTTGGATGTTGGAAAAATGGCTAATGAAATGGAAACATATTTTAAACTCTAATTATTTTTTTAGGAAAACAAGGTTGTTTAGAGATCCTACCAACTCTCTAGTGAAGCCTCAACTTAGTGTAAGAACTTGAAAGTTATATAATAAACTAATATATAGGAATGAAGCCGAGAATAATATGTGATATTAGATTACCAAAAAAATAGCCCATTATATAGGCCAACAACAAGCTCCTATATCAAAATAGGTAGTTTATGAAAACAAGATAATGAGAAGTAAGAATAGACTTACCCATGAAACAACTAAACTAGATTGGTTATAACAATATAATCAAATAGAATAATATTAATAAGATAATTAATTTTATACAATAATTATTTGAATACCCTCTCTTAATGACTAAATGATATGTTTTAATCATTATTATAATAATATAATTAAGTTTATACATGAACTTAACTGAAATACAGTTTTGTTGCCACTACAAAAATGTATCCAAATGTCCTTATTGTTGCCAATCTATTTTATCGGAGTACATGCGTAATGACCTACTAGAACGACCAAGTAGAGTAGGAAATGGTGTTGAATACTAGGTTAATTGGATTCTCCTATTCCTTGCATTTTTTTCATGTCTTCAATGTGTCATGCTTTACCTCTTTTTTAGAGTGATCAGCTCTCACAAAAAATTTAGAATATACATCAAGACTAAATAACATATCACATCTCCTAAGAGATATTTTTTTATTGTGTTGTTGAAAACCCAACACCTACTACTTTCCATTCTTTAATAACTTTGGATCATTTATTGATCACAACACTCTTGTGCTTTTTTTGTATGCCCCTTCCTCTTTCACCAACCTTCATAGAAAAATTCCATTTTGTTTTGACTTTAGTCATTGAACTTGTGCTAGGTTTCAATAACTATGAAACATTAGTAAGAACAAATTTTACCTGATCTTCACCTTTCACATTCTATTTTTCTAACCTTGTAAATTTCCCTTATAACAAGGCAATTCATCTTTACATACATCTTTCATCATGGTATGCTACCACTTAGGCCTTTATGTTGGTCTTCTAGAGCTGATTGTGAAGAGTGAGAAACACTATTATCACCAATAAAAATTGGCACTTCTGGTATTTTCATTTTTTAACCTAGTTCAAATTTAGTTCCATAAACATCATCAATATGTAACAATAAATTACTATTGGTATATTGACCATTGGGTAAGTTCACAAAGTTAGGGGATAAAAAGGAGCTATCCATGGACATGATTTCCTTGAAATTTTAGAAAAATGAACTTCTATAGATAATTTGAAATAACTACACTCAAAATTTAAAGATTCTATTAGAACATAAATTGTATCACTTCAAGTCTAGTTACCAAAAAACTATTTTTTTCAAAAATGATTAAGCACAACTAAGTGAAAGATCTAAAATTTGAATATAAACTCCTATTTTTTTCAAGAAAAGAGAAAGGATAGATGATCGTGTGGCCCACCATTTTTTTAGCATCATTTAATATTATTTGCAAACCTTTGGAAAATATTTAAATAAGCTCCTCTAGTTTGTAACCTATATTTTTTTAATTTTATTAATGAATTATTTATTTATTATTAATTTTTAAGTAAATAGATCCTGAAAAGTAATAAAAAAATGGATAATCGGCCATGTGTTCCCCTAACTACCTCAAAAAAAATTGAAAACTGTATTTTGTGTTTTGAATGTTTATTGAATTAGGTGTAATTTATGAGTATATTTTTTTCCCTTGGATGAATGAGAAACAAATTATATTAACATGTATAGGCATGTATATTTGTGGCATGTGGTGGACTAAAAAATATATAGTTAGAAATCAATATGGTTTATAACCTTAAAATAGTCCAAAATTTATAAAAATCATATATTTGAAAAGAAGAGAGCATGAAATTCATTATGGTAATATTTTTTTTAATTTGGTTGATGAAATTCCTAGTGTATTTAGTGATGAAAGTTGAAATTTGTTGTTTTCAATCTAACCTCTCAGGCTCAGCTATAGAATGATAGGTCCAAGCCTTTGTCTTGGGAATCCATGACCCTTTTGAGCCAAAAGACTCAGAATTTGATTTGAAAAATGTAACTTATACATGTTATTTGTAACATGTATGCATTGTGTAACGTGTATGTGTTATGTAATAACATGTATGTGTTATATTATAATGTGTACACATTATAATATAATGTGTACATGTTATAATATAATGCATATGCATTATCCTGATATCGACAAAAATTCACTTTTTCATGGACATTTTTGTCCTAATTGATAAATCTGTACCAACAGACATTCTCTACTCATTTATTTAGTACTTGCAAGTTGGGAACAAGATTTATCAAGTGATTTTTTAAACTCCACCATTGAAAAGCTATTAATTGTCTAATGGATGACATATAATGCTTGAGAAAGAGAAATAAGTTGAAGATTAAAATGCTTGAGCAAATACAAGAGGTGAGAGATAAAAACAAGGTACGAATGTAAGAATTTTGTTTAAAATAAGCTAAAAAAACTATCTCTAATGATCAAAATATCATATACAATGATGTGATTGGTAATAATCAATTAAATAATGATGAAATTGAAAATAATCAATTCAATAATGATGGAATTGACAATACAGATTTGCATAATGATGAAATTGACAATAATGAATTAGATAATGTTGGAAGCTCACACTTAAATTATAGTGTTTTTTATTTTATTGATGATGATTGTATGCATGATGCCTTATCCCCTAGCAATGAAAAAAAATTCATGGAAATAAATAGTGATGAAATTAGTAATGAACAAAATTTCATAGAGTCATATAATGAGGAAAGAAACAATGAATAAAATGGCATCCCACCAATTATCAATGAAAGTAATGAAGATTTTGAAACACGCTCTCAACAAGTTATATTAGTAACAACACCTCCAAGAATTATGCATATAAAAGGTAAGCACTTAATTGAAGTCAATGAAAATATTTTGAAACTGATGCCTAATAAAATGTCTGACTACCATTCAAGAATACTAGATCAAGAAATTTGGGATAGTTTCTTTCATAATTTGACTCATGATACTAAAATATGTAAATTATTTATTTCATTGATGAAATTGATTAAGATGAGACATAACATGTACACATTAAGACTAAGAACTTCTAATATAGATGATAAAAATGTATAAATTATTAACAACTTACATGATGAATATCATATTGTAGGCCCCAAATCATGCAAAAAATATTGTAATACTACTCGACATATAATCACAACTTGTGTAGTAAGTAGTCAAATAGGGAAAAAATGATTGATTTCAAAAACAAGCCAAACACTTGATATAAATTGAAAACATTAATGAAAGTAATTTTAAGTTGCAAAAGACTTAATGAACCTTATACTAATGATCTTTGGGCATTATTTGTTTTATTTCCATGAAAGGATAAGGTTATAGTCGATACTCTGAAAGAGTTACTCAATTTTGGAAGGATAATACTAGAGTTTCACCCAATGCAAGAGATGTGGTAAAAGAAGACTTGGTTTTTGTAAGAGTGAACTGCATCCAAAACATTACTTATATATGAATCAAACATAATTGTATTCCAAAATATTGAAAAAATATCGACAATTTTTTATTAGTCAAATATATTTTGATATGGCCAAACCTTTTTATATAAAAAAAATCACACATGTACCACTTGTTGTAGGCAACATGTTGAGTTTGCAATTAACTATGATGTTTTATGTCATATTCATTGTACTTTGCATACTAACAATATTTTATAGGAGTGTGTCTTAGAATTTCTACCAAATTTAGATAGGAAATTTATTCCAACCATTTTTGGGAAATACTAGATGGATAGTTCTTTTATAACGAAGCATGTTTGGATGGAAATTACAACATTTGTGGTGGATTGCCAGAACTAAAAAAATGTATCCATGAAGATGAAACAAGTGTAATTCGATAGGAATTATTTGGTTTGATCAAATATGAATCTGTGAATTATCACAGAAGAAATGGCAAATAATTTAAAAGATGTGAGCTTGTTACAAAACATATACCCATTTTAGAATTTATGGTCAAATTCAGAGATTAAATTATTTATAAGTATGAAAGTCACATACATAGGGATAAATGGTTGGCTAAAAAATTAAAGATAATTAAGGACACATTAACACTTGGTTTGATTGTTTTATTAGTCAACTTCGCTAAAAATTACACGTTCAAACTACAAATGGAAGTTCAGTTGTAATATTACAACTCATCATAAATTGTCATATTTGTGCATAGAACATTCACGCATGCCCCTGATAGTACCAAGAAAGATAAAAAAATATTAATGGAGTAACATTTATATATCAACAATGACTGATCACATTATAAAGAGTATGCGCATAGTTATTTTGATAAGTTCTACAAGTAGTTGACTGAGAGGAACATTCACTTTGATAACCATTAATTTGGTCAGATAATTCCATATCACAATTCAAGAATACATGAATATTTTATTAGTTAATTCAGATGCACATTACCATTGGTGTATAACATATTTGTATTTTCACTAAGGTTGGCCATGAAAAATGGGAGCATGACGATGATGGAGGATGTGTAAAAAGAGCCCTTATAAGGGAGGAGTTGAAATTTGATGAGGGTGATCATTTGACTGATACACAAAACATGGTGAATGGTGTAATGAGAACATGTGTCATGGTGCTCAACCAAATTCTACTATCCATAGACATTTTTAGTTAATGGAGGCATAAAATTTGGCAAAGTTTAGGGATTGTATGATTGTAACGGGATCAAGTGAGCTCCACTCATTTTGTAGCTCAAATGTGTAGAGGAAAAGAAAAAATTAACTTTCATAATCATATATGGAGAAAACATTGAGTATCATACTAGGTTTGTGGTAGTCACTTTAACTTGGATTCAATGATATCCAATCAAAAGTTTAGATATATGGTTATTTGAAAACTTTAAAACATAGAAGAAGATATTAGATTATTCAAATTTGGTTCTTGCAATGAATATTCAATTGAAAAAAAATCATGGGAGGTAATTAAATATGAATCTATGAAATTTTCATGAGTAGACCATGAAGATATTCTTACTACTATCAAGATTACAACAAATCCTAGTGGTTCGATGGATTGATATGTGCAGGTATGTTGGCTTCTAAAATATTGATATAATCAATTTTAGCATCTTTTGTAGGTAATACAAATAAATTGCATTTTTAATTACTTAATAACAATTTTTTTAGGTTAGTGGTGCCATATCAGATTTCACCTTCATGCGATTGCCATTGTTAGTAAAGAATTTCATATTCTTGAAGCTAAGAGATGCTCAAGCTAAAAGTACTTAACATTTATCTTTGAAATGAGGTTGCCTTGAATGAAGGCATAGAAGAAAAATCATGGTTGTTTGAAGTGTTTGATGTGGTCAAATGCCTTCATGAGTTGACTTATATTTGGGTATATTGGTCTCATTGATTCCATATTGATCTTAACTCTCCATGTCCTTACCTTTAATACTTCACTTCTTCTTGAACCAACTCGTTTTCAACTCCCATGAAGTAGTTCCATTACTCTTAAAGGTAGTCTAAAAGAATTTTAATGCTTCTTTGACTCCATCAAATGAGTATTTTTTTCCTCAAGGCATAAGGGTAGCATGTTTGACATTATTGAAAGCCCATTTCATAGGAGATTGATGACCTTAAAGGCTCTATTACACTCACTTCACTAAATACACCATTATAAGTATACACTTTTAATGAGTTTATTCAATAGTTTTGGCCTAGTCTGCATCAAATATCATGTTATAACTATATCCCCATTCATCATTTATTCCTTCTTACCTACATGTAACTTATTGTCAACTCCCAAGTCATCACTTTGTTATTGCATCACTTGCATCTTCATGATATTGCATGATTTTCAGTGTAAGATACCTACTTATGGCCATCCTCCACCTTCAACATGGAAACCACGTTCAGGCATATTTTGAATTCTTATTACATCTTAAAATATAATAAAAACCTCAAATTAGAGACCTATTTCCTTGGAAAGGAAAACTATCTCCTCTTGTTTCTTAACTACACCAATCCACCTCATTAGTGTAGTCAAGGTGGATAGTGTATAAATAAATATTATAATTATAAAAATTAGGTATTTCATCTACAAAAAATATATAGTTCATAGCTTTAACCATTCCATCCACTCACCTTAGGTCATTATCACTTTGCTCGGAAGAAGGTTCACTAAGCCATTGGCTTACTAGGCTTGTTTAGAGGTGGATGAAGAGTGAGATTGGATATATGAGCTTACAATCATCTTTAAAGGTCTATAAAAACCCTTTGGATACACTTTTACATCTTCCACATCCATTATAAGTTCCAATAGCTTCATAAAATGATTACTTACTACTCAACCTAACTCATTTAGGCCTAGAAACAAGGCCATGTTTGTGAATAGTAATGTATAACTTCATTTTTATTGGATTTTAAGGATAGATAATACCGAAATAATATTCAATACATCATTAATCACATGAAAATCAAATTTTAGAGCATTTGGAGCAATAGAACTTGACTTATAGCACTTTTCATCTGTTTTTCCTTCATTTTTGCATGTGTAGGCCTATGTTTTTATATTTTACCTCTCCTCATGTACAATTTAGACATAAAAATACATTAAAAATATTTTAAATGTAAAGTTAGTCCTCAAATCAAAATTTCAAGTAATTTGGAGCTATAAACCCCAAGTTATGGCCCTTCTTGTATTAGGAAGGTCATTCTTGAGGCCATAATGGATGGTGGGTTTGTCGATTGGGTGTGGTAGGAGGCCAAAAATGTAGTCCTTGACAATATCCACACATTATAGTGTGTTTTTATTTCTATTTTTCATAAATTAAGTTCTATTTTGTAGTGAAGAAGCATCGGAAATAGAGTTTTCAAACATCTTGAGCTTTGATAATATTTGTTGTCAATATTTCCACCCTCCTAAATAGTAGTAAAAATGTATTTATGATGGGAGTTAGACATCAAGGTCATGGAAACATATGAAATTAACCTCTCTCTCTGTGTGTGTGTGTGTGTGTGTGTGTGTGTGTGTGTGTGTGTGTGTGTGTGTGTGTGTGTGTGTGTGTGTGTGTGTGTGTGTGTGTGTGTGTGTGTTTTAAAATGATAAATTTTCACTTGGGGGTCCTGGAGGTAAAAATGTGTGTTAGAGCTCAAGAATTTGTCTCTTCATTGCTAAAAAGTTACATTTTAGGACCCATCACTACAACTCATGCCACTAATTGCTCTTGAAGGTTAAAATAATGTGTTTCAATCTGAAATAATATTTTTTATATAAATGGAGGATGGATACTATTTTTGATCAAAATGACTTATAATTTATGTTTTATGAATGTATGAAGTTAGGCTAAAATTCAGCATTTTTTCTTGTATTGGGAAGGTTGTTCTTGAGGTTAGAACAGGTTATGGGTTTGTCTATCAAGAATTATGGGAGGACAATAACATGATAATATACATTATATTACCATATTAACATGTTATAAGTTCCAATTTATAGTTAATAATCACCGAAAATATAGTTCTCTAACAACATCTCGAGTTTTGACAACATTTGTTGCCAATGTTTTCACCCTCCTGAACATTAGTAAAAATGTATTTCAGGGTGGAATTGGATGTCATGGTTATGAAAACATGTGTAATTAACCTATAAATATTTTATCCAAGTGAAAAAATTTCACCTAGGGGTCACGGAGGTAAAAATCCATGTTGGAGTTCGAGAAGTTATCTCTTCATTGCCAAAAAGTTGCATTTTAGGACCCAACACTGCAACTTATGCCACAAATTGATCTCTAAGGTTCATCCAAATTGATTTCAGGTGAAATAATATTATTAATAAATGTATATGAGTTATATTATGGTTTTTAAAAATGACTTATAGTTTCTATTTTATTCACATCTAAAGTTAGGCTAAAATTTTACATTTTTTCTTGTATTGGAAAGGTTATTCTTGAGGCCAAAATGGATGGTGGGTTTGTCGTTCAAACATGATGGGAGGACAATAATGTGTTCCTATAATTTATACACCTATATTAACATGTTTTAAGTGCCATATTTTAGTAAATAAGCACCATAAATGGAGTTCTCGAATAACATCTCAAGTTTTGACAACATTTGTTGTTAGTGTTTCCGCCCTCCTAAATAGTAGTAAAAATGTATTTTCAGATGGAATTAGATGTTAGGGTCATGTAATTCACATATAAATACATGCTCCAAGTGATATATTTTCAACTAGGGTTTCCATAAGTGAAAATGTGTGTTAGAGCTCAAGAATTTGTCTCTTCACTACCAAAACGTTGCAGTTTAAGACCCACCACTACAACTTATACCACAAATTCCTCCCAAAGGTTTAGCCAAATTGATTCAGGGTGAAATAATAGTTTTTATAAATGTATAGTATGTATCTTATGTTTCATATAAATGACTTTTCCTTTCTATGCACATTTGAAGTTAGGCTAAAATTTTATATTTTTTTGTATTGGGAAAGGCATTCTTGAGGATGAAATGAGTGGTGGGTTTGCCAATAGAGCATGATACAAGGACAAGAAAATGGTCCTAGATTTTATCTACCCATCCATACATGTTGGCAGTGCTAGTTTGCAATAAATAAGCACCAAAAATGGAGTTCTCAAACAACTCAAATTGATAAGTAGGAGGTATTTTCCAAGAGTCAAATTATGATATTGCTATCAAGATTCAATTGTGTATTTTTTGATTCAAACTCATTGACCCATGTTTCATTATTAGTTTTTCACATCAATCCATCTCTCTTGAGAATGAATGGTCCACCTTTCACTCATTGAATCTAGGTGATGCTCATAGGGGTGAAGCATTGGGCCTTCCTGAGAGGTCACCCATCCCAGTATTACTCTAACTCAAGCATGCTTCCCCATGGATTTTCCTCTAAGGTTAATCCCACTTGGATTTCTACCCCATTTTTTACCCCACAAATGTGCTTAACAACTCAAATTTTATGCCCTCCTAAATAGTAGTATTTCCGCCCTCTTGAACATTAGTGAATAGTCTCAATAGTCTCTAAGTATTTTTTTCACATTCATTTTCATCTTGGGATTTAACCTATATTTAGTTATTTATTAATTGGGCATGCACTCTCTTTAAGTTCAATATGTTTTTCCCCCAATGAAGGATCTATGCCCTTTATTTCACTAAAATTTGTGGGGAAAACATCTTCAAAATATCATTTTAGGTTAAAACAATCCTTTTAGATATATTAAATTTGTTAAAGGTACAATAAATGAGAGGGGGTGAATCATTGAGCCTAGATATTTTGATTTCAATTCCAATCCTTTCAAACTATTAATCAATCAACATATATCAACTTGATCAAGTAGAATTAATAAGAGTGTTTATTCATCCAATGCATACACAAGATCAAACACACAACACAAAGTTCCTATAGGAAACCCTCATAGGGAATAAAATCCACTGTCAATATTAAAATGCATGGAATACTTGTCCTATAAGAAATTACAAACAAGAGACTGGTCAACTCCTTTAGACTAGAAAACCTTCATCAAATCCTCCTGACCAAAAGCCTTTAGTAAAACACATGTTTCACAAGGAGAAACTACCCCTAAGGAAGATCAAGTCCTTTAGACCCTACTCAAAATGAACACCTCCACCTTAGAAATAATGCCTTCAACAAATAATTATGGATCTTTCATTCCTTCATAAACTCTCTTTCCATCTCATAGTGGCCTCTCACATAAGCATGCCACAATCTTTCTCCTTCTTCACTCAAATTGTCCTCATATGCATACTCAGAGCTCTTCACATATCCTCAAACTATAAGAACACTATTATAACCTCAAAAATATGATATATAGGTCATACCCATAGTCAAAAAACTATTATGCTTATCAACATATCCAACATGCACACTACCTATCCTCTCTTCTTCACTTCAACATATATTCCTCTCACACAAGCCACTTTCACAAGTCTCTCTCTCGAGTCTTTTTTGAAAATATAGAAATCACCATCTTTGATTTCACTATTTATAGAGCCTTCATGAATTATCTTATCTTGGTTGGCCATTAGACATGCCTTAACACTTAATACATCTTGCATGGGTCACACTTAAGCACAACACACTTTCAAATAGGCCTAAGTCACTTTTTAGGTCCTATGATGACCCATTCACGACTTTAACACTTATCTGAGTAAATTAAGAACACAAGAACACTTTTTAACTCATAAACCCATGCCACATGATTTATATGTCCTCCTTAAATGTCCATATCCATCATAGTACCCTTCTGCTTAAGCATAATTTGCTCAAACAACATTTTATACACACAGTCACCATGAATGAACACACAGTCGACTTCTAAACCTTTGTTCATACTACATATAATTATTCAAACCTTCATAATTCACCCATATGGTCCTCATGGATTATAAAACACTCCCAAATATATAGTCCATCATGACACATCAAAACAACATCAACATAAGTTTAATTATCCTTCCCAGGTTCTTAATAAATGAGCGTCGAACACATAAACAATTTTAAACCTTCATATATTTTATTGTACACAATTTAAAACCTTAAAATTTATAATTCCGTATTCAACATGGAGTCCTCTACAACTTTGATTTTTACAACATGGTTAAATTCTACATAGATCAAAATATATGGCTCAAAAACCAGGCACTATTTTTTCCTTTGATAAATTCAGATATTTGAATTCAAATGGTCATAGTTAAACTTTGATCACCATGCTATCATCTCATGTCCTCTCTGCTTAGATAAATCATAAACCTTTGATCTTGTTCAAATTTTAACTCATATTTCACCACTACCCAAAATTTAAACTTCAAACACTTGTTCTCATCTCGTGCAATCTTGCAATCTTGATCACACATGCTCCATCAATCTCTTCGAGATTATCCTTGCTTTAACAATTCTGTATAGCTATCACTTTGACCTATTGACTTTAATACACACCATTTATCTTGATTAGTATGAATACCCACTCACCATTGATCCTTGAAAAAAACTCAATCTTTATCTCTACTCAACGTTAAACTTTGAACACTTGTCCTTATCTCATTGCTTCCAAACATCTTAGAATGAACACGCTTCATTGATCCTTTTGTAAGGAGCTCAGTCTTCAACTTCATTAACCATTAGACACCTTGAAATCATCTTCCTCAATATACATAAGTATATCAATCTTATATGATCACCTGTGAACCATTGGATCTTCATTTGGTCTTGATCTTTAATATCGTACAAAATAGACTAAATATGGGGACCATTTTTATCTACTTGGAAAGCCAACTTTGGACCTTAATAATTTTTTTTGCATTTATACACATGATCTAAAATTTTGACCATATTATCTCCTTACATAGGAGAATCTAACCACGTGTCAAACTACTCTATAAACCTTCATTAATTTGAGATATAATGCCATTAATATGCTCACTCATATTTCTTCTACCATGAAGCCAACTACATCAAAAATTATCTTGGAAGACCAACTTTGCACATGCATATCTTTTGATGTGCTTCATTACATGTCCTAAAATTTAGTATATATTAAATAGACATAAAACTAAACAAACACATATGATTAAATTCTCTTGATATGTTCACATGTGTAAGATATGACATCACCAAAAAATTTACTTACCTCTTTCTTGCCTCATGCAAATTTGGCTAAGTATGGGAAAACATTGTCAAACTGCCTGGGAGCCCAACTTTGCACATGCATATCTTTTATCGCACTTATTCACATGACCTAAGATTTAGTAAATAGAAACTAGGTATAAATTTGATCATAATAATGTTACCAAATCCCCTTAACTCATTCACACATGGCAATGGTGACATCAGCAAACTACGTACTCATGTTTTTTGCCACTGGACCCAAAAGGTCTAGATGAAAACAATGATCAAGCATTTGAAATCCACTCATGCACACAATCACTCAAATCATAAAAACCCTCTTATATTACCCCTTGCACATGCTCAATACTCCATACTCATCCCTGAACATCTCTAGCTATGTCAAAACTGAAGATCAACCAAGCTTCCTTCAAGCATACTAGGACAAGTACATTGCACACTTTTTCATTATCACTTAGACTATCAAAGCACTTCAACCACTCATCTAGACGCCTTCATGACATCACAATGACATCATTTAAAACTCTTTTATAATATCATCCTTTTTCATTGATGTAAATAACCATCATATAACTCACCTTCCTTCTCTCTCTTCAAGCAATACATCTCACCTTTCTTTTCTCTCTTCAAGCAGTCTCACAACAGGAAATTTATCCCCCTTGGACACAATGAAAAAGTGGGAACCAACTAATTCTAAGGGCATAAAAATAATATAAACAATAGATTACCATATTATAAAGATATTACAAACTCCCCCTTACCTTGAGCCTACCTCTTCGTGTCTTGAAACCATCCTCTTGCCACAAGACAACATTCTTCTTCAATCAAGCACTACAACCAATGAAGATAGAAGACAAAAAAAAAACTAAAATATGATGAAACTCACCAAGGAACATATGATAAGGACTCCCCCTAATATTTTTGATCCATTGTATCACTTGAGTATCTTTAGATCTCCATACACCATGAAGAACCACCATACAAGCTTATTAGCCTTCTCTCTCAAACCACCTCAAGGACCACCAACAAAACTTTATTCCACTAAAAAAATAGGAAAAATGCACTAAACCAATCTAAGAACTTGTCTTGAAATACTCAAGCCTTTTTCTTTTATATAAATTGAACAAAAAGCATGCTTCTTCTTACTAGACCTGTCTAGTCTCCTTGTAGCCCTACCTGGAACTTGTAGATCCCAAAAAATTTAATAGATACACCTTACAAACTTAAAATTCATATCTAGAGCACTCTCATATTCCCTATAAATCACACCAATTTTTAATACCTATTTCATTCTCTGCAACATGCATCCTTCACAAACCAACTTACCAATTAGGCATCCATCTTGTCGAAAACATGAATAATTTGAAAACCACAAACCTTCAAATCTATGTGAAGATTGATTTGAAAACCCATTTTACCCATTAAACCTATTAATAAGCCTCATAACTCAACTGATAAGGCAAACCACTTTTCTAGAAAATCCCAAAACCCTAGAATCTCAAAACTAATAGAGTCAGCAAACCTCCTTCTAGTCAACAACCACCTCTAAAACATATTTTACACCTGGAGACAACCATTACACACTTATAGACAAATATTTGAGCTTCCACATCTTTGGGAACCCATACATCCTATAACCCATTGAGGACTTACATACTCTTAAACACAAACTGGGAAACCCAAGAGGAAATCAAAATCTCAAATTTGTTTTCAACATACCTTCAGACTACAAAACCACCTAGATCATGCTAGAATAAGTTAAATATATATTTATATTTAAAAAATATTATCTTGAAAAATCAAAAATCCTCTTTTACCACTTGAAAACCTTCAATCTAACCCTACAAATTGACCATATATAGTTATGGCATCATTCTAAAATTACCACAACATATCTTCCACCTAGACATACCTACTCCAATTGAAAACACTCATCTCTATCCTTCTAAGACCATCTTAAGAACACCACATCAACACTTGCTTCTCCACTAAAAGGAGTCTCTTAAGAAGCATAGACAAAAACATCTTTTGCACCATAATGCTCTAAAATGAAGTGAATCCATGAGTGGCCCACATCTCCTTAATAACCACTGAAATCCTCTTATAGTTATAAGAATTCTTACTCTTGTTCTTCTTTTTCTTAGTCTAAACTAAGACAATTGTTTCCTTTTCTATAGCACTCTCCTTCTCTTCTAAGATAGAATTAACAACAAATTGAGCAACTATGGAATCTTGACATGCCTTTTCATTTTAAGAATCAACCTTGTAGTTTTGAACCTCATCACTAGGCACTAAAAATTGATGTTCTTTACATGAATCTTGATCAACAATAATAGGATGTTCACTTGAATCGATACACATCTCAAAACTAGCCTCAACTAGCTCCTTGGTCTTTTCCTTGAGCTTGGTCTCTTCATTCATAACATGAGCAGATAATGAGAACCCTTGGTACTCTTCACCTTCTCTAGCAATATCCACGATAGAAAATAAACTACTTGGACCTGTAGACTCATCATGACTCACACTTACCACCTTTGGTTTCAATGAACTAGCTTGCCTTTTTCCTTACACTCTTAGAGCCCAATTGAAATTATTTTGACTTAATGGTATTTTCCTATAGAAGCTAGTAATGTGACCTCCTTGTTCATATTGGTAGCAAACCATACTCCTTGATGGAAACTTATCTTATCTTACCTTGTTCAAATAAAAACTATCAATGTGTCTAATGTCATGATAATTGAAAAAAAACTAATCTTTTTCAATAAGACTTTCCTTGCCTTTCCTTCTTTAGAGAATGCTTAGTAAATTGTCCCCTATCAAGATAGTTGAAACACTCAACCTTGTGCACATGCTTTGACTAATGACCCCCATCATAATTCCATGTAAACTTATTTCTAATAGGTATCTTGCATTATCTATCTCTATGCCCAAACTAATTACAAGTATAGTATTAACCATTGAAATTTACATACCTCATGGCATTTGGTTGTCTGATTTGATTTGTCTTCATTCTGTTAGCACCTTCATTCCTTGTTTGATGATTTGTCTTCAAAGTATGATTGTTCTTGTTCAAATTGACATCCATGTCAACTTGAGAAGAAACTTTGGGATATTTATTAAAACCCAATCCAGATGTGTCACTAGATGACTTTTGACTCTTTAGGAGATCATCCAGATCATTAGAATTTTTATCAAACTTGATAAATTATTTCACCTTGCTTGCAAATTTATCTAACTCTAATATCAAAGACAATCTTAGAAGCATAACTTGATCATTATTCTTCTTTGGATCTTACACTTGCAGACATAGATTCCAACTCAGAATTAATAAACATGCTAACACCTTCATGCTCTCTATAGTCTTCAATACCGATCTTATCTCAAACATTTTGAATTTCTCCTTATAGTCTTTGACTTTATATTTCATCTTC
The DNA here is from genome assembly GCA_037957365.1 of Torreya grandis. NCBI lineage: Eukaryota > Viridiplantae > Streptophyta > Pinopsida > Cupressales > Taxaceae > Torreya > Torreya grandis. Next base: position 2,851,195 of record JARHVA010000927.1, on the reverse strand, counting down.
TTATTGATATTATTATCAATATTCAATTCTTCAAGAGCATTTGTAAATGCAGTCTCATAGTCCATCTCATCTTCATCATCATCTGAATCACTCCAAGTAGACTCCTTTTGATGTGAGCAACTGCTTTCCTTAGCCATTAACAAGTATTCATCTTCAATAGGACCATCATCTTCATGATAATACTCAAGTCACTAACTTCATTCTCATCTGATGGGCTACAATCTTCTTTGTTGTAGAGACTCTTCTTATCCTTAAATTACTTCTTGTTCTCAAACCTTCTAAACACTTTTTTTTTTATCAAACCTAAATGATCTCTTGCCATTATCATGACCTTGATCATGATCTTCATCATCATCTTTTTTATACTTATGAGGGTACTTATTAACAAAGTGTCTTACCTCTCCATAATTGAAGCATTTGAGGGGTAGTTTACCCTTATACTTGCCTGAACCTATTTTTAATTTCTTTGAAATCAAAACAATTAGGTCATCCTCATCTATATCATAGATTTCATCCTCCTTATGTTTCTTACTTTGTAACTTCTTCTTTGGATTCATCTCTATCTTGAATGTTGCTTCCTTGTTTGGTGGTATATCATCATTCTTCCTCATCTCATAGGCAATAAGGGTGCCATGCAATTGATCCATCTTCAACTGAGTAAGATCATGAATTTCTTCTATAGAAAATACTTTTGGATCAAATTTGATGGATAGAGACCTTAATACCTTTTTAACTACAATAGAATCTTCAAGGTTCTCTTCAAGACCTCTAATGATGTTCACAATCTCATCAACTTTATACATAAAGGATGTAATAGAATCTTCTTCATTCATATTGAAACTTTCAATTTTTATTAGACTTGCAGACATAGATTCTAACTTAGAATTAATAAAAATGCCAACACCTTCATTCTCTCTAGAGTCTTCAATACCAATCTTATCTCAAACACACTGAATTGCTCCTCATAGTCTTTGACTTTAGATTTCATCTTCTTATTAATATTATTCTCAATATTCAGTTCTTCAAGAGCATTTGTAAATGTAGTCTCATAGTCCATCTCATCTTCATCATCATCTGAATCACTCTAATTAGACTTCTTTTGATGTGAGCAACTACTTTCCTTAGCCATGAACAAGTCTTCATCTTCAATAGGACCATCATCTTCATGATAATACTCAAGTCACTAACTTCATTCTCATCTGATGGGCTACAATATTCTTTGGTGTAGAGACACTTCTTATCCTTAAATTACTTCTTGTTCTCAAACCTTCTAAACACTTTTTTTTTATCAAACCTGAATGATCTCTCGCCATTATCATGACCTTGATCATGATCTTCATCATTATCCTTTTTATACTTATGAGGGTACTTATTAACAAAGTGTCTTACCTCTCCATAATTGAAGCATTTGAGGGGTAGTTTACCCTTATACTTTCCTGAACCTATTTTCAATTTCCTTGAAACTAAAACAATTAGTTCATCCTCATCTATATCATAAATGTCATCCTCCTTAGGTTTCTTACCTTGTAACTTCTTCTTTGGATTCATCTCTCTTTTGAATGTTGCTTCTTTTTTTGGTGGTATATCATCATTCTTCCTCATCTCATAGGCAATAAGGGTGCCATGCAATTGATCTATCTTCAACTGAGTAAGATCATGACTTTCTTCTAAAGTAGATACTTTCATATCAAATTTTATGGATAGAGACCTTAATACCTTTTGAACTACAATAGACTCTTCAAGGTTCTCTTCAAGACCTCTAATGATGTTCACAATCTCATCAAATTTCTACATAAAGGATGTAATAGAATATTCTTCATTCATCTTGAGACTTTCAAATTGCCTTCTATGAGTTTGCAACTTAGTAAGATTGACCTTTCATGTGGTTGGGGGTTGATTTGGCATGGCCCATGGTGGGTGTTATGGCCCATAGAGCATCTTTCATGTGGAAAAGATGAGGAGAGAGAAATGGGTTGCATTTCTCCATTTAGTCACATGGGTTGAATTTTGTGAATGCATGTGAGGACATGATGATAGTGGATCTCATGATTCCACTTAGGAAAATTTTATGAGGTGTAGTTTGTTTGTGGACTCCTATTGGATGAGGTTAAAAATTAAGAATCTTTTGACTCATGTGAAATCACATGGGAAAGTGGGGGACAAGGATCACTATGAAAGATTGAGGTCACATGTGAAGTGGGGCATATCACTTTGGAGTGCACATGGAGTGGTCAAGGGGGCATGATGAGATGTCAATCAAATCTTGACTCAGCACATGGGAGAGACATGGTTCCCTATTGATGAATAGGGCACCCATTTTAAGGATGGCACATTTTTCTCCTCTCTCTTATTATTTATCTCTATATTATAAATTCATAAACATGCATAAGCTTTCTCTTTATAATTCATCTTATCAAAGGATCAATGTAAGCTAGAGATTGCATGCTTGGAGGTTAGATCTTGGAAGCATTGTTATGCTTGGTTCACAACCTGAATGCTTCAAGTGGAAGCATTGAGTGCTTGCTTGTTAGCACTGATGGAGTTGTTGGAGGAGTTGTTGTAGAAGAGATTTGTTGTGTTAATATGAATTTTGGAAGCTGCTATTTTACCTATGGTTTTTCATTGCACATTGTATGGTTTACACATAATATCTATGTATTTTGTTCTCTTTCTTGTCTCTTATTGTATACTTTATTTATTCTACATTTTAATTACTTGCACTATAGGATATAGCTCATTGATTTAACATGTAATATCAGAGATTTTATTCCTACCATTTGGTATCAAAGCTTTGGTTGTAAAGCTTTGATTTATAACATGAAAGACATATGTAAATCTACTTTGTAGCTTGATACTTTGAAGGTGTCACAACTAATTGGCTTCCAAACTATTTTTTTGTGCCACCTTACTATTCATGTTATTCATGCGGATGTGGAGAAATTAGACTTTGGCTTGGGTAATTGGTTGGATTAGATGTGGACTTTGTTAACTTAGGTAATGGAAATGATGCAGGAGCATCTACAATAGCACCATGGAGGACTAGTTGCAAATGCAAATGAAATTCTAGTGGGAAATTTCAAATTTTGGTTTTCCCTCCAAATTGTGTAGATTTCAAAATTTCACCTTTAAAGTAAATGTAATGGTAAAAAGTGAAAAGTGAAAAGGTGAAAAATGATGGTTAGGCTGTTGAGGAAATCAGGGGTAATTGGTTGAAACTATTTTCAACCTTAGAATATTGTTAAAACTTAAAAACAATATTTTGTTTTGCCTTAAGCCCAATTTGGGCGTAGAAGTTAGAAGGAAAGTTCTTAAAAAGAGAAAAAAAAGAATTCATTAAGGAGAGAGGATGAGAAGAGAAGAGAGGATGAGAGGGGCATAGAAGAGAAGAAGAATAGAGAGGAAAGGTCCTCTCATGCAAGGGAAGAGAATGGAATGAAGAAGAGAGAGGAGAATTAGTGAGGGAGGACCTCACTCAAGAAATGTTGAAGGAAAGAGAAGGAGCAGTAAAGAATGTATGAAGGATCAAGCAAGGCTTTGAAAGCCATGGACATTGATATTGAATTTTAAGTTTCTTATTTGATCTAATGAGAATGAATGTTTTGTTTCATATGATATTGTTAAGGCTTCTTTATTGGAATTCTGGTAACAGGTCTGTGTGTGTATATGTATGTGTGTGTGGATGATGGTTCACTTGAGAACATTTAGAAAAATACATGTAGACTGGTTAATTTATATGTTGAGAATGAGTTTAAACTGTATTATGTGACCAAGAAGTCTTAAGAGCTTTGAATGTCATAAGAAGCCTAAACAGGCCCAAACAGGCTATTCAGGCCTGTATACTTACAGCCCACTGTCCAAGGTAAAATCCACGTGAAAATGTTTGTATGGAGTTTAAAATGGTATGTAAATAGGTCTCTAAGGTAATTATAAACTTTAGAGAGGAGAAACAGGCGTTAGAAACCTCTTTAATGTCCAAAAACTCCACAGTTGGAATTCAGGCCTGTAGGTGATAGTATACAGGAAATGATATGACAGTTGCATGTTTTGCAAGGTAAATGGATAGATCAATTTATCTTTGATAGAGAATATGAATGGGGAAATATCTTAAACTATTGACATGTTCATACATACCTTGAAATCCTATTGACCATTGTGTTAAACAAAGTAAACCAAGAACCCTGTTGACTGTCATACAAATACAGTCAAAAGCCACTGAGATTTTAAGCACTAGAAGGTATAGGAGGATGATATGACCTAGAGGATGATTTGAGAAGGTGTATGGCATCAAGACAGACCCTGGAAAATTGGTTTGAGCCCTTGAAACATGCTAAAACACTCCCAGAAAAATTATTAAGCTCTCGGCCTGTGACAGGCTTTGGAAAATCCTGAATTAGGTTCAAACCCTCAAAATGAGTTTTAATGCTTGAAAAATCTTGAAAATTTGTAATATGAACCTTGATGATTTTATAAAACTGTTGGAAGTGGTTTCAAGGTGTCACAGTATGGATAAGTACGGAAAAGAACAATTGCCAAGTGGATCCTAGGTGCATGTGAGATGAAGAGCATAGGCCAATATAGGAAAAGTGAATTTCTCCAAAGAAGTGCACTAAAAAATGATTGATTCACCTGTAAGAGGGTAATGGGTATCTGTAATGGTTCTTGGTTTTATTATAAAGTCCGTATTTTACTTTGAACAAGGCGTTTTGCACACAAGGAGGGCTAATTGGAACAGGGCTTAAAGAAGGAAGTACAATTCCATACAAAGTAACCTCAAGATATTTTTCAGTATGTTATAGAAGGGCTTAATGGGTATCCATAAATGGTTTTACTTTCATGATTGAGTTAACTGAAAAAGAGTTATGGCCAATAAATAGGGAATACAGGGCTAAAAGGAATGAATGATCTAAATAGGTCTGTATCAGTTTGTTGATGGTTTCAGAGCAGTCTAAGGTCAGTTTTATTAGGAAACTAAGGAGGTCCTATAAGGGATAAAATCTTGATGCAGTTTGAATTTATCTTGGCTCAACTCCTTGAGATTCCAAGGTTTTCATTTTTTAAGTCACTAGTTTCTTTAGTGATGAAGGGTGATGAGCAAGAGTGAGAACCAACCTTGATGGTTTTAAGTGAATAAGATGATACTTAGCCTTTTTTCTTAGTTCTAGTTTTAGCCTATGGGATCTTGTAAAAATGATAGAGATATTGTGTTCGGTGATAGCCACTCCCTCAATAATGAGTGAAAGTTGACCTGCTAAGTGTTTGATGCCACCCATTTATCTAAATGATCATGTTCATGAAATGCGGAGAATGATTAGCATTTCAATAACCCTCTTGATCTATCACCATCATGAGCTCAAGCTTTTCAAATATTGAGTGATTCTCCATATCTACCATTTCATATAGATAAGGGAAACTCTACCCCCTATCTATATATGAGGATAAGTAGACATACAAAATTCCACCATCACATTCTTGTAAATGATAGGAGTGATATAGATCCCTCTTTAATCTTTTTTATACCTAATTTCTACTGGCTTTTGTCCTTTCTTGTAAAACACACACACACACACACACACACACACACACACACACACACACACACACACACAGATGTGTGCATATATATGTATGTATGTATGTAAATGTATGTATGTATATGTGTGTGTGTGTGTGTGTGTGTGTCTCTCTCTCTCTCTCTCTCTCTCTCTCTATATATATATATATATATATATATGTATATATATATATATATATATATATATATATATATGTATATATATATATATGTATATGTATATGTATATGTATATATATATATATATATATATATATATGTATGTATATGTATATGTATATGTATATATATATATATATATATATGTATATATATATATACATATATACATATACATATATATATATATATGTATATATATATATACATATATACATATACATATATATATATATATATATATATATACATATATATATGTGTATATATATACATATATATATATATATATATATATATATATATATGTATATATATACACACATATATATGTATATATATATATATATATATGTGTGTGTGTGTGTGTGTGTGTGTGTATATATATATATACATATATACATATATATATATATATATATATATATACATATATATACATATATATATGTATATATATATGTATGTATGTATGTATGTATGTATGTATGTATGTATGTATGTAGACACACACACACACACACACACGCACAATAAAATATATTATTTATTACTAAATAAATAAATTTTATTATTTATTTATAATTTATGGATAGGTACTGATTAATGCATATTTATCCACAACCTATTATTAGATAATATTATCAATTAAGTAAACATTTTATTAAATTTTGGAAATAACATTTTTGTTTTATTCATTTTATAACTACTCAATAAAACACTAACCCTAAACCTAAGCTCCATATATATATATATATATATATATATATATATATATATATATATATATAGAGAGAGAGAGAGGGATAGTTGATTAGGCATATTGTAGATGAGATTTATTGTTATACTAGAAAAATTTTGTTAACGCTCTTAAGAAAAAGAGGTAGCTATGTTAGATGGATGAATATGGGTTACTTTTTGTCCTTACTTATCTTGTATACATGGTAGAAGGTTTGCCTTGCATTTCAAAAGAAACAAAATTACTTGGATTAAATTTTATTCACTAATACCTGAATATAAATAATTACAAAAGCCAACAACGGCACCTCAAAGTTTGAACATCTAAAAATCACACCAGGGACAGTCATTCCTATACAGGAATTACTGAAAATAATATGAACTTCTTTCAAGGATGACCTACTTATTTTTAGTTCCTGAAAATGTGTAACACATTAATTTTATGTTGTAATGAAGATGGGGATATCAGACTTGTAAGTAGAAATAGTGACAATAGATGGAAGCAAACTTATGTACTATGAAATAAATTTGTGCTCTTCAATCTCCAATTCCTGCAGGGTACTAATTAGATAGTTAGAGAGTAATTCAAACCCACATTGTTGGCCACAATGATAGTTCCTTTCCCTATCATTCCTCTCTCTTTGAGTAGCATAAAATCTGATAAGTAACATTGTTTGGAGTGATCCATAAATATAAAATCAAAGCATGGAACTCCTCCATCTTCTAAGATCTCTCGTAAGTCCTCCAAACTGTCACTCAATGTTCCTTCCATGATTTCCAACTTTGTTGCAAGCCCTGAGAGCCAAATCAATCCCTCAAAAAGGAGAAAATGTTAAAAATAATGTTTCAAGGAATGAATTTTAGAACACATATCTAATATTATGAAAGTAGATGAATATATTTAATGGATCTAAGTCTCATTCAAGTGTCAGAACAAGTTACATTAATTTGCCTTGGGTGGATTGGATTGATAATTATCATACACTTGAAATGAAAAGGTATTTTAAAACATCTTCTGACCACCACATATATTGGGACTAATAATGCAAAAAATATAATGGTGAAGACATACTCAAAATATATGGGAAAGAATATATTTTTGGAGTGTATTTTTGAGTGTAATGTGATCAAATAAATAGGGTCATGGCACTAGACCACCTGCCCCATCTTACCACTCTACCACAAATCAACATCACATTTACCTCCTAAAACTATCCATATTATGTCGCTAGTAATAAAAACTTTCTGGAATTCTCAATACAATGATTACACCCTTCTCATGGACATATGAGACCCTCCTTATGGAAACAAGGGGACATTTTTGTTATGCTTTAAATATATTGTTTAGATTTTGTATTCTTATAAAAAGGTGATAGTTACAGTCACAATATATCTATTTTGATAAAACTTTTCTTTTGGGGAGTAAGGGGACTTCTGACTTTATTTTATGCGGCATATTATTTAAATTATATATTCTATGGATTTGAATCTCATGACCAAGGTTAGGAGGAAAAGGTGCCTTGACAATGAACTATACTTATCAAAACAATATGTAAATGGGAAGGGAAAGGGAAAGGGAACCAAAAAAGAAAAAAAGAAAAGAAAAAAAAGAAAAAAACAAGACAACAGTCAATAATTACATATAATTATATGTTTGTAATGTGCACATACAATTTGCAAGTCTGTAAATCAAACTTGTTTGATAAGCATAATTTTACGAACCCACCTCAACCAAGAATAGAAAACCAACTCTTAAAGAAGGCTCCTCAACTTCCTACTATACCACAACTAACATAACATGTACTCATTACTAAACTCTTTTAAAATTGTTTTACCACATTAATAATTAAAATAAATTTTCATGTGACCTTGTTTACAAGTTTAACTTTGGGCATGTCTTAATGAAGAATTTGCTTTAATGGTTTGAGAAATATTAAAGAGAATTCTATGACTTTGTCTATAAGTTTAGTCTTAATGTGGGGGATGTCATAATCGATAATTCTCTCGAATGGTTAAATATTGAGATATTCTATTATATTTAAATAATTGAGTTTTATTATGTTTAAATGATATATAATTTAGGTATTTTACACTTCTTACAATTTATAATATTAGAGAAAAAATTATGGATAAATTGTGAACAAATATTAAGAAATAAATGTTACAGATGTAATTTATTGCAATTTTTTTTTTAAATAGATTTTTTTATTGATAATAATAGATAATTATAATATTTTGCATGTTGTATTATACATTTTAAAATATATAATTAAATTTGGATATATTACTATTTTTTATTGATTAGAGTACTTTCATTAATATAATAAGCTATAATGCATCACTAATCATACAAAAAATATGGATGAAAAAGTTGCACCGTAAAATATCTAAATTGAGCTAAAAAAGCCTTCGAAAGAACATAGTTTAAAACGTCCACCACATGGCCAAGAAACCACAGTTAAAATAACTCAAGTGCACATCAATCAAAAAAAGAGAAAGATAAAAGCACAAACAAGGAGTCCATTAAGCAACAACAACAAGCATGGTGACAAGCAGAGGTAGAGGAGGTGGAGGACCCTAAGGGTACTCCCCCACCCCCCTGAGATAGAGGGTCTTCATCAACTGAGATGGGGCCCCAACCATCATTATGCTGGGTAATTTTAGTATAATTATGTTGTAGAGAGTCCTAACTAGATGTAGAAATGGCCAATGCTAGCCATGAGAACTTATCATGTGGAGGGGGTTTCTACCCATCCCCCCTACCACCATGCCACCACTGTCAGGGAGGAGATGGCCAATGAGAGCAAAGAGAGGCACTCCTACAACATCAAGAGTCCTTGTTATTGTGAGATAAATAATGCTAACCCCCATACCCATGACCCTGAGGGGGAAGGGTGAGGATGGGGATCAAGAGGCTCATGGTTGACCACACAAGGAGCATTCCCCCAAAGGTCCAAAGGATCTATAGATGGTGGAGTTCAATATGAACCTTATCTATTTGATTCTAAATCTAAAAGGTAACATTAGAAATTATAACTTTATTATTTATAGAAAATCCTTTTTCTATATCTTCATTATTAAAACATACTTTATTTATAAATTTCCAAATTTAAAAAATAATATCAGTACAGAGAATTTTCTAGAATATGTTATATCTTGCAGGAAGCATGGTGGATTCCCCCAAGAGACCCATCTTCCAATTGGACGTTTCAGGCCTAAAGTTTTTGAAAAGGGTGTAAATCGATCTCCAGGTAGATTGGGCATGAGGACAAAAACAAAAGAGATGTTTCGTGGTTTTTGTGTGGTGAGAGGCTAGGCAAGTGGGATTCAAAACACCCATGTGTTTGAGTTTGTCCCCCATATGTAGACCTTAGTAAATAATACACTAAAGGAAAAGGGGTTTTTTAGGCTCTATGCAAGTTGTCTAGACATTGTCAAATATCTGAGCTCAAACATGATGGAGAGAATGAAGGGACCACCTATGAATTGAGGGCTTCAATATCAATATGTTGAGGGGCTAGGAGATTATAACCTAGCCTAGGGGAATAGAAATAGAACTATGTGGCTGTAGGCTAAGACTGGGCCATCCACCATAGCGTAAGAGAGGACACCACTCTTTGTAATTAATATTCAGGTATGGAACTCTATAATTTAGAAATGGATTTTACATCTTCCTTAGTTAAAATGAATTTAGACTTTACCAAGTTCTAAGGAAGTCAGTCTTGAGTGTCTTTACAGAAGAGGTCACCAATAGTGTGAGTTTATTTTTTAAACAATCTCAAGATTTTGACCCAAGGGACCATAGCAAAGGGGACATTATGTAAATTTAACATGGGTGACCACCAAATGGATTGAGAATTGAGAGAAATACCATTTATGAACCCTTCCCCCACCCAAATGAGGTGAGGTTTGAGTTTTCCCCAAGCCTTCCAAATACATTGCATGATAAAACTTCCCCCTATTTTAACCATCACAAAAGTGACAAGAACATTGTGTAAGCCAATCCCTTACCTAGTTTTTATACCAAGTAGGTAACCTTGAGAGATGAAGTGCTTCCAAATGGATCTTTTAGGCCTCATCCCCTTCTAAGCTTATGATGATCCATTTGAATCTAAGAGCTAGCCCTTGAAGCTCAATATAAACGATTCATTTTAATCTTTAAAGATTTAGATTTACCACTTCAAAATCAATAAATTTATATTTACCACTTAGAAATTAAAAACAAATTCTAATTTTTAGACAATTAGAATGAGGAAATAAATGAATCCTACTCAAATTATAATTATAGCATAGACACTATGGAATCTTCATGTTGAGCTCCTTCCTCTTTTTCCAATATTTTTGGTGGTTGGTTAATTTTCGTGCCCTTATATATGGAATATCAAAATGATTGTATTTTAATTATGAGTAGAAACTCCTTCAAGGCTTTCAGATATTTCTTTAGTTATCAATAAAATGAAATGAAGGTAAGTGTCTCAAAGAAAACCCCTATCCAAACTTTTAGATATAGCCATTACCTAATATAATTTTATAAATTATGAATCATCTTTACAATAATAGGCAAAAGTAAAGAAAAACTACAATGTCTTACCTGCATGCTCTTTAATTTCTTTGGCAACATTGCAGTTATATGGATTCATTTCTATAGAAACCAACTTGCTATCAAGCTTTGCCATCTTGGAAGCAATTTTAATGGTAGAATACCCACAATAGGTTCCCAGCACTACGACCAATATAGAGTCACATCTCTCCACTACAAATTCAAGAATACTCTCCCTAAATAGTTATCTTATTCTTCTATACTAAATTGTAAGTTGGTATATTACCAATAAAAATAAAGTAGGTTTGTAAAGGCTAAATTTAGTGGGTGATGCTCCCTATCATGAAATTTGATGATAGTGTAAAATCATTTTTCCCAGAGAGAAGTGGAGGAATGTATATCCCACCTCTGGTTGAGTTTATCCACCATAGGCATGTGTAGAGAGAGCCATTCATATCCTTTTCTGATAGTATAGTTTTAAAAATGAGGCTCTTTTTATCATTTCTAATCCTTCCACCAAAGGTGGGCAGAGAATATACCTAAAGTTTCGTCATGCATTGAATATGATTGTATTTTACTTTTAAAAATGTAAATTTAGGCCTCACATCCACTTGTCATGTGAATATTATCAACATACATAACTAAAATATCAATTTGTCATATATTTAAAAAATGCGAATTATATCTTACAGATTTTTAATCAAAAGTGAGTAAAATCATTATTTTCCTTTTTGAGACATCATGGAAAGCATTTGTTTTGCCAAACTAATAACACATCTATTTTATCTATGCCAATGATTACTTAAAACGGAGGAAGCTTAGTGCAGTTGTCTGGATGTGTTCATTCACATCTTAAAGACCAGGACACAATCTAACCAAACGTTCACTTCATCATGTTTTTAGTATGCAACAAAAAACTAAATGCGTTCCACCAAACCAACACTCAGTCCAACCTGATCAATTCACACTCTCCATTATCTCGTCTTTATATTTGAATATGCAAACTGGAGAAGCAAACGCACTAAATCACATTCTTAAAGACGATTAAAGGTTTCAAGGAAATGCCTATGTGAGAAAAGGTCTTATGGGCTGCAATAACTACTTGAAATGCAAAATATGGGCTTGATGAGCAATGGAGATTTTAATGTAGAAGCACTTGGTAAGAGAAGAGGCAGGTCCTTCAACTCATGCCGGCAACCTCCCAGTCTAGCAATATTTGAGCCTTGAGGCAAGGCATTGAAATCCATCAAAAAATTAATCAAAAGCAGATTTATGTCATATGCAGTTGTGTATACTCTGATCAACATATATAAAAAATAAAAAAGTATATATCTAAGGAACTCAGATTGTTTGATCAAATGCTCAATCCCAACTTATTCTACAAACACACACAGTTTCCTCCATGTTTGTCACTGCCGTATCTGGCTTATCTTAAATTCATCGAGAAACCTAACACAAATCGATACACTGAACAATCCAATCTTAATATTGTGTTTCTTTCTTATGCCAATTTTAAAGTTTTGACTTTCAAGTCACCAAGATCTTTTGGACCCAATTCTAAGGTGACAGAGCACTAGGAGGAGGAGGTTGTGGTGGGGGAGCTCATTGCCGTGCATGCATAGTGACCATGACATTCATAAGCTCGTAACTGTAAGTTTGTTTTTTGATATATTAATACAGGGCTCTATTTGTGGATCTGAAAAGAAGAGTCTAACCATTCGATATACTAAGATTTCTTAATTAACTGTGATATTATAATTTTTCTTAATTAATAGATATACTAAAAATATTAATTAAATTTTGTTGTGGCATGAAAGAATGTCCACTGAAAACAATCATTTTAAAGCCTTTCATTGTCATTAGGATGACAATCCAATATAGCAAAAAATCTAATAAAGTATGATCGAATCTTAATTGGATGAAACTTAATAGTTAATTTAGTAAAAAATCTAATAAAGTATTATCGAATCTTAACTATCTTTCCAAAAAAAAGAATTTTATATGCATTGGGTGTAAATTTTTTTTCTTCTTGTTCTTACTTTATCTTGTATACACGGTAGAAGGTTTGCCTTGCATTTCAAAAGTAATAGAATTACTTGGATTAAATTGTATTCACTAATACCATATATAAATAATTACAGCAGCCAACAAGGGCACCTCAAAGTTAATCACACTAGGGACAGTCGTTCCTATACAAGAATATATGAAAATAATATAAACTTCTTTCAAGAATGACCTGCTTATTTTTAGTTCTTTTATCTAAGATTCAAGTTACTTAAAATGTGTAACACATTACTTTTATGTTGTAATGAAGATGGGGAGATCAGCCTTGTAAGTAGAAACAGTGACGATAGATGGAAGCAAACTTATGTACTCTGAACTGAATTTGTGCTCTTTAGTCTCCAATTCCTGCAAGTTACTTCTTAGATAGTTGGAGAAATCCAAACCCACGTTGTTGGCCACAATGACAGTTCCTTTCCCTATCATTCCTCTCTCTTTGAGTAGCATAAAATCTGACAGGTAGTATTGTTTGGAGTGATCCATAAATATAAAATCAAAGTATGGAACTCCTCCCTCTTCTAAGATCTCTCTTAAGTCCTCCAAACTGTCGCTCAATGTCCCTTCCATGATTTCCACCTTTGTTGCAAGCCCTGAGAGCCAAACCAATCCCCCAAAAAGGTGAAAATGTTAAAAATAATGTTTCAAGGAATGAAGTAAAAAATAGTGTTTCAAGGAATGGATTTCTAGAATACAGATCTAGGATTATGAAAGCAGACTATATATTTAATGGATCCAAGTCCCATATAAATGTTAGAACAAACATTAATACACCTTTGGTGGATTAGATTGTCAATTATCATACACCTGAAATGAAAAGGCAGCTTAAAACATCTTTTGACCACCACATATATTGGACTAATAATGCACAAAATATAATGGTGAAGACATACCCCAAATATATTGGAAAGCATATATTTCTGGAGTGTATTTGTGATTCCAATGTAATCAAATAAACAGAAATGATGTAGAAACCAAGCTCATGGTACTAGACCACCTGCGCCAACGTACCACTAGACCACAACTCAACATAACATATACTGCTTAAAACTGTCCATATTGTGTCGGTAGTAAAAAAAACTTGATAAAATTCTCAATATAATGATTACCCTTCTCCTGGACATATGAGAACCTCCTTATGAGATCAAGGGGATATTTTTATTATGCTTTAAATATATTGTTTTAGATTTTGTATTCCTATGAAAAGGTGATAGTTACAGTCGGGATATAGTTAGAATGACAAACCTTCCTTTTGGAGAGTAAGGGGACTTCTGATTTTATTTTGCATTGCATATTATTTAAATTATTTACTCTGTAGATTTGAATCTCATGACCAAGGTTAGGAGGAAAGGGAGCCTTGCCAATGATCTACACCTATCAAAAAATATACAAGTGGGAAGGGAATGGGAAGGGAAGGAAAAAGGACAAAAAGAGAAAAAGAAAAAAGAAAAAAGAAGAGGTCAACAGTCGATAATTATGTATTTACAATGAATACATGTCACAATAAAAAGTTGTAAACATGATAATTTACAGGTATGTCACTATAAAAATTTATAAGCATGGTAATTTGCAAGGCTGTAAATCAAACGTGTTTGATATATATAACTTTACCAACCCACCTCAACCAAGAATAAAACCCAACTCTTAAAAAAGACTCTTCAAATTTCTACTATACCATTACCAATATAACATATACTCGTTAGTAAGCTTTTTTAGAACTGTCTTACCATCTTAATATTAAAAACAAATTCTAAACTTTATACTTATAAATTTACCACCTGAAAATTAAGAATAAATTCTAATCTTTAAACACTTGATTGAGGAAATAGATAGGTCCTACTCAAATTATAATTATAAATATAAAATAAATGCTATAGAATTTTCAATTTTCTTTTTGATTAGTTAATTTTGTACACCCATCTCTATTGGATATCAAAATATTTGAATTTTAATTACAACTAGAAACTCCCTCAAGGCTTTCAAAGATTTCTAAAGTTATCAATAAAATCAAATGGAAGAAAGTTCCTCACACAAACCCCTTGTTTTGTCTTTTGGTGTGGATTCACAATCTTAGATATGGTCATTACCCATTATATTATGATAAATTCTAAATCAACTTTACAATAACAACTAAAAGTAAAGAAAAACTACAATATTTTACCTGCATGCTCTTTAATTTCTTTGGCGACATTACAGTTATTTGGATTCATTTCTATAGAAATCAGCTTGCTATCAAGCTTTGCCATCTTGGAAGCAATTTTAATGGCAGAATACCCGCAATAGGTTCCCAGCTCTAAGGCCAATCTGGGGTCACATTTCTGCACTGCAGATTGAAGAATGGAGCCCTTCTCCTTGCCAATATTCATCAGCCAAACACGTTGATTGTAGTCATCAATGGCATCCAGCACAGCCTCTACATTTCCTCTCTCTGCTTTTTTAAGAACATATTGAATCAGGGCTGTTTCTCTGCCATCAGGGGATTGCCCTGTGAGCCTTGCCTTCTTACTACATAGAAATACAAAGCATGACCATAGCCTAAACGGCTTTTGTGAAATCATCATTCTGATCCTATCGATGAAAGTCATTTTAATGAAGAACTATGGATATATTACCTAAACTTCAAATAGGAAGATGGGACAAATGATAACTAAATCTTTGATGATATAGTAGGTGCTCATTTATAATCCATATTTATAATGCAGAGATCGTGCACATGTTTCATTTAGACACGTTTTTTTGGTATAGTGTACAAAAAGAGAATTAAGTAGCTTAAGGGACAAGTTATTCTTGTCTAACTTGGAACTTTTCTTTTCTGTTTCGAGAGTTTGGACAGACGGTGGGAGGAGGTTACTCTCATGGTCAAAAAAGTTTGATTCCAAGCCATGTTCAGTGTATTTTCAGTTGATATTTCACACTTAGTGTGACCTTGTCTATAAGTTTAGTCTCCATGTGGGGTAGGGCTTGTCATAATGGAGAATATTACCAAATTTTTAAATATTATGTTCAAATAATTTAATTTTATTGTGTTTAAATGATTTGTATTTTATGCTTCTTTAATTTATAATATTAGAGAAAAAAATTATGGAGAATTTGTGAACAAATATTAAGAGAGTAATGTTACAATTTTAATTTTTTATAATTTTTTTATTTAACATATTTTTGATTGATAATAATAGATAAATTTAGTATTTTATATTGTATATTTTACAAACTACAATTGAATTTAGATATATTATTTAAAATATTGACTTATGAAAATGAAATACCTTTAATTATATTATATATTTTATTTAGTTTTATTACGTCTAAGCATTTTTTATTGATTTTTTTTTTTTTTTTTTATAGATATATATGGGATTTTGTGAGGCCCACAGTCATATAAAAAGTTTTACAAAAAATAGCCACATAAGGCTAGAAACAGAGAATAGCAAAGCCAGCACGAAGGTAGGTCAAACAAAGACCCAAAAAGACCAGACTACAATGGAGACTATAGTAACCGATAAGAGAGCTAAAACCAACACTTCCCAACAGACAACTAGCACAAAACATATAAACAAAAAACATAGAAATAAACCTTTACATCGGGTAGTGACATATCGTCCAGTTCTTCAACAAAGATAATTTCTCTGCCCTTAAATTCATTGGTGGAGACCTCTCTGAAAGCCATGCACTTATGTTCCTACGACAACACTTTGCAACCTCCCATAGAAGCAGTTGCATTGTTGCTATCAATTTGGCCTAAATCACCTTTGAAATTTTTAGCAATTTCCTAAGCCATTGAGGTGGTGCAACTGAACCACGTGCCACCATTTTCGATAATTTTTTAACAAATTCCACCCAGTTCTGTTATGATGACTTTCCCTCTATTGCACATCTCCACAATTGGGCTTTTTATCTGTATCATGGGTGGTAGTGTTAGAAAGTGTCCTTCCCATGAGTCTGAGGAGCATAATTTTTGTTGCAAGTCTTCCACAAAGCTCACTAGGAGCATAAACTGTTCCAAAGTATGAAAAGCTGACAACAAGACCAAGCCCCAGCCATCGAAGCCGGTGAATGGAAAGTTGGGGAGGGAACCCAAATCATGCTTCACAATGTCCTCCACTAGGCAAATGTGATGCTCCAACTTGATGCAAAAGGACACCAAATTAGAAACCACCTCAGAGTCAGAGATCAATGCCATGAGATTCAAAGCAAACACAGTCACCACCTCTAAGTTGATGCGACTATGGACCCCTTTCTCTAGATAATCAAGTTCCAACACTAGCGAATTAATCTCAAAAATCTCCTCCATTGGTACCCAAAAATTGTTTTTAAATCTTGGCCAAGAAATTCCTCATTTGAATGCCATATTATTAACAAAACTTTCACCATATACAGTAGGAGTGGCAAGCGCAATTAAAACTCCACAATCCATAATTAAATCAATAACACCCAAAGACAATTGTTTCAATCCAAAGTTAATGTCTAGAGCTCTAGAAATATCAAAACCAGAATCTGATGATTGATCTAGAATTATATTCCATCCTTCTTCTTACATGTTCTACTTCTAGATCTAGTACTATGTATATTTATATATGCACACACTAAGTATGTGTGCGTGTGTGTGTGTGTGTATGATACCAAATTGTATTAAACTTGACAATGGAATTATGATCATTACAAACATAAATTATAGTAGTGATTCTTATACAAATTGTACTGGTTATCACAACTAAGTGTAGAGGAATATCTATTTAAAGGATGATAAAAAAAACTATATAAAATTATACTACCCCTACGGGAAACACATGGGAAACAACTACCCATAAATTGTCCGATAAACATTACAATTAGGCTATAATAAGTTATACTAAAAAAATAAAATTGTAATTGATTTTTAATCCACACAAGGTGAATTAAGTGTTTATCCTAACATTATTCCCCCTTTCCTCATCCCCCCCCCCCGCCCGCTCCCCAATTCAGCATTGCTTTAAGTGAACAGAAGAGAAATTCTCTAAATGCCTCAAGTTTTTCCCATGTAAGTGCCTTAGTGAAAACATATGCATGTTGTTATTCTAGTGGAAAATATTGCAGTTGGATGTTAGTGTTTTGAACATGTTCATAAATTAAATTTACTATCTCCTTATGTGTTTGGTGCGTTCATAAAATCAAAGATTGTTAATAAGCTTCACTACTCCTCCATTGTCAACATAAATGATTGTTGGATGATTATGTGCTATTCCAAATCCTTCAAGTATAGGTCCAAGCTAAATCACTTCATGAACAGCTTCTCATGCTATGTGATATTTCGATTCTATGGAGGACCTTGAAACACCAGTTTGTTTCTTGCTCCCCCATATTATCGGTCCAGATCCCAAAAGAATACAAACCTAAAGTGGTTTTCATGTCATCAATGTTCCTAATTTAAATATCAAGTCAAGAAGAAATTATCATTCTTCTTATATTCTAGGCCAAATCCATAGTTTCTTTGATGTATCTCAATACCCATTTTCTTGTTTTTTAGTGGTAAACTTTGGATTCTTGCATGAACCATGAGAGAGAACTGAAAACATAATTGATGTTTAGTCTAGTATATGTCAAGTAAATGAAACTCCATATCAAGTACCTATGTAGAGTTGCATTTACTTATTATATGGCTTGTATCCCTCTTCAAGTTCAATCTTGAAGACCAACCACCACACAACCTGTGGTGCACCTCCTGTCATCCAAGTAACCTGCCACATCCGAACCTACAACTCCATGTAGTGAAGACCTTGACCCTGCATAACATGTTAACCTGCTGCTAGTCCCTCTTAGATACCTGAGAATCCACCTTCCCCGAATTGGCTCCAAACTTTCTGACAAAAACTTTTTGTTGGAAAATATTGCAGTTGGATGTTAGTGTTTTGAACATGTTCATAAATTAAATTTACTATCTCCTTATGTGTTTGGTGCGTTCATAAAATCAAAGATTGTTAATAAGCTTCACTACTCCTCCATTGTCAACATAAATGATTGTTGGATGATTATGTGCTATTCCAAATCCTTCAAGTATAGGTCCAAGCTAAATCACTTCATGAACAGCTTCTCATGCTATGTGATATTTTGATTCTATGGAGGACCTTGAAACACCAGTTTGTTTCTTGCTCCCCCATAATATCGGTCCAGATCCCAAAAGAATACAAATCCTAAAGTGGATTCCATGTCTTCAATGTTCCTAGCATGATCTAAATTTAAATATCAGGTCAAGAAGAAATTATCTTTCTTCTTATATTCTAGGCCAAATCCATAGTTTCTTTGATGTATCTCAATACCCATTTTCTTGTTTTTTAGTGGTAAAATTTGGATTCTTGCATGAACCGTGAGAGATAACTGAAAACATAATTGATGTTTAGTCTAGTATATGTCAAGTAAATGAAACTCCATATCAATTACCTATGTAGAGTTGCATTTACTTATTATATGGCTTGTATCCCTCTTCAAGTTCAATCTTGAAGACCAACCACCACACAACCTGTGGTGCACCTCCTGTCATCCAAGTAACCTGCCACATCCGAACCTACAACTCCATGTAGTGAAGACCTTGACCCTGCATAACATGTTAACCTGCTGCTACTCCCTCTTAGATACCTGAGAATCCACCTTCCCCGAATTGGCTCCAAACTTTCTGACAACTCCCACTGCTTGGGAAAACTCAGGTCTACACTAGACCTCATGTGATTTTGAACACTGTTCTAAGCTCAACTTGAACTATCCAGCCCTTGGTGTGCTTACCAGTTCTGCATCCTGCGTATTGAACCCCTCTAACACCTTCACATCAGTGCCCACTAGAGACAAAATCAACCTGTGATCTTCCATGTCTCTCATGCCAAAGAATTTTGCTGCTCCCAAATTCTTCATGACATACCTCTAAACTAACTTTACCTTTAGCTCAGAAACTCCCTGCATGTGTAACCCTTGACTAAAGCCATGCTTTGTCATACACCTGTCAAACCTATGCCACTGTCCTGCAGCTTGCTCAAGACCATATACCCTGGCCTTCCGTCTCAAGTATCCATCCACTCTCTTCTTTAACCTGGGAATCCATTCATATTTTAGTGCTTTCATCTCGGCTGGAAACTCTACCAAATCTCCTGCTTGGTTCTCTTCTGAAGAATTCATGCCATGCTCCCACTGTTTCCTGGATTCTACCTGCATTGCCTCTTCACGTCTTCCTAGTTTTTGACCATCGGTGAGCAACAAGTAGTATAAAGAAGGTGAACAATGAATATGAGGCCCACTTACCCTTTCAGTCCTCCACATGGGCGTTTGAAACTCCTAGACAGCTTGTTGTCTGCCCAACATCTGTTTCAGTGACCGATCTCGGCCATCTCCCAGTCTGCACCAAACCGACATCGGTTCCCTGCGATTAACCTATCTACCGACATCAATTCCTACCTGACCGACGTCGGTTCCACTTGCCTGACACCAACTATGTTGGTCTGCACATGACCGACGTCGGTACCTTCCTGTTCGACATTGGGTTCCCATGATCGATGTCGATAACTGTATTTTCCTGTGAGTGATGACTTTTTACCTGCAAGCTCACCTTAGATCAAAACCCTATCCAAATTACCACAGCACTACTCAGAATAATTCAGTCCCCTCAGGTGATCTCTGTCTGTCATCTCCTCCATGAACACCAAGGCTTTCCAGTTCTTAAGTTTGTCAAAGATATCTGTCTTTCACTTAAGAACATGCATTCCCTTCTTACATATGTGACCAAGCCTAAAAAGCCACATCTCTACAACAGAAGGTGAATCAGTAATATAAGTAGATAGATAAAGGATACCTACTTTCTTACCACCGTCTAATTCAAGTGCATCCGCTGTGAGAGTTATTGTGCATCTCTCATCACCCAACTTTCCTAAAGAAATTAAACTCATCTCCAAGACTGGTACCTGCATGACCTCCTTCAACACCCGTGTGTTACCTGTCTACTATTTTAGCTTCACTTCCCCTTTGCCAACCATGTGACAAGGCTCACCAACCCCTAAATAAATCTCTCCAAAGTCTCCCTGGACATACTCATGAAAAGATGCTCTATTTCAGGTTGCATGGAAAGAGGCAACAGAATCTATAGACCAAGATTCTACTTTATCCAAAGCATCCTGTACAACAACACCTGCAACATCTGCTTCTTCATTTCCTTCATGCTGATCTTCTACCAACCAGCAATCTTTCTTTACCTACTATTTCTTTCCATCAAACAGTAATTGACCATTTGTGCTATTAAGTTTCTCCATTCGTAGCTTACTTTCTTCTGCCATTGCTATACTCCCACTCAATCTGAAACTCCTGAGAGTGACCTGTAATCAACAAAACACTTAACACGCTCTGACCACCTGTTAGTGTACTTAACCACCCTCTGATACCAACTTGTCAAGATTGGTACCAACCTGGTCAACCCACTCTGATACCAATTGTCAGGATCTACTAGCTCTACTAAGAGCACACTTGATTACCTTTGTATTAGCAACTAAACATGAAATTTAACCAGAATGAATAAGTAACTAGAAAATTTAGAAACAACACAGAATATGAGAGATAATACCCAATTGTATTAATACTCATTCAGAAGAAAATACAATAAAGAAGATGCCACACTTCTTCTTCCCACACGTCTAGAGCTCCCACACTTCTAGGGCTCACCAGTAATTCTCCTTCAATAGTTCACTCTCTCAATTACGGTCACAACAATCAACTCAAACACAGATTTGTTGTTCACCTCCACCAGTCAGTAACAACGCTACCAGTACACCAAGTACACAACCGTACTCCAATTAGATCTCCCTTCTCTTGCAACAACCTGCAAATCAACAGACCTTACTTACCATGTAGATATCTCTACACCCTAAAGAACCCTTGTCCTTGCCTCACCAAGTCCTTATGATTCTTCAACTAGTACCCTAGTGGATCTTCTACCAGAACTTGCACAACCTGCAACTCTCCCTGATCATACACACTCAACACCCCTTTAGAACTAGGAGGAGCTACTCTTACTCTCTCTACAAGCACAATGGCTATCTAACACACTTTACAATACAGCCCATGAGTCTATTATATAGATCTCATGCATATAATAATTAGACCCTAATTACAATAATTAGACACGTAACTCAAGACCAAAAATAGTCTTTTACATGCAAATAACTAGTTCGTTAAACTAACAGTTCGTCAACTCGAAGTTCTGGAACCGCACAGGCGACTGACGTCGGTCCCTGTCTGTCTGGAGGTGACCAACATCGGCCGATCCATGACCGATGTCGACAGCTTCCTGTCCACTCCTGACTGACGTCGGTTGTCCTGACCAACGCTGGTTACTGTGACACTTCAGCAACTCCTCCTGTTCGCATCCTGGTGAAGCTTTTAGCTCCACAACCTAACATATCAGGTCAAGAAGAAATTATCATTCTTCTTATATTCTAGGCCAAATCCATAGTTTCTTTGATGTATCTCAATACCCATTCTCTTATTTTTCAGTGGTAAACTTTGGATTCTTGCATGAACCGTGAGAGATAACTAAAAACATAATTGATGTTTAGTCTAGTATATGTCAAGTAAATGAAACTCCATATCAAGTACCTATGTAGAGTTGCATTTACTTATTATATGGATTTCTTCGAGACAATTGAAATCTAATCTCCATAAGTATGTCAATTGGCTTACAATCTATCATGCAAAACTTATCAAACATTGTATTCACATATTTTATCTGAGACAGAAAAATGTGATTTTCACAACTCAAAAATTAAACAACTTCAAACAATTTCAATAACCTATAAACTTTTAGAATCTAAAATAAATTATTTCAAAGAATCAGAGATATCCTTACCTTCCTCCTCATCCATCTTGCTTGCATTAACATACATTAGTTTTAATTAGATATGCATGAGGGGGGTTCAAAGTATCCATCAATATAACTTGAAAAATCTTTTACTACCACCTGCCCCGTTTGCCTATTAGCTTCCAATTTTTTCCTTAACAACCCGAGTTTTAGATCATGCCAATCTTACAACTAAAATAACTTTTGAAAAATCCATCAACCCTTCCTTGCCATTTACTTAAAAAAATAACTTAGACTTGGGCAATTGTTATTCTTGACACCCTGAATTTCTAACCTAGAACAAAGTAGACAATCCATTTCATGAGTAAATTGCTTCCATTGTTTGGTATGCAAGTTTCATATTCATTTAAAATAACAAATAGTTTATATTTGGTTTTGGAACCCAAACAAGAATAAAGTATTACATAAGTACTGCCATTCTTGTTATCTTATTCCTTAATATTGTTTTAATTTTTGTGGTTGATTTAATATATACACATCTTCTTTCTTGTCATAATACTTTTATTAAACTATTAGAGAATAGTATTGTAAAGTATCACATTGGAATCTCACTCTTAAAATATATGTATTTGGTGTAAACCATTTTGGTAATGATTGTATTGTGGGAAATATTTTAAATAAAACCATTCTCATAAGGATTTTATAAAACTCAAGGATTAGGAGGTAGAACAATGACATTTAAAAAGACTTTGTTAATTGATTTGATTTATTACATTCAGTTTTTTGAACATTGAAATTATATATTTTAAATGTGTAATGGATTTATCAGAAATAATTTATTAATGACTAAATGAATATAGTTTTCTTCTCTTATACCAAATGTTAAACAATAAAGATTCTTACTTCTCAAAGTGATGGTTATTAAACATTAATAAATCCCTATAAAATATAAAATGAGATAAGGAGTACTTTGCCTTCAATCACCTTTTTCATATGACTATAGAATTAGTGATATGTAGTCTCTTATCTATATATGTCACTAAGAGTATAAAATATTTATTAAGTAATAGAACATATTAAGTTACGTAAACCAAACATACACCAAAATATTATATAATTATTCATCAAGGTGTGGATGAGACATCAACTACATGGGTGGTATGGGACACCCATGTAAACTGTTGTCTCGTAAATTCGTTTCAGTGATTGTAATGTTTAATAACAAGAAAAATAAAGGATTAACAACTATTATATATGTAGGTTTGGGAGACATTAGGTTAGACTTGTGAAACTCGAGACATGAGTACTAAGAGATGGGAGAGAATTCTAGTTAGACTCACAATAACTCAATGTTTCACTATGTTGGATATGACAAGGGGGACCTGTTGAATCCAAAATTATAGACTTAAGTAATGTATATGGGTAGTATACATTAATAACATACAAATTCTTATCTTTGTTCACAATCACACTCTAATCATGTTGCATGGACTAGTTGTGGTGTCCACATAATCACATTGTGATATCTTTATTGTCTTTAGAACTGTATCTAAATTTCTCGAGAAGGGTAGGGCACTCTCAATGTATGAGAGGTGTATGGTGGATCCAAAGGGGTCTTTCATTGGATTTAAATTCCTCTATGATACTATACCTCTTTGCATCTACATAGTCTACTGCTAGTCTCAGATGTTCTCCTACTTATCTCAATTCATACGAAGAAAACACTTGTTGGATGTTATATTCATTATATCTGTCTATTAAAAATGATATATGTGAATGATGTAACATTGTCAATTGTGTATTTATATGGACATTGAAACTTGAACCAATTCTCTATATCATATTGTATAATTCAAAATGACAACAAATTCTATATACTCCCTTTTATCTATTGTATTATTATAAGTAATGTAATTATAAAATGTGAAAATATAGCATACAAGTAGCTATCATTATATGTTGTACTAAATGAAAAGAACCAAGTTGTAAAATGTTATTTTATTAAAACATTATTTTACTATTTTATACATGGTTAAATGTCATAATAAATAAATGAATTAAAAAAAATTAGTACGTAGTTGTTGGATTGTCATTAGACTAGATCTATGATGTTAGTAAGAGTAAATTATACAAATTACATTTAATTTACATTATTGTATTCATTGATACATGAAAAGTAAAACATGAAATACATTCAATGAGATATTTTTGACAAGATGTAATTAAAGGATCAATGAATTATGTAAAACCTTTCACCTAGTCCATAAAAGTTGAAATTTGGTTTATAAACCTTTATACTTTATTATTGCACGATTAGAAGAATGTTATTGTTTAACCCTCTTTAAAAATAAGGGTAGGGGGAGAGTAGCCTAATAAAACGAGTAAGGTACTCTAAAATAATTTTAATTAATAAATTTAGATTATACTGATATTCTAATAATAAATATTGAATCTAATTATATACCAAATATAGAAAGTACAACATTTAATATTCTCATAATAATAATAATAATATGAAGAAATTGTACTTAGTTTATACACTGATGTGCAATTAGATTTGAGTAATGATGGTGTATAAATATACTCTATGATGATTATGATCATATCATCATATTTTGATTATTTACTTTCTATAAGCATAAATTCTTGTATCACCCTATAGACACTTGGGTTGACACTAAATTATCTATGTTTCAACACATCTATCATGTATGAAATATTGATTGTTCCTGAAACTTCCATTGGATCTTTTTAGGTTTTTTGTCACCTTTCAAATTATGTATTTAGATTGTACACATAGGGTCTCAATAATAGAATATATTTCAAATCCTATATCCTCCTCTTAGGTCTTGTCACCTTACCAAAAATGGGTGAGTGGGCTCACAAAGTTGAATTGACCTCAAAGACCCCTTTATCAATGAATGATACCTACATAACCAATACTCCAAAGAGGGGCTCATACATGTGTAGTTATCCTTGGTATGTTCACATGTGTGTGAACAAAAGTGTAATATGTTAAATACATGTACATGTAGTGATATAGCTTGTAACTTGAAAAATATGGTTCATGGGCTAATGTTTGAATGCTTTAGACCTATAATATGACTGTTCCTATGATTGATATGAAAATAAGAAAGAATAAAGTAGAATAACTTAGTTGTGCAATCGATTTTTAGTAGTGTAGTATAAGCTCAAAAGGTGCTTACTAGATGAATAATGAGTTGGATTTAACTTATATTTAACTATCTATTTTGAAAAGATTCTCATGGAAGGTTTAATGAAACATAATAGGTTGACCTATACAAATTAAAATATTTCAAAATTTAAGTGTTTAGAAGGCAAAAAGACTTGCATTATATCATAGAAAATAGCATCACCACTATTGTCCAAGTTTGAACATAATTATCTAGGAAGATAGAAGGTTTCTGTAGATCTGTGATTGATAGTGAAGGACGTATATCACAATTTATGCATATTGTAGGAAACGTGATATGGGTAATTAGAATATCAATATTAGAATATGAGATAATAATTTAGGCCCGATGAGATGGTAAATTTGAGCCTTTTGATTGTAAGGAATGTCAAAAATTGAATGGTAGTGACTTGAGTGATATTTTTCAATTATGCAAGACTAATTCAACATATAAATCTAGATGTAAGCATCTACATTTCCTTCCCTTTAATCTAGTAATGCATAAGATGAGATTACTAGTTTATAGGAAATAAATGTGTATTGTGGTGTGTACAATGTACCTTAATTTTATTGAACCTTGATTGAATTTACTATATGTGTATGACCTACAACTAAGAGCATGTTATAGATGTGATTAGTGCATATAATCTAAAAATGAATAATTGAAATTACTTGAAAGAAAAGAGAGAAAGGAAGGAGTACTCCTGTGTGTTGATACAATCATATTGTTCCTTCATAGTTTATTTTATTATTGATGCTTCCTAGCTAAATCATTAGAGATAGGTTCACAACTAAACCTTAGAAATGTGAAGAGGGGAATTGGAGGGCTATCATGTCCCCATTCCAATATAAGGGTGAGTTGTGCCAAGTTCATTGAGAGCTCTGAATCTCAATCACACAACTCAAGTGTATCATAATTTAGTTGATCTTATATGAGTCTAATGGTATAACCATGTCCACCTGTAATAATAGAAATAGAGTTAAGTCCATCGAGGGTGTTTAATCTCCATCACTCTAATCAAATAAAACAACTATTGTAGAAAATAAAATCTCAAACATTACATCTTGGTAGGGTTTGTGCATGAATAGTGTGTATAATATAAAAATTTATCTATAATTTGGTGCATTTTCATGGCATATGCACCTTGATTCTATGTCAAACTAAAGAATCTATCATAAGTAACCATTGCTCTATAAAATGTGTATAATATGTATCAAAAATATTAAAAACTATGTCCCAAAATTATATAATGTATAAAATATTGTCCCAAGTGTATGTTTGAAACATGTAAACTAAATCATTTTTTTCTAATTATGTCAACTGTATGTATGTGAATTCATGCATCTATGATATAACCCCATAGATGTTCCCCATTTTTGAGGTGAGGGGGATCATTACCTTATCTCAAAAGGATAAGACAATTATGTTGTATAAATGTGAATCATGTAGTAAAGAAGTATATAATGGTATCATGTCAAAGTAAATATATCAATGAAGCTCACAATATACATAAATAACAAGTCTTAAGATGCATGATATGAATCATGGAAATTTATATAGGATAACAATCTTAAAAAACAATTAAAAATGCCTTAGGAGTACTCAAATGTCACACAAAAAAGGGTCTAAGAAGACTACAAATAAGGGGCATGTTCATATGTCGCACACTCAAGGAGAGGAGATATGTAAATGTTCACACACCAAAGAAATAAAAAAATACTAAGGGCACTATGGCCAAAAATAAAAGATCATGTTAAAATGTTCCCTAAGCAAACAAGCAAACAAAAAGTAAACTCAAGTAAGCAAATGTGAAGAGATGAAGTAAATGAATTAGAACCAACTAGCATAAGCATGTCATATTAGTCCCTACATACATATGTTAATAAAATGTCATGTAGAATATCATATCAAGTACATTGTGTAAGATAACAACATAATTATAATGTCAATATATAACCTCATTGTGATCTTGTAAATGACAAGAAAATAATATAACTTGTGTTAATCATGATAATATAGAAGCAATATGCCCCAAACATAGTGTGTCACACAAGAATATGAAAGGTCCAACATCTGTAGGTTCATTTATCATGAATATAATATATGATTATATTACACTCAATTACCCATGAAACATATGTGTGTATATAAATTATATGTTTTCTACTAATATAAAGTAAACAATATATGCAAATGATAGTAAACATATGAAATGCTATATATTTGTTTTATTTGAATGTTTTTTATATTTTTTTGAATATTTGAGTTTAGTGAATTTTTTATTTATTTTTTTGATATGTTTGGAAAGAGAGTGCTAGCTAATTATCCCATCTAAGGGTGTATCATAGGATGCTTTATACTCTATATATGGTATAGTAAAATAATCATGCTACCAAGAATCTTGTATATGTGCCAAATCTAGAGTTAGAGAATCTGTAATACTCTATGTATGCCTCATAGGAATATGTGGTTTTGAGGTAGTCGATAAGGTGTAGTGTTTCATATAACCCATTTTTTTATGTTCTATGATTTCCTTGGTGTAATATTAGGTCTTTATACCCACTCTGTAACATGGTACTATATTGTAAATAATTGTTTAGTCTATGTAGGTGTAAATGAGGACCTTGAAGAGTTTATTATAGATATTTGATGAAATGACTTCTTAATTATTGGTCACCTAAGAAAGGGGATTACTTGTTTCTTACCATTTTATACATGATTAACCTTATTAGGTTGTCTAATTAGTTAGCATGGAATAAATTTTATCTATTACAAAGTATATTCATATTGAATCCTTGAAACTATAACTACCCTATTGGCGTGAATATACTTAAGACAACCATGCACTATGGAAGGTACTATTTGAAGCTTATGAATCCAAAGTCATTCCAATAACATATCAAATAATCTTGTATGTGTTATAACTGAAATGTTATGGTTCTATGTGCTAGACTAACCTGTAAAGGTAAATCAATCTCACCAAAAACTTGTTGTGTCTTCACATTGAATGATTTGACCATTTTAGTTGAAGG
This sequence comes from Torreya grandis, assembly GCA_037957365.1. Classification (NCBI taxonomy): domain Eukaryota; kingdom Viridiplantae; phylum Streptophyta; class Pinopsida; order Cupressales; family Taxaceae; genus Torreya; species Torreya grandis. The sequence continues at coordinate 2,822,097 of JARHVA010000927.1, read as the reverse complement.
AATAATTATTCTTATGTGTATCCCAAATGTGTGAGTAATTTCATGGTACATACATTCTAATTGGAACCATTATTAACCATAATAATATGTAAAGAATGATGATCAATATGTGCCCTAATAAACAAGGAATAAATATATTAGTCATCATCCATAATCTCACTCTCATTAAATGAAATAAAAGGCCTCTAAACCATAGGCGGTATCTAGCATATAAGTGTACCAATAATACCATAAAATGGGTAACCATAATGTGGTTGAGAAATATGTGCATGATATGTGATTTGCACTTATAGTGGTTGAGAAATTATGCATGTACACTTTTTCAGAAATAATATCAACACTTTTTGAGGAAATATTTGAGAGAAAATAAAATTAGACTGGCTTACAAAAATTATGAAGGAAGTCCAATATCAGAAGAACATAATATTTTTATATTTTTAGTCAGATTAGTTTCCAATCAAAATATATGGCCGTATAAAATCACCCTACCAAGTAGATTTGACACTTTTCATACTTACCTATTTTTCTATCATTTTCAATTGTTAAAACTGGGTATCAACACTATTTCATGATAAAATTCTCAAAACAAAATCAAATTGTATAAGGCTAAAATTTTACATGTAGAGATTCAAATATAAGGAGAAGATAGTGGTCCAATATTTTTATTAAAAAGATTTTTCAATAAAAAATTATGGCTCCATGAAATCAACATATCAAGTAGATTTTAATTTTTTTTACTTATCCAAATAAATTATTTTGACCTAGATAATATTATTTAAACTAAATAATATTATTTAAGGTTTAAAAAAATTATCTAAAACTATACAAACTTATCTAAAACTCATGTAAATTAGATGAACAAGTCAACTGAATTTATTTTTAAGTAGATATTAGTTGTTAAAATAAATAAAGCATGCAATTTGGATGAAAGTTAAATATAGTTTTTATTTATTTTTAGTAGGGATTAAATTAGAACTATAAATAACTCTTCATGTGAACTATGAATTAGTGGCTTTGGTCCACTTAACTTTACTATTAATAATTTTACTAAACTCATTATTATTTTGAAAGATTTTAGAAGACAATTAATAAGCTTATTAAATATTCATGTATGTTTTGTGAGTTTGTTTTAGTTTTATACTTTCTCAAATTTCTATGTTTATTGTAAATAATTTATATTAAGTTAATAATATTGTATGAAATTTATGCTTGTATTTTTTTGTAGTGCTTAGATTGAACAATCTGTAAGCCTTGTTAATTCTTTGATTATAGATCATATTTATAACTTGTTATTGATATAGAATGTGCTCAACAATCTAGTACTAACATCTTTGATTATAGTCATTGAATATAACTATAATTATTTCCTTGGACTCTATTATATTTATTATGATTTGTGCTAACAACTAACTTACGAAAAATATTTTTTAACTATGCATGTTTTATTTACTATAATCAATCAATTTGGGAGAGTTTATTCTTTAAAATAGTCATAAAGCCCCTTTTTAGATACCCTTCTATTCCCTCTTTTTTTATGTTTTTTAATGAGATATTATTATTTTACTATAGCATCACTATAAATATCTATTCTTGGGTGTTAATTTGATCATTTAGGTGAATTTTTATTAATAGGATGTAGGTCACATACTTTTATTCCACCACTTGGTTAATTAAAAACTATATACTTTCTACTTGTGTATTGGAGTGAATAGTCACTAATCATAAAATGAGAGGGTAAAAACTCAATATATGTGGTGTGCATAAAATCCATATCAATAGGGTTCATACATCGTGGTATCATATCTTAACTTTGATGCTTGGGTCTAATAGGCTTGCTATGTTGTTAAGTCATAGCTCTTTGATCATTCCAGGTTATTATGGCTTAGATATGTAACAACAAGGGAACTGATAAAACAAAAAAATTATCCATGTTAACTAATACTCAAGAAAGGATAGGTATAATTGAACAATAAGTAAATGACCTTACCCCTAAAATGGTCATGAGGAAAATTTAGGAGTTCATAATGATGGAGAAAATATCTAGAATTTTTTAACTAGAACTAGAATAATCTTGATAGAAACATTAACAATAATCCCCTACCAAAATAAGCTTGATTTTAAAGTGAGCTAATAATGGACCTAAAAAGGCTAGCCCCACCAAAGTACAATGGATTAGTACTTGTGGATGTTGAAAAAATGGCTAATGAAATGGAAATATATTTTGAACTCTAATTATTTTTTTAGGAAACCAAGGTTGTTTGGAGATCCTACCAACTCTTTGGTGAAGCCTCAACTTAGTGTAAGAACTTGAAAGTTATAAAATAAACTAATATATAGGAATGAATCCAAGAAGAATACGTGATATTAGATTACCAAAAAAATAGCCTATTATATAGGCCAAAAGCAAGCTCCTATATCAAAATAGGTAGTTTATGAAAACAAGATAACGAGAAGTAAGAATAGACTTACCCATGAAACAACTAAACTAGATTGGTTATAACAATATAATCAAATAGAATAATATTAATAATATAATTAATTTTATACAACAATTATTCGAATACCCTCTCTTAATGACTAAATGACATGTTTTAATCATTATTATAATAATATAATTAAGTTTATACATGAACTTAATCGAAATACAGTTTTGTTGCCACTACAAAAATGTATCCAAATGTCCCTATTGTTGCCAACCTATTTTATCAGAGTACATGGGTAATGATCTACTACAACCACAAAGTAGAGTAGGAAATGGTGTTGAATACTAGGTTAACTGGATTCTCCTATTCCTTGAGTTTTTTTCATGTCTTGAATGTGTCATGCTTTACCAATTTTTTAGAGTAATCAGTTCTCATGAAAATTTTAGAATATACATCAAGACTAAGAGATATTTTTTTGTTGAGATATTGAAAACCCAACACCTACTACTTTCCATTGTTTAATAACTTTGGGGAATTTATTGTTCACAACACTCTTGTGCTTTTTTGGTATGCCCCTTCCTTTTTTACCAACCTTCATAGAAAAATTCCATTTTGTTTTGACTTTGGTCATTGAACTTGTGCTAGGTTTCAATAACTATGAAATAGTAGTAAGAACAAAATTTACCTAATCTTCACCTTTCACATTTTATTTTGCTAACATTGTAAATTTCCCTTATAAAAAGTAATGTAATTCCTCTTTACTTACATCTTTCATCATGGTATGCTACCACTTAGGCCTTTATGTTGGTCTTCTAGAGCTGATTTTGAAGAGTGAGAAACACTATTATCACCAATAGAACTTGGCACTTCTGATATTTTCATTTTTTAACCTAGTTTAAATTTAGTACAATAGCTTATTCCAAAAACATCATTAGCATGTAACAATATATTAATATTAGTAGATTGACCATTGGGTAAGTTCACAAAGTTAGGGGATAAAAATGAGCTATCTATGGACATGATTTCCCTAAAATTATAGAAAAGTAAACTTGTATAAATAATTTGAAATAACAACACTCAAAATTTGAAGATGCTATAAGAACATAAATTATATCACTTTAATTCTAGTTACCAAAAAACTATTTTTTTCAAAAATGATTAAGCATAACTAGGTGAAACATCTAAAATTTGAATAGGAACACTAATTTTTTTCAAGAAAATAAAGAGGACAGATGGTCGTGTGGCCCACCATTTTTTAGCATCATTTAATATTATTTTAAAACCTTTGATGAATATTTAGATAAGCTATTCTAGTTTGTGACCTATATTTTTTTTATTTTATTAATGAATAATTTATTTATTATTAATTTTTAAGTAAATAGATCCTGAAAAGTAATTAAAAAATGGATAATCGGCCATGTGGCCCCCTAACTACCTTAAAAAAATTGAAAATGTATTTTATGTTTTGAATGTGTGTAGAAATAGGTGTAATTTATGACAATATTATTTTTTTTCCCTTGGATGAATGAAAAACAAATTATATTAACATGTATAGGCATGTATATTTGTGGCATGTGGTGGCCTAAAATATTTATAGTTATAAATCAACATGGTTTATAACCTTAAAATAGTCCAAAAATTATAAAAATCATATATTTGAAAAGAGGAGAGCATGCTTGTCATCATGGTAATAATTTTTCTAATTTGGTTGATGAAATTCCTAGTGTATTTCGTGATGGAAGTTGAAATTTGTTGTTTTCAATCTAATCTCTTGGGCTCAGCTATAGAATGATAGGTCCAAGCCTTTGGCTTGTGAATCCATGACATTTTTGAGCCAAAACACTCAAAATTTGATTTGAAAAATGTAACTTGTACATGTTATTTGTAACATGTATGCGTTATATAATAATACATGTGTGCTATGTAACATGTATGTGTTATGTAATAACATGTATGTGTTATATTATAATATATACACATTACATTATAATGTGTACATGTTATAATATAATGCATATGCATTATCTTGACATAGACAAAAATTCCCTTTTTAATGGACATTTATACCCTAACTGAGAAATTTCTACCAACAGACATTCTCTACTAATTCTGTAGTACTTGCAAGTTTGGAACAAGAGTTATCAAGTGATTTTTTAAACCCCACCATTGAAAGGCTATTAATTGTCCAATGGGTGACAGATCATGTTTGAGAAAGAGAAACTAGATGAAGATTAAAATGCTTGAGCAAATACAAGAGGTGAGAGATAAAAACAAGGTATGAATGTAAGCATTTTATTTAAAATAAGCTAAAAAAACTATCTCTAATGAGCCAAATGTCATAGACGATGATGTGATTGATAATAATGAATTAAATAATGATGAAATTGAAAATAGTCAATTCAATAATGACAGAATCGACAATATTGCTTTTCATAATGACGAAATTGACAATAAAGAATTAGATAATGTTGAAATTTCACACTCAAAGTATAGTGTTTTTTATTTTATTGATGATGATTGTATGCATGATGCTTTATCCCCTAGCAATGAAGAAATTTTCATGGAAATAAATAATGATGAAATTAGCAATGAAAAAAAAATCATAGAATCATACAATGAGGAAAGAAATAATGAAGAAAATGGAATCCCACTAGTAATCAATGAAAGTAATAAAGATTTTGAAACACCCTCTCAAAAGGTTCCACCAGTAGCAACATCTCCAAGAATTATGCATATAAAAGGTAAGCACTTAATTGAAGTCGATGAAAATATTTTGAAACCAATGCCTAATAAAATGTATGACTGCCATTCAAGAAGACCAGATCAAGAAATTTAGGCTAGTTTATTTCATAATTTGACTCATGATACTAAAAGATGTCAATTATTTATTTCATTGATGAAATTGATTAAGATGGGAAATATCATGTACACATTAAGACTAAGAACTTCTAATATGGATAATGAAAACATATAAATTGTTGACAACTTACATAATGAATATCATATTGTAGGCCCTAAATCATGCAACAAAGATTATAATGTTACTCAACATATAATCACAACTTGTGCAGTAAGTAGTAAAATAGATTAAAAAAATGATTGATTTTAAAAACAAGCCGAACAGTTGATATGAATAGAAAACATTAATGAAAGTAATTTCAAGATGCAAAAGACTTAATGGACCTAATAGCAATGATCTCTAGGTGTTGTCTAGTTGAATTCCATGAAAGGACAAGGTTATAGCTGATGCTCTGAAAGAGTTACTCAATTTTGGAAGGATAATAATAGAGTTTCACCCAATTCAAGAGATGTGGTAAAAGAAGACTTGGTTTTTTGTAACCTTGAACTGCATACAAAACATTTCTTATATATGAATCAAACATAATTATATTCCACAATTTTATAAAAATATCAACAAATTTATATTAGTCAAAGATATTTTGAGATGTCCAAACCTTTTTATATAAAAATAAATCACACATGCACCACTTGTTGTTGTAGGCAACATGTTGAGTTTGTAATTCACTATGATGTTTTATGTCATATTCATTATACTTTGCATACCAACAATATTTTATAGGAGTGTGTCTTAGAATTTCTACCAAAATTAGCCAAAGAATTTATTCCAACCATTTTTGGGAAAGACTGGATGGACAGTTCTTTTATAATGAAGCATGTTTGGATGGAAATTGCAGCATTTATGGTGGATTGCCAAAACTAAAAAATGTATCCATGAAGATAAAACAAGTTTAATTAGATAGGAATTATTTGGTTTGATCAAATATAAATCTATAATTGTCAAGTAAAAAATGGCAAAGAATTCAAAAGACGGAATTTATAGTCAAATTTAGGGATTAAATTGTTTATGAGTATGGAAGGCACATATATAGGGATAAATGGTTGGATGAATAATTCAAGATAATTAAGGACACATTCACACTTGGTTTGATTTTTTCATTAGTCAGCTTTGCCAAAAATTACACATTCAAACTACAAATGGAAGTTTAATTTCAATATTACAACCCATCACAAGTTATCATATTTATGCTTATAACATTCATGCATGCACCTGATAGTACTGAGAAAGATCAAAAAATATTTAAGGAGTAACATTTATATAACAGTGATGACCACGATCACATTGTACAGATCATGTGCATAGTTGTTTTGATAAGTTCTATAGATAGTTGACTGGTAGGAACATTCATTTCGATAAGCATTACATTTGGTCAGACAATTGCACATCATAGTTAAAGAATGTACAAATGTTTTATTAGTTAAGTAGGATGCACATTACCATTGGTGTAGAACATATTTGTATTTTCACTAAGGTTGGCATGGAAAATGGGAGCATGATGGTGATGGAGCATGTTTAAAAAGAGCCCTTATAAGGGAGGAGTTTAAATTTGATGAGGGTGATCATTTGAATGATGCACAAAGCATGGTTTAATGGTGTAATAAGAACATGTGTCATGGTGTTCAATCAAATTCTACTATCCATATACATTTTTAGTTAATGGAGGAATAAAATTTGGCAAATTTTTGGGATTGTATGATTGTAACGGGCTCAAATGAGCTCCACTCATTTTGTAGCTCAAATGTGTATAGGAAAAAAAATAACTTCCATAATCATATATGGAGAAAACATTGAGTATCCTACTAGGTGTGTGGTAGTCACTTTAACTTGGATTTGATGATATCCAATCAAAATTTTAGATATATGGTTATTTCAAGACTTTAAAACAGACAAGAAGATATTGGACTATTCAAATTTGGTTCTTGCAATGAATATTCAATTGAAAAAAAAATCATGGAAGGCCATTAAATAGGAATATATTAAAAGTTTTGTGAGTTAGACCATGAAGATATTCTTTCTACTATCAAGATTAGAGCAAATCTTAGTGGTTCGATGGATCGATATGTGAAGGTATGTTGGCTTCTAAAATGCAGATATAATCAGTTTTACCATTTTTTTTATTTTGTAGGTAATAAATATAAATTTCATTTTTAATTACTTAATAATATTTTTTTTAGGTTAGTGGTTCCATATAAGCTTCCACCTTCACGTGATTTCCACTATTAGTAAATAATTTCATATTCTTGAAGCTAAGAGATGCTCAAGCTAAAAGTACTTAACATTTATCTTTGAAATGAGGTTGCCTTGAATGAAGGCATAGAAGAAAAATCATGGTTTTTTTAAGTGTTTGATGTGGTCAAACACCTTCATGAGTTGACTTATATTTGGGGATGGTGGTCTCATTGATTTCATTTTGATCTTAAGTCACTATGTCCTTATCTTCAATGCTTCACTTCTTCTTGAACCAATTTATTTTCAACTCCCATGAAGTAGTTCCATTATTCCTAAGGATAGTCTAAAAGACTTTTAATGCTTCTTTGACTCCATCAAATGACTATTTGATTTCTCAAGGCATAAGGGTAGCATGTTTAACATTATTGAAAGCTCATTTCATAGGAGATTGATGACCTTGAAGGCTCTATTACACTCACTTCAAAAAACATGACCTTATAAGTATACACTTTTGATGAGTTTCTTCAGTAGTTTTGGCCTAGTATACATAAAATATCATGTTCTAACTATATCCCCATTCATAATTTATTCCTTCTTACTTGCATGTAACTTATTATCAACTCCCAAGTCGTTACTCTGTTATTACATTCACTAGCATCTTCATGATATTGCATGATTTTGAATGTAAGATCCCTACTTATGTCCATCCTCCACCTTAATCATGTAAATAAAGTTTAGGCATATTTTTAAGTTTTATTACATCTCAAAATATAATAAAAAACTCAAATTAGAGACCTATTTCCTTGGAAAGGTAAATTATCTCCTCTTGATTCTTGACTACACCAATCCACCTAATTAGTGTAGTCAAGGTGGATAGTGTATAGATCAAGATTATTATTATAAAATTGATCTATTCCATATATATATATATATATATATATATATATATATATATATATATATATATATATATATATATATATATCTTTAATCATTCCAACCTCTCACTTTAGGTCATTATCACTTTGCTTGCAAGAAGGTTCACTAGGCCACTAGCTTACTAGGCCTGTTTGGAGGTGGATGAAGAGTGAGATTCGATATATGAGATAATAATCATCTTTACATGTCTCTAAACACCCTTTGGATTCTCTTTTACATCTTCCACATCCATTATAATATCCAATACCTTCATAAAATGATTACTTTCTACTCAACCTAGCTCATTTAGGCCTAAAAAAAGGCCATGTTTGTGAATAGAAATGTATAAATTAATTTTTATTGGATTTTAAGGATATATAATACCTAAATCATATTACATACATCATTAATCACTTGAAAATTAAATTTTAGAGTATTTAGAGCAATAGAACTTGACTTATAGCACTTTTGGTCTATTTTTTCTTCATTTTTACATGTGCAGGCCTATGTTTTTATATTTTACCTCTCTTCATGTACAATCCAGACATTAGAACACTTTAAAAAGTTTTTAAATGTAAATTTAGACCTTAAATCAAAATTTCAATTCATTTGGAGCTATAAAACCCAAGTTATGGCCCTTCTTGTATTGGGAAGGTCATTCTTGAGACCATAATGGGTGGTGGGTTTATAGATCAGGTGTGGTTGGAGGCCAAAAATGTGGTCCTATAAATTATTATGTGTTTTTATTTCTATTTTTCATCAAATAATTTCTAGTTTGTAGTGAATAAGCACCGGAAACGGAGTTCTCAAACATCTTGAGCTTTGATAATATTTGTTGTCAGTGTTTCCACCCTCTTGAATAGTAGTAAAAATGTATTAATGGGGATAATTGGACATAAATGTCATGGAAACACATTTAATTCACCTCTGTGTGTGTGTGTGTGTGTGTGTGTGTGTGTGTGTGTGTGTGTGTGTGTGTGTGTGTGTGTGTGTGTGTGTGTGTGTGTGTGTGTTCCAAATGATAAATTTTCATATTTGGGGTCTTGGAGGTAAAAATGTGTGTTGGAGCTCGAGAAGTTGTCTCTTCATTGCTAAAAAGTTACATTTTAGGACCCGTCACTACAACTTATGCCTCGAATTGCTCTCAAAGGTTAAAATAAAGTGTTTTGATTTTAAATAATATTTTTTTAAACACATGTATGATGTATACTATGGTTCATCAAAATGACTTATAATTTATGTTTTATGCACATATGAAGTTAGGCTAAAATTTTACATTTTTTCTTGTATTGGGAAGGTTGTTCTTGAGGTTAGAATGGGTTATGGGTTTATCTATCAGGAATTATGGGAGGATAATAACATTTTAATATAATTATATTCCCATATTAACATGTTTTAAGTTCCAATTTATAGTGAAGAAGCACCGAAAATAGAGTTCTCTAACATCATCTCGAGTTTTGACAACATTTGTTGCCAATGTTTTCACCCTCCTGAACATTAATAAAAATGCATTTCGAGGTGGAATTGGATGTCAAGGTTATGAAAACACATGTATTTCACCTATACATATTTTATCCAAGTGATAAATTTTCACTTGGGGGTCTCGTAGGTAAAAATGCATGTTGGAGTTCGATAATTTATCTCTTCACTGCCAAAACATCTTACATTTTAGGACCTGTTATTGCAACTTATGCCATGAATTGCTCTCAAAGGTTCAAGCCAAAGAGATTTAGGGTGAAATAATATTTTTCATACATGTATAATATGGATATTATGGTTTTTAAAAATGACTTATAGTTTCCATTTTATTCACGTCTAAAGTTAGGCTAAAATTTTGCATTTTTTTATTGGAAAGGTTATTCTTGAGGCCAGAATGGATGGTGGGTTTATCAAATGGACATGATGGGAGAAAAATAATGTGTTCATATAATTTATACACACATATGAGCATGTTTTAAGTGCCATATTTTATTAAATAATCACCATAAATGGAGTTCTCAAACAACATCTCAAGTTTTGGCAACATTTGTTGTTACTATTTCTACCGTCCTGAACTGTAGTGAATTTATTTTAGGATGGACTTGGATGTTAGGGTCATGTAAACACATGTAATTCACCCATAAATACATGTTCTAAGTGTTATATTTTCAACTAGGGTTTCTAGAGCTGAAAATGTGTGTTAGAGCTCAAGAAGTTGTCTCTTCACTGCCAAAAAGTTGCATTTTAAGACCCACCACTGTAACTTATACCAAAAATTACTCCCAAAGGTACAGAAAAAATTCTTCAAAGTGAAATAATATTTCTTATAAATTTATATTAGGTATCTTATGGTTCAACTAAATGACTTATATTTTCCTTTTTATGCATATTTTAAGTTAGGCTAAAATTTTGTATTTTTTTGTATTAGGAAAGGCATTCTTGAGGATGAAATGAGTGGTGGGTTTGTCAACCAAGCATGACAGAAGGATAATAACATGTTCCTATATGTTATCCACCCATACATACGTTTTGGTAGTGCCAATTTGAAATAAATAAGCACTAGAAATGGAGTTCTCAAATAACAACTCAAATTGATAAGTAGGAGGTATTTTGCACAATGAGTCAAATTATGATATTGTTATCAAGATTCAAATTTTTAGTTTTAAATTCAAACTCATTGACCCATGTTTCATTATTAGTGGTTCACATGAACCCATCTCTCTTGAGAATGAATGGTCCACCTAGCACTCATTTCATCTAGGTAATGCTCATAGGGGTGAAGCATTGAGCCTTCCTGAGAGGTTACCCATCCCAGTATTACTCTAACTCAAGAACACTTAACCATGGATTTTCCTCTAAGTTTAATCCCACTTAAATTTATACCCCACAAGTGTGCTTAACAACTCAAATTTTTTGCCCTCCTAAATAGTAGTATTTCCACCCTCTTGAATATTAGTGAACAGTCTCATTGGTCTCTAAGTATTATTTCACATTCATTTTCATCTTGGGATTCAACCTATATTCATTTATTTATTAATTGGGCATGCACACTCTTTAATTTCAATATGTTTCTCCCCCAATGAAGGATCTATGCCCTTTATTTCACTAAAATTTGTGGGGAAAACATCTTCATAATATTATTTCAAGTCAAAACAATCTTTTTAGACATATTAAATTTGTTAAAGGTATAATAACTAAGATGGGGTGAATACTAAGCCCAGATATTTTAATTTCAATTTCAATCCTTTCAAAATATTAAACAATCATCATATATCAACTTGATCAAGTAACATTAACAAGAGTGATCATTCATCCAATGCATACACAAGATCAAACACACAACACAAAGTGCCTATGGGAAACCCTCATGGGGAATAAAATCCTCTCTCAAGCATATAAAACATGGACTACTTTTCTTATAAGAAATTACAAACAAGAGACTGGTTAACTCCTTTAGACCAGAAAACCTTGATCAAATCCTCCTGACCAAAAGCCTTTAGTAAAATAAATGGTTCACAAAGAGAAATTACCCCTAAGAAAGATCAAGACCTTTAGACCCTCCTTGAAATGAACACCTCCACCTTAAAACTAATCTCCTTAATAAATAATGATGGATCTTTAATTCCTACACAAACTCCCTTTCTATCTCATACAAGCCTCTCACATAGGCATGCCACAATCTCTCTCCTTCACTCAAACTATCCTCATATGCATACTTAGACCTCTTCACATATCCTCAAAAATATGATCTACAGGTCATACATAGTGAAAAAACTATTATGCTTATCAACATATCCAATAGGCACACTACTTATCCTCTCTTCTTCACTTCAATGCATATTCCTCTCACACAAGCCACTTTCACAAGTCTCTCTCTCTCAAGTCTTTTTCAAAAATATAGAAATCGCCATCTTTGATTTCATTATTTATTTATCCTTTATGAATTATCATGTCTTGTTCAGCCATTAGGCATGCCTTATTTCTTAAGGCATCTTACGTGGGTCACACTTAAGCACAACACACTTTCAAATAGGACTAAGTCATTTTTTAGGTCCTATGATGACCCATTCACCACATTAACACTTCTTCAAGAAAATTAAGAACACAAGAATGTTTTCCAACTCATGAACCCATGACACATGATCTATATGTCCTCCTTAAGTGTCCATATCCATCATAGTACCCTTTTGCTTAAGCATAACTTGCTCAAACAACATTCTATACACACAATCACCATGAACGAACATATAGTCAACTTATAAACCTTTGTTCATATTATATATGATTTTTAAAACCTTAATAATGCACATATATGGTCCTCATGGATTCTATAAACTCCCAAATTACTAATTCATCATGAGACATCAAAACAACATCAACACAAGTTTAATTATCCTTCCCGGGTTCTTAATAGATGAATGTCGAACACACGATCAATTTTGAACCTTCATAACTTTGATTTTATAAACTTTCAAATATTAAATTTATAAATCCATATGAACCTTGGAGTCCTCTACAACTTTTATTTTTACTACATGGTTAAATTTTGCATAGATCGAAATATATATCTCAAAAACTAGGCACTAGATTTTCATTTATTAAATTCAAATATTTGAATTCAAACGGTCACAATTAAACTTTGCTCACCATGTTATCATCTCGTTTCCTTATTGCTTATAAAATTCATTCACCATTGATCTTGTTCAAACGTTAACTCATATTTCACCACTTCCCAAATCTTAAACTTCAAACACATAGCCTCATCTCATGTAATCTTACAATCTTGATCACACACACTCTATCGATATCTTTGAGATTGTCCTTACTTTAACAATGCTAAACAACTATAACTTTGACCTATTGAATTTAATACACACCATTTATCTCAATTAGTATGAATACCCACTCACCATTGATCCTTGTAACAAACTTGATCTTTATCTCTGCTCAATGTTAAACTCTGAACACGTGTCTCTATCTCATTGCTTCCAGAAATCTTGGAATGAACATGCTTCATCCATATTTTTGTAAGGATATTTATATTTAGCTTCAATAACCATTAGACACCTTGAAATCATCTATTTTAATATGCACAATTGTATCAATCTTGTATGATCACCTATGAATTGTTAGATCTTCATTTGGTCTTGATCTTTAACATCGTGCAAAATAGACTAAGTATGGGGACCATTGTTATCTTCTTGGAAGGCCATCTTTGGACCTTAATAACTTTTTTTATGTTTAGAAACATGATCTAAAAGTTGGACCATATGATCTCCATACATAGGATAATCCAACCATGTTTCAAACTAATCCAGAAACCTTGAAGGTTAAAATAAAGTGTTTTGAGTTGAAATAATATTTTTTAGACACATGGAGTATGGATAATATGGTTCATCAAAATGACTTATAATTTATGTTTTATGCACGTATGAAGTTAGGCTAAAATTTTGCATTTGTTCTTGTATTGGGAAGGTTGTTCTTGAGGTTAGAATGGGTTATGGGTTTGTCTGTAAATAATTATGGGAGGAGAATAACATGGTAATATACATTATATTCCCATATTAACATGTTATAAGTTCTAATTTATAGTTAATAATCACCAAAAATAGAGTTCTCTAACAACATCTCGAGTTTTGACAACATTTGTTGCCAATGTTTTCGCCATGTTGAACATTAGTAAAAATGTATTTTAGGGTGGAATTGGATGTCAAGGTTATGAAAAAAGGTTTGATTCAATTATCCATATTTTATCCAAGTGATAAATTTTCACCTAGGGGTCCCAGAGGTAAAAATGCATGTTGGAGTTTGAGAAGTTATCTCTTCATTGCCAAAAAAGTTGCATTTTAGGACCCAACACTGCAGCTTATGCCACAAATTGATCTCAAAGCTTCATCCAAAGTGATTTTGGGTGAAATAATATTATTCATACATGTATAGGAGGGAAATTATGGTTTTTAAAAATGAATTATAGTTTATATTTTATTCATGTCTAAAGTTAGGCTAAAATTTTACATTTTTTCTTATATTGCAAAGGTTATTCTTGAAGCCAAAATGGATGGTGGGTTTGTCTATTGGACATGATGGGAGGCCAATAACGTGTTCCTAGACTTTATACACCCATATTAAAATGTTTTAAGTTCCATATTTTACTAAATAATCACCGTAATTGGAGTTCTCGAATAACATCTCAAGTTTTGACAATATTTGTTGTTAGTGTTTCTACCCTCCTAAATAGTAGTGAAAATGTATTTTCGGATGGAATTGGATGTTAAGGTCATGTAAACACATGTAATTCACCTATAAATACATTTTCTAAGTGATATATTTTCAACTAGGGTTTCCATAAGTGAAAATGTGTGTTAGAGCTCAAGAAGTTGTCTCTTCACTGCCAAAAAGTTGTATTTTAAGACCCACCACTAAAACTTATACCACAAATTAATCCCAAAGGTTCAGCCAAATTTCTTCAAGGTGAAATAATATTTTTTATAAATGTATAGGAGGTATCTTATGTTTCATATAAATAAATTTTCCTCTCTATGCACATTTGAAGTTAAGCTAAAATTTTATATTTTTCTGTATTGGGAAAGGCATTCTTGAGGATGAAATGTGTGGTGGGTTTTCCAACCAAGCATGATACAAGGACAATAACATGGTCCTAGATGTTATCTACCCATCCATACATGTTGGTAGTGCTAGCTTCCAATAAATGATCACTAGAAATGGAGTTTTTAAACAACTCAAATTGATAAGTAGGAGATATATTCCATGAGTCAAATTATGATATTGCTATCAGGATTCAATTGTGTATTTTTCAATTCAAACTCATTGACCCATGTTTCATGAGTAGTGGTTCACATGAACCCATATCTCTTGAGAGTGAATGGTCCACCTATCACTCATTGCATCTAGGTGATGCTCATAGGGGTGAAGCATTGGGCCTTCCCAAGAGGTCACCCATCCCAGTATTACTCTAACTCAATCGTGCTTAACCATGGGGTTTCCTCTAAGGTTAATCCCACTTAGATTACTACCCAAATTTATACCCCACAAGTGTGCTTAACAACTCAAATTTTATGCCCTCCTAAATAGTAGTATTTCCACCCTCTTGAACATTAGTGAACAGTCTCAATGGTTTCTAAGTATTTTTACACATTCATTTTCATCTTGGGATTCAACCTATATTTAGTTATTTATCAATTGGGCATGAACACTCTTTAATTTCAATATGTTTCTCCCCTAATGAAATATCTATGCCCTTTACTTCACTAAAATTTGTCAGAAAAACATCTTCAAAATATCATTTCAGGTTAAAACAATCCTTTTAGATATATTAAATTTGTTAAAGGTACAATAACTAAGAGGGGGGTGAATCACTAAGCCCAAATATTTCAATTTCAATTCTAATCCTATCAAACTATTAAGCAATCAACATATATCAACTTGATCAAGTAACATTAACAAGAGTGCTAATTCATCTAATGCATACACAAGATCAAACACACAACACAAAGTTCTTATGGGAAACCCTCATAGGGAATAAAATCCACTCTCAAGCTTGAAACACATGGAATACTTATCCTATAATAAATTACAAACAAGAGACTGGTCAACTCCTTTAGACTAGAAAAAATTGATCAAATCCTCCTAACCAAAAGCCTTTAGTAAAACACATGTTTCACAAAGAGCAACTACCCCTAAAGAAGATCAAGTCCTTTAGACCCTCCTCAAAATGAACACCTCCACCTTAGAAATAATTTCTTCAACAAATAATTATGGATCCTTTATTCCTTCATAAACTCCCTTTCCATCTCATACAGGCCTCTCACATAGGCATGCCACAATCTTTCTCCTTTTTCACTCAAACTATCTTCATATGCATACTCAGACCTCTTAGCATATCCTCAAACTATAAGAGCACTATTATAACCTCAAAAATATGATATACAGGTCATACCCATAGTCAAAAAAATATTATGCTTATCAACATATCCAACAAGCACACTACCTATCCTTTCTTCTTCGCTTCAACGCATATTCCTCTCACACAAGCCACTTTCACAAGTCTTTCTCTCAAGTCTTTTTCAAAAATATAGAAATCACCATCTTTAATTTCACTATTTATAGAGCCTTCATGAATTATCTTGTCTTGGTCGGCCATTAGACATGCCTTAACACTTAAGACATCTTACATGGGTCACACTTAAACACAACACACTTTCAAATAGGCCTAAGTCACTTTTTAGGTCCTATGATGACCCATTTATGACTTTAACACTTCTCTAAGAAAATTAAGAACACAATAACACTTTCCAACTCATAAACCCATGCCACATGATTTATAGGTCCTCCTTAAATGCCCATATCCATCAAATACCCTTCTGCTTAAGCATAATTTACTCAAACAACATTTTGTACACATAATCACCATGAATGAACACACAGTCGAATTATAAACCTTTTTTCATACCACATACAATTATTCAACCCTTCATAATTTGCACATATTGTCCTCATGGATTATAAAAAACTCCTAAATATCTAATTCATCATGAGACATCAAAACAACATAAACATAAGTTTAATTATCCTTCCCGAGTTCTTAATAGATGAACATCAAACACATAAACAATTTTGAACCTTCATAACTTTGATTTTACACACTTAAAAACCTTAAAATATATGAACATTGAAATATATGGCTCAAAAACCAAGCACTAGTTTTTCCTTTGTTAAATTCAAATATTTGAATTCAAATGGTAACAATTAAACTTTGATCACCATACTATCATCTCATGTCCTCTCTACTTAGATAAATAATAAATAATAGATTTTCTTTAAATTTTAACTCATAGTTCACCACTACCCAAATGTTAAACTTCTAACACTTGGCCTCATCTTGTGCAATATTGCAATCTTGATCACACACACTCTGTCAATTTCTTCAATATTTTTCTTGATTTAACAATGCTATACAACTATCACTTTGACCTATTTACTTTAATACGCACCATTTATCTCAATCAATATGAATACCCACTCACCATTGATCCTTGGAACAAACTCAATCTTTATCTCTACTCAACATTAAACTCTAAAAATGTGTCCTTATCTCGTTGCTTTTAGACATCTTAGAATGAACACGCTTCATCGATCCTTTTTTAAGGAGCTCAATCTTTAACTTCATTAACCATTGGACACCTTGAAATCATCTTGCCCAATATACATAGTTATATCAATCTTGTATGATCACTTGTGAACTATTAGATCTTCACTTGGTCCTGATCTTTAACATCTTGCAAAATAGACTAAGTATGGGGACCATTATTATCTACTTGGAAGGCCAACTTTGGACCTTAATAAATTTTTTTACGTTTATACACATGATCTGAAATTTGGACCATATGATCTCCTTACATAAGATAATCTAACCATGTGTCAAAATACTCTATAAACCTTCATTCATGTGAGATATAATTTCATTAATATGCTCACTCATATTTATTCTACCATGAAGCCAACTATGTCAAGAATTATCTTGGAAGACCAACTTTGCACATGCATATATTCTGATGTGCTTCATTAAATGTCCTGAAATTTAGTGTATATTAACTAGGCATAAAATGAACAAACCCATATGATCAATTTCTCTTGATATGTTCACATGTGCAAGATATGTCATCACCAAACTTTTTACTTATTTCTTTCTTTCCTCATGCAAATTTGGTTACGTATGGGAAAATATTGTCAAATTGCCTAGGAGCCCAACTTTGCACATGCATATCTTTTATCACACTTAGTCATATGACCTAAAATTTAGTAAATAGTAACTGGGTATAAATGTGATCATAATATTATGACCAAATCCCCTTAACTCATCCACACATGGCAATGGTGAAATCAGCAAACTATGTACTCATATTTTTTGCCACTGGACCCAAAAGGTCTAGATGAAAACAATAATCAAGCAGTTGAAATCCACTCATGAACACAAGAAATCAAAGCATAAAAACCCTCTTATATTACCCCTTGCACATGCTCAATACTCCATACTCATCCTTGAACATCTCTATCCATGTCAAAATTGAAGATCAACCAAGCCTCCTTCAAGCATACTGGGATAAGTACATTACACACTTTTTCATTATCACTTAGACTATCAAAGCACTTTTACCACTCATCTGGACACCTTCATGACATCACCATGACATCATTGACAACTCTTTTATGATATCCTCCTTTGTCATTGATGACAAAAACCATCATATAGCTCACCTTCCTTCTCTCTCTTCAAGCAATACATCTCACCTTTCTTCTCTCTCTTCAAGCACTCTCACAATAGGAAATTTCTCCCCCTTTGACACAATGACAAAGTGGGAACCAACTAATCCTAAGGACATAAAAATAATATAAACAAGATAATGTCATCTTATAAAGATAGTACAAACTCCCCCTTACCTTGAGCCTACCTCTTCTTTTCTTGAAAACATCCTCTTGCCACAAGACAACATTCTTCTACAGCCAAGCACTACAACCAATGAAGATAGAAGACACAAAAACTACTAAAATATGATGAAAATCACCAAGAAATATATCATAAGGACTCCCCCTAAGATTTTTGATCCATTGTATCACTTGAGTATCTTTAGATCTCCATACACTATGAAGAACCACCATACAAGCTTATTAGCCTTCTCTCTCAAAGCACCTCAAGGACCACCAAAAAAAGTTTATGCCACTCAAAAAATAGGAAACATGCACTAAACCAATCGCATAACTCACCTTGAAATACTCAAGCCTTTTTCTTTTGTATAAACTAAACAAAAATCATGATTCTTCTTACTAGTCCTGTCCAGTCTCCTTGTTGCCCTACCTAGAACTTGTAGAGCCCACAACTTTTAATAGATAGACTTTCAAAACTTAAAATTCATATATATAGCACTCTCTTATTCTCCCTCAATCACACCAATTTTTAATACCTAATTCATTCTTTGCAACATACTTCCTTCATAAACCAACTTGCTAATTAGGCATCTATCTTGTCAAAAACATGAATAATTTGAAAACCACAAACCTTTAAATCTATGTGAATATTGATTTAAAAACCCATTTGGACCATTCAAAATATTAATAATCCTCATAAATCAACTCATAAGGCAGACCACTTTTCTATAAAATCCCAAAACCCTAGAATCTTAAAACTAATAGAGTTAACAAACCTCCTTCTGGTCAACATCCACCTCTAAAACATATTGTACACCTGGAGAAAACCTTGTAGTTTTAAACCTCATCACAAGGAACTAAAATTTTATGTTCTTTACATGAATTTATCAACAATAGCAGGATGTTCACTTGAATCCATACACATCTCAGAACTAGCCTCAACTAGTACCTTGGTCTTCTCCTTGAGCTTGGTCTCGTCATTCATAAAATGAGCTAACAATGAGAGCCCTTGGCACTCTTCACCTTCTATAGAAGTCTCCACGATATTAAAAAAATTACTTGGACCTATAGACTCATCATGACAAACACTTACCACCTTTAGTTTAAATGAGCTAACTTGCCTTTTTCCTTGCACTCTTGGAGCCTAAGTGAACTTATTTTGACTTAATGGTCTTTTCTTACAAAATATAGAAATGTGACCTCTTTGTTCATAGTTGTATTAAAACATACTCCTTGATGAAAACTTATCTTGTCTTGCCTTGTTCAGATAAAAACTATCAATGTGTCTAATGTCATGATAATTGAAACAAGCTACTCTTTTTGAATAAGACTTACCTTGCCTTTCCTTCTTTGGACAATGCTTAGCAAAGTGTCCCGTATCAAGATAGTTGAAACATTAAACCTTGTGCACATGCTTTGACTAATGACCCCCATCATACTTCCATGCAAACTCATTTCTAACAGGTATCTTGCATTCTCTATCTCTATGGCCAAATTGATTACAAGTATAGTAGTAACCATTGAAATTTGCATACCTCATGGCATTTGGTTGTTTGATCTGATTTGTCTTCATTCTGCTAGCAACTTCATTCCTTGTCTGATGATTTGTCTTCAAATTATGATTTTTCTTGTTCAAATTGACATTCATGTCAACTTGAAAAGCAACTTTGGGATATTCATTAAAACCCAATCCAGATCTATCACTAGCTAAATTTTGACTCTTTAGGAGATCATTAGAATTTTTATCAAACTTGACAAATGATTTCACCTTGATTTTAAATTTATCTAACTCTACTTTCAAAGACAATCTTAGAAGCATACCTTGATCATTATTCTTCTTTGGATCTTAGACTTGCAGACATAGATTCCAACTTAGAATTAATAAACATTTCAACACCTTCATGCTCTCTAGAGTCTTCAATACCAATCTTATCTCAAACACACTGAATTACTCTGCATAGTCTTTGACTTTAGATTTCATCTTCTTATTGATATTATTCTCAATATTCAGTTCTTCAAGAGCATTTGTAAATTCATTCTCATAGCCATCTCATCTTCATCATCATCTGAATCTCTCCAAGTAGACTCCTTTTGATGTGAGCAACTACTTTCCTTAGCCATGAACAAGTCTTCATCTTCAATAGGACCTTCATCTTCATGATAATACTCTGAGTCACTAACTTCAATCTCATTTGATGGGTTCCAATATTCTTTGGTGTAGAGACTCTTCTTATCCTTGAAGTACTTCTTATTTTCAAACCTTCTGCACACCTTTTTTTTTATTAGACCTTAATGATCTCTTGCCATCATCATGATCTTCATCATCATCCTTCTTATACTTATGAGGGAACTTATTATAAAAGTGTCCTACCTCTCCATAATTGAAGCATTTGAGGGGTAGTTTACCCTTATACTTGCTTGAACCTATTTTCAATTTCCTTGAAATCAAAATAATTAGTTCATCCTCATCTATATCATAAATGTCATCCTTCTTAGGTTTCTTACCTTGTAACTTCTTCTTTAGATTCATCTCTATCTTGAATGTTGCTTCCTTCTTTGGTGGTATATCATCATTCTTCCTCATCTCATAGGCAATAAGGGTGTCATGCAATTGATCCATCTTCAACTGAGTAAGATCATGACTTTCTTCTATAACAGATACTTTTGGATCAAATTTGAGGGAGAGACCTTAATACCTTTTGAACTACAATAGACTCTTCAAGGTTCTATTCAAGACCTCGAATGATGTTCAAAATCTCATCAAATTTATACATAAAGGATGTAATAGAATCTTCTTCATTCATATTAAGACTTTCAAATTTCCTTCTATGAGACTGCAACTTAGTAAACTTAACCTCTCATGTGGTTGGGTGTTGATTTGGCATGGCCCATGATGGGTGGTATGGCCCATATAGCATCTTTCATGTGTAAAAGATGAGGAGAGAGAAATGGGTTGCATTTCTCCATTTAGTCACATGGGTTGAATTTTGTGAATGCATGTGAGCACATGATGATAGTGGATCTCATGATTCTACTTAGGCAAGTGTTGTGAGGTGTAGTTTTTTTGTGGGCTCCTGTTGGATGAGGTTAAAAATTGAGAATCTTTTGACTCATGTGAAATCACATGGGAAAGTGGGGGACAAGGATCACTATAAAATATTGAGGTCACATGTGAAGTGGGGCATATCACTTTGGAGTGCACATGGAATGGTCAAGGGGGAATTATGAGATGCCAATCAAATCTTGACTCAGCACATGGGGGAGACATGGTTCCCTATTGATGAATATTGCACCCATTTCAAGGATGGTACATTTTTCTCCTCTCTCTTATTATTTATCTCTATATTATAAATTCATAAACATGCATAAGCTTTCTCTTTATAATTCATCTTGTTAGAGGATCCGTGTAAGCTAGAGATTGCATGCTTGGAGGTTGGATCTTGGAGGCATTGTTATGCTTGGTTCACAACCTGAATGCTTTAGGTAGAAGCATTGAGTACTTTTTTGTTAGCAGTGATAAATTTGTTGGAGGAGTTATTGTAGAAGAGATTTGTTGTGTTAATATGAAGTCTGGAAGCCGCCATTTTACCTATGGTTTTTCATTGCACATTTTATGGTTTCCACATAATCTTTGTGTAATGTGTTTCTCTTTCTTGTCTCTTATTTTATAGCTTGTTTATTCTACATTTTAATTACTTGGATTTTAGAATATATCTCGTTGATCTAACAATTTAATATCATAGCTTTTATTCCTAACATTTGGTATCAAAGCTTTGGTTTTGAATCTTTGATTTCTAACATGAAAGACATATGTAAATCTATTTTGTAGCTTGATACTTTGAAGGTGGCACAACTAATTGGCTTTCAGAGTATTTTTTTGTGCCACCTTACTATTCATGTTATTCATGAGGATGTGGAGTAGTTGGAATTTGGCTTGGGTAATTGGTTGGATAAGATGTGGACTTTGTTAACTTAGGTAATGGCAAATCAGGAGGTCCTACAAGGGATAAAAGCTTGATGCAATCTGAATTTATCTTGGCTCAACTCCTTGAGGTTCCAAGGTTTTCATTTTGCAAAGTCACTAGTTTCTTTAGTGATGAAGGGTGATGAGCAAGAGTGAGACCTAACTTTGATGGTTTCAAGTGAATAATATGATACTTAGCCTTTTTACTTAGTTCTAGTTTTAGCCAATGGGATCTTGTAATAACAATAGAGATATTGTGTTCGGTGATAGCCACTCCCTCAATAATGAGTGAAAGTTGACCTAATAAGTGTCTGATGCCACCCATTTATCTAAATGATCATGTTCATGAAATGGGGAGCATGATTAGCATTTGAATAACCCTCATGATCTAGTCCCATCACAAGCTCAAGCTTGTCAAAGATTGAGTGATTCTCCATATCTACCGTTTCATATAGATAGGGAAAAATCTACCCCCTACCTATATATGAGGGTAAGTAGACATACAAAATTTGACCATCACATTCTTGTAAACGATAGGAGTGATATAGATCCTTCTTTAATCTTTTTTGTACCTAATTTCTATCAGTGTTTGTCCTTTATTCTAATGAATAGCTGGTAGCCCATTTTTTTTTACTAATAGAGAAAATGTTTACTAATTGTTTTAAGCACAATACCACTTGTATCTTGAAATTAGTAGCCTAGACATAAAATTTGTATAATGTGATTCACTCATAATGTCTCCCTCTAACTATGAGGGACGAGTGAAACTAACTGATTCAAATTGTGCCTTGCAATAAGACACTAAATATGAAAATTTCCATCATAAAATGAATTTAGATATTTTAAAATATATTGATAAGCTTGACGTAAATTATACGTAGACTATTGACTTTTATATTGGTAAGCTTCAACTTTTTATTAAATTTAGCTTGCTCACGACTCAACAAAAAAAAAATTGCAAACTCAAAATTTTTTTTTTTTTTTAAATGATAAATATTTAGTTGTATATCTTTGATACATATCACATAATATGATTGCAAAGACAGATACACCATTTACCTCATTAACACCTAAATGCTTTATTTATATATATATTTATATATATATATATATATATACATATATATATATATATATACATATATATATATATATATACATATATATATATATATATATACATATATATATATATATATATATATACATATATATATATATATATATACATATATATATATATATATATATACATACATATATGATTGCAAAGACAGATACACCATTTACCTCATTAACACCTAAATGCTTTATATATATATATATATATATATATATATATATACATATATATACATACATATATATATACATACATATATATATACATACATATATATATACATACATACATATACATACATACATATATATATATATATATATATATAAATATAAATATAAATATAATGATAGAATTATAATATATTATAATAAAATATAGTATTATAATTATAATATATTATAATAAAATATATTATTATTAATACTATATAGTATATACTATTAATGTTATATTATATAATAATTAAATTAATTATAATATAATAATTATTATATAATATTGTAATAGAATATATTATAATATAATAATACATCATCATCATCATCATCATCATCATCATCATCATCATCATCATCATCATCATCATCATCATCATCATTATTATTATTATTATTATAATATATCTTATGTAGATTTGTATAAAATATATTGTGTAAATATTAATTAGATTTGTAATATAAATAGGAGAGATATCATTCATAAGATATTTATATTAATTATATTTGTAATATAAGTGGAAGAGGTGTTATAAAAATAATATTTCTTGACATCTTTTATATAAATTTATATGAAATATGTATACTAATTAATGTTCAATAATAACCATTAATAAAATAATAAGAAAAGTATAGTTTAGATGAGAACATATAATAGAAGATGGAGATAAAACATACAAATAAATTAATATAAAAATACTCTCCCTAAATAATTATTTTATTTATCTATATTAAATTGTGAGTTAATATACTAGCAATAAAAAATAAAATGGATTCTTAAAGGCTAAATTTTACAATCAACTTTATATGTCATAAAATTTGATGATAATTATTTATTCAACATTACCCTTCCAATTTAAAAAAATTAAAAGTTTTCAATTTATAATAAAAACCATTATTTTCATTTTTCAGGCATCTTGGAAAGCAAGAGAAGATTATTCTACAACATATGTTTTGCCAACAAATACCACATATAATTTACGTATGCCCAAGATTACTTAAAACGGAGGAAGCTTAGAGCAGTTATCTGGATGTGTTTATTCACATAATAGTCGACTAGGACACAATCTAACCAAACGTTCACTTCATCATGTTGTTAATATGCAACCAAAAACTAAATCTGTTCCAACAAGCCAACACTCAGTCCAATCTGATCAATTCACACTCTCCATTACCCAAAGCTTGAAATTTTGAGGGAATGCATCCTCAAATCTAGCCTTATGGACTGTGATTGATACAAAACAATGCACTAAATCACATTCTTAAAGAGGCTTAAAGGTTTCCCAAAAATGCCTGAGTGATAAAAGCCCTTATGGGCTGCAATAACTACTTGAAATGCAAAATATGGGATTGATGGGCAATGGAGATATTAATGCGAAAGCACTTGGTAAGAGTAGAGCTAGGTCCTTCAACCTTTGGCAAACTTTGAGCCTTGAGGCAAGGCATGGAAATCCATTAAAAAAAAAATCAAAAACTGATTTCTTGATCAGCATATATTAAAAAAAAAGCATATAGAAGGAACTTAAACTGTTTGACCAAACACTGAATCCAATCTTAGTCTGCAAATGCATAGTTTTCTCCATATCAGTCACTGTCAATGAAAACAATCATATTTAAGCATTCCATTGTCATTACAATGAATATCCAACATAACAAAAAATCTAATAGAATATGATCAAATCTTAAAAGGATGAAACTTAACGGTTAATTTATCTTTCCACGAAAAAGGAATTTTAAAAGCATTAGGTGTAATTTATTAGGTAGAAGGTTTGCCTTGCATTTCAAAAGAAACAAAGTTACTTTGATTAAATTGTATTCCCAATACCAAATATAAATGAGTACAGAAGCCAATAAGGACACTTCAAAGTTTGAACATGTAAAAATCATACTAGGGAGAGGCATTCCCAAACAGGAATTGCTAACAAGAATTTAAACTTCTTCCAAGGATGACTTGCTTATCTAAGATTCATGTTACTGAAAATGTGTAACACATTAACCTTATGTTGTAATGAAGATGGGGAGATCATTCTTGTAAGTAAAAGTGGTGACAATAGATGGAAGAAGACTTATGTACTTTGAACTAAATTTGTGTTCTTCAGTCTCCAATTCCTACAAGTTACTTCTTAGATAGTAGGAGAAATCGAAACCCACATTGTTGACCACAATGATAGTTCCTTTCCCTATCATTCCTCTCTCTTTAAGTAGTATAAAATCTGATAGGTAACAATGTTTGGAGTGATCCATAAAAATAAAATCAAAGTATGGAACTCTTCCATCTTCTAAGATATCTCTTAAGTCCTCCAAACTATCGCTCAATGTTCCTTCTATGATTTCCACCTTTTTGCAAGCCTTGAGAGCCAAACCAATCCCCCAAAAAGGTGAAAATGATAAAAATAGTGTTTCAAGGAATGAATTTTTAGAACACAAATCTAAGATTACAAAAGCAAACTATATATTTAATAGATCCAAGCCAATTCACGTGTTAGAACAAACATTGACACACCTTTGGTGGATTAGATTGACAATTATCATAAAATGAAAAAGCAGCTTAAAACATCTTTCGACCACCACATTTATTGGACTAATAATGCACAAAATATAATGGTGAAGACATACCCCCAAATATATAGGAAAGAATATATTTTTGGAGTGTATTTTTGAGTCCAATGTAATCAAATAAACAGGAATAATGTAGAAACCAAGGTCATGGTACTACATCACCTACACCATCTTACCACTATACCACAAATCAACATCACATATGCTGCCGAAAACTGTCTATATTGTGTCACTAGTAATAAAAACTTGCTGGAATTCTCAATACAATGATTACACCCTTCTAGACATATGAGACCCTCCTTATCGGAACAAGGGGACATTTTTGTTATGCTTTAAATACATTGTTTAGATTTTGTATTCCTATGAAAAGGTGATAGTCACAGTCAGTCTATAGCTAGTATGACAAAAGCTTCTTTTTGGGGAGTAAGGGGACTTCTGATTTTATTTTTCATTGCATATTATTTAAATTATATATTTTATAGATTTGAATATCATAACCAAAGTTTGGAGGAAAGGGAGTCTTACCAATGAACTACACTTACCAAAAAATATACAAGTGGGAAAGGAAGGGAAAGGGAAAGGAACCAAGAAAAGAAAAAAGAAAACTAACTAACTAACTAACTAACTAAAACAGGTTAACAAACAATAATTATGTGTAATTATATGTTTGTAATGCACACATGCCACAATGAAAAGTTGTAAGCGTGGTAATTTCCAGGTCTGCAAGTCAAACTTATTCAATAAACACAACTTTAACAAACCACCTCAACTAAAAGTAGAAACCCAACTCTTAAAAAAAGCTTCTCAACTTTCTACTATATCACAACCAACATAACATATACTCATTAATAGACTATTTTTATCTTACCACCTTAATATTAAAAATAAATTATAATCTTTAAACCTTTAAATTGACCATCTCAAAATCAAAAGCACATTTTAATCTTCAAACAACACTTGATTGGGGAAATAGTTGGGTCTTACTCAGATTATAATTATAAATATAAAATAAATGTTATAGAATTTTCATATTGAATTCCTTTTTTTTCAATTTTCTTCTTGATTAGTTAATTTTTTATACCCATGCCTATAGGATATCAAAATATTTGAATTTTAATTACAAGTAGAAACTCCCTAGAAGGCTTTCAAGGATTTCTATAGCTATCAATAAAATCAAATGAAAGAAACATCCTCACACAAACCCCCTGTTTTGTCTTTTGGTGTGGATTCACACTGAGATATGGCCATTATCCATTATATAATGATAAATTCTGAATCATCTTTGCAATAACAACCAAAAGTAAAGAAAAACTACAATATCTTACCTACATGCTCTTTAATTTCTTTGGCAACATTGCAGTTATTTGGATTCATGTCTATAGAAATCAGCTTACCATCAAGCTTTGCCAGCTTGGAAGCAATTTTAATGGCAGAATACCCAGCTCTAAGGCCAATCTGGGGTCACGTCTCTCCGTTGCAGATTCAAGAATGGAGCCCTTATCCTTGCCAATATTCATCAGCCAAACACGTTGAGTGTAATCATCAATGGCATCCAGCACAGCCTCTGTATTTCCTCTATCTGCTTTTGTAAGAACATATTGAAGCAGGGTTGTTTCTCTGCCATCATGGGACTGCCCTTTGAGCCTTGCCTTCTTTCTACATAGAAATACAAAGTATGACCATAACCTAGTTGGCATTTATGGAATCAACATTCTAATCCTATTGATGAAAGTCATTTCTAATGAACAACTATGGATATATTACCTAAACTTCAAATAGGAAGATGTGAGAAATCAAAGCCTGCAAAGGTGGATAGTAGGTGCTCATTTACAATAGATATTTATAATGGAGGGATCATGCACGTTTCATTGAGACACATTTTTTTTTTAATAGTGTACAAACAAACACGGTGAGTATAGTTATCAATGGCATCCAGCACAACCTCTACATTTCCTCTCTCTCTCTGTTTTTTTAAGAACATATTGAAGAGACTGCCCTTTGAGCCTTGCCTTCTTTCTGCATAGAAATACAAAGTATGACCATAACCTCGTCGGTATTTATGGAATCAACATTCTGATCCTATCGAACAACTATGGGTATATTACCTAAACTTTAAATAGGAAGATGTGAGAAAGCAAAGCCTGCAAAGGTTGATAGTAGGTGCACATTTCATTGAGACACATTTTTTTTTAATGGTGTACAAAAAGAGAATTAATTAGTTATTCTTCTCTAATTTGAACTTTTCCTTTTTTTGTTTTCGAGACTTTGGACTGACAGTGGAAGGAGGGTACTCTAATGGTTAAAAAGAGTTTGATTCCATGCCATGTTCACTGTATTTTCAGTTGATATTCTACACTCCTTTTTTATAACATTAAGTGGTGGTGGCTTAGCGGGTTCATGTGAATGAAGAATTATCTTTAATGTTTTGGGAAACTTTGAGATACCACTAAGTGGTGGGGTTTTAATGGGGCTCGTGTGATTTTATTTTCAAAGTTTAGTTTCTATGTGAGGTAAGGTATGCTATAATGAAGATTTCTCTCGAATAGTTAAATATTGAGATATTTTATTATATTTAAATAATTTAGTTTTATTATGTTTAAATGATATATATTTAAAATATTTTAAGCTTCTTGTAATTTGTAATATTAGAGAGAATAATTATGGAGAAATTGTGAACAAATATTAAGAAATAAATGTTACAAATGTAATTTCTTGTAAGTTTCTTTTTAATATATTTTTATGTTGATAATAATAAATAATTATACTATTTTTCATTTTGCATTGTGTATTTTAAAAAACATAATTAAATTTAGACATATTATTATTTTGTAATTGAAAAGTATAAATTTATTAATATAAAAATATATAATACATCAAAAATCATACAAAAAATATGGGTGGAAATTTATACCCCAAAGTATCTAAATTGAGCTAAAGAAGCCTCAAGAAGAGCATAGTCCAAAAAGGGCACCACATGGCCAAACAACCACAATTAAACTAACTCAAGTGCACATCAATTAAAAAAGAGAAAGATAAAAGCACAAATAACAAGGAGTCCATTAAGCAGCAACAACGAACATGGTAGTAGGTACAGGCAGATGAGGCAAAAGATCCTGAGGGTTCTCCCCCACCCCTGAGTCGAGGGGTCTTCATCAACCGGGATGGGATCCTAACCATTATTATGCTGGTTAATTTTAGTATCATTATGTTGCATAGAGTCCTGCCTAGATGGAGAAATGGCCAACTCTAGCCATGAAAATTTATCCTATGCAAGGGGCCTCTACCCCATCTCCCCACCACCACACTACCGATGTCTCTATTTCCTCTATCAGTTCCTTAGGGAGGAGATGGCCAATGAAAGCAAGGAGAGGCACTCCTCCAGCTTCAAGACCACCTATTATTATGAGATAAATGACGTTGACCCTCACATCCACCACCCCAAGGGGGAATGGTAAGGAGGGGGGTCATGGCTAACCACACAAGGAGCATTCCCCCAATGGTCCAGGAAGATTTTTAGATGGTGGAGCTCAATTTGAACTTTATTTGTTTAACTCTAAATCTGAAGGGTAACATTAGCATTCATAACAAATTTATTAGTTTCATAAAAGCCTTTTTCCATATATTCATTATTAAAACATACTTTATTTATAAATTTTCAAATCTAAAAAAAAAAATCAATACAGAAAATTTGCAAGAATCTATTATATCTGTAGGAAATAGAGTGGATTCCCCTAGGAGAGCCATCTTCCAAGTGAACATTTCAGCCCTGAAGGGTTTGAAAAGGGTGTGAATCTATCTCTAGGGAGATTGGGCATGAGGGCAAAACCAAAAGAGATGCTTAATAGTTTCTGTGTGGTGAGAGGATGGGAAAGTGGGATTCGAAACCCCCATGTGTTTGAGCTAGTCCCCCATAGGTAGACCTTGGTAAATAATACACTAAAGGAAAATAAAAAATTTAGGCTCTATGTAAGTTGTCCAGACATTGTCAAATCTCTGAGCCCAAACATGATGGAGAGAATTAAGGGACCACCTATGAATTGAGGGATTCAGTACCAATTTATTGAGGGGCCAAGAGATTATAACCTAGCCTATGGGAATAGCAACAAAACAGTGTGGTCTTAGGCCAGGACCAATCCTTCCACCATGGCATAAGAGAGGAAACACCAATCTTGTGTAATTAATATTCAGGTATGAAACTTTTTAATTCAAAAGGGGATTCTTCCTTAGTTAGATTGAATTTAGACTTTAAACGAGTTCTATGAAAGTTAGTCCCGAGTGTCTTTACAGAAGAAGTCACCAATAGTGTGAATTTCTTTTTTAAATAGTCTCAATATTTTTACTTAAGGGACCATAGCAAAGGGGACATTGTGTAAATTTAACAAGGTTGACCACCATAGGGATTGAGAATTGAGAGAAAGACCATTTTTTAACCCTTCTCCCACCAAAATGAGGTGAGGTTTGAGTTTTTATCAAGCCTTGCAAATACTTTGCATGACAAAATTTCCCCCTATCTTAACCATCACAAGAGTGACAAGAAGGTTGTGTAAGCCAATCCCTTTCTAAGCCTTTCTACCAAGCGGGCAACCCTGAGAGATGTAGTGCCTCAAAAGGATCTTTAAGGTCTCATCCCCTTCCAAGCTTCTAATGATCCATTTGAATCCAAGAGTTATCCCTTAAAGCTCAATATAAATGAGCCTAAGCCCAATAACTTCTTTAGCATGACAAAAAATAGCATAAGAGACTCAGTGAAAACAATGGTGCCCTTAAGAATTGGCCCAAATAAAGTCTCTTAGGAGCATTTCCATTTTCGAATAAAAGGCATTAGAAGGAGCCTAATAAGATCAGTAATAAACATGAGTAACATTAAACACCTTTGAATAAATCTATAATTTCTCAGCTAGAGTCAGAGGTTTGGTGATCCAAAAGGAGATTTTTTTCTCTAATCTTTGAACCACATAGGACCACAACTCTATATCCAAGGCTCTAAAAGCAAATGGAATGCCTAAGAATTTAATCTAAACCCAAATAAGGATCCATTTTCATTTGTATGCCTCCAACCAAGTATTTTTGGGAGAAAAAGACTAGCAATAACATTGAGTCTTTTTCCATTGAATGGAAAACCTAAAGGCAAGACATAAAGTGTCAAGACATTTTATAGCATACTTAACAGATGCCTCATCTTCTTATAGAATGAGGAAAGATTCATCATAAAAGTGCCCATTACTCAATTGGTTGTCTAAATTGGGGAGAAAAATACCCTTCACCAAACCCTTGGAAGCATATATGTCCTAAAAATAGAGAAAGTCATAAATAGCCAAAATATAAAGGGAAGGTGACAAGGGGCACCCTTGTCTAGTAGATTTATGTATCTCAATGTGTTGGGATTGAGAGACATTTATAGTAATACAAAGCCCCACATCCTGAAATAACATATTAATAGTGTGAACAAACCTATGGTCAAACCTGAAAGCCTGAAGCATAGCTATGATATAAGGCCATTCAATCTTACCATAAGCTTTATAAAAATCAATCTTGATGAAAAACACATTTTGGTTGGAACCCTGGCCCATTCCATACCTTCTCAGACAACAATAATAGTATCCAAGTAGTATCTATGTTGAATAAACATGGTTTGTTCACTTCTCACAATTAAGGGGAGCAATATTACCTATCAATTTCTAGATTTATTATTTTGAATATTTTGAGAGGTATTTTCCCATTGTGGGTTTTTCTTTAGATTGATAACTTTGTTTGCATAATGAATAAGGGATTTTCATGGCTTGAATTATCATTTTCTTATATTTTCAACACCTGCTTTGAATTTGTGATCTTTGGTTGGAAAGGCGTGTACTCTTTTCCACTTCTCCTTCTCATGTTGTTCAATATCTACTTCCTTGGCATACTTGTAAGTATTTCATTTTATATCTGCATACCTAGATCAATTGTTGTTTCAATCATGGATGCAAATGAGGAAAATGTTGGACCTTCAAGGAAGACAAGGCAAAGAAGGAGGAAATATGTGGTTGTCAACATTATGAAGAAGTTGAATGGAGATATGGTCAATAAATTTTCCTTGAAAGATATGCAAAACTCTTTCCTAGGATTGGTTAATGATCTAAAGCTGAGACAATAATTTATTTTGGGTGCACTAGTGGATAAATCCACTTGATTTATACAAGACAAAGCCCTACATTTCTAGAAAAAATCCTTTCTCAAAATAATAAAGGATTAAAAACGTATTAAGTGGATGTCCAAAAATATTTTTTGAGCTCAGTTAGCTACTCAAATGGGGGAAGGTGCTTCAGTTGATTGTATCATACAAACCATGAAAGACCCAGAGCAATCTACTCTAAAACTTGATACTTTGAAGGTGGCATAACTAATTGGTATTTAGGCTAACTTTTTGGTACCACCTTGCTATTCATGAGTATGTGAAGAAATTGGGATTTTAGTTGTCTAATTGGTTAGGTCAGATGTGTAATTTGTTAAAGGAAATGGTAGCTGAGGAGGTCTAATAATCTAGATAAAAGCTTAATGCAACCTTCACTTCTCTTGGCATCAACTCTGTGAGGTTCCAAGGTTTTCATTTCAAAGAGTCACTAGTTGATTTAATGATGAATATGACTAAATCCCAAATTTTATGGTTTCAAATTAAGAAGACACTACTTAGTCTTCTCTCTTAGTTCTAGTTTTGGCCTATTGGCTCTTGTAATATTGATAGAGATATCTCTCTAGGTGATCTAGCCACCCCCTCAATCATGAATGAAATTTGACCCAATAAGTGTCTGACCCGCCTTTTTATCCAAATGGTTGTGTTTATGAAATGGGGATCATTAATATCATTTGGAGAACCCTCTTGATCCATCCCCCTCCTAGGCTCAAACTCGTTAGAGACCTGGGGATTCTAGAGATCTACCTTTCTATATAGATAGGGCTAATTCTAGACCCTATCTATATACGAGGGCAAGTAGATATATAAAATTCCACCATTAGTGTCTTACAAATGATAAGGGTGATAGGATCCATCCTTAATCTTTGTTTTTTCCTACTTTTACATGCTTTTGTTTTTATTGAGTTAGATGGACAATAAATTTTTTAACTAATATAAAAAGGTTTACTATTTTTATTTTTCTTTAGCACAATATCAATTGTATCCCTAAATTAATAGCCTAAACATAGAATTTATATCATGTAATTCACTCACAATATCTCCCCTTAATTGTGATGGAGGTGGGAAACTAATTGAGAAATGCAAGATTCAAATTGTGCCTTGCAATAAGATACAAATTTGAAAATCTCCTTAATAAAATGAAATTAAATCTCCTATAATGTATTTATGTTGATTTATCACACCACATGATTAGAAAATATTTGTGATTGCTTGATTTAATTATTTATACAATATGTGTAAATACTCACCACCATAAAAATCACTAAAAAAAAAAACCTATTTGTCTTGTTTTCTACTTCAATCCTTTTCCTCAATAATTACATTAAAGGTATTTTTATAGACAACCCACAACCATTTTTTTGTCTAAACAATACGTAAAACTAAACATGTGGATTAACATGTCTAATCCATAAGGCTAATTCATAATTAATAGTGTAATTAAACACAAATTAGTCTAACATTCCCTACAATTTATGTCATGTGTAGGGCTGTGATAGATATTATTTATTTGCATATCTTTGATAAAAATTACATAGTGTGATTGCAAAAATTTATACAAAAAAAAATTTAATCATGGAAGCCATAAATAACAAGCTTTCAATTATGTAGCACAGGCTTGGGCATGATTGGCATGTGTAGAAAACCAACTCTTAAAGAAAACTCCTCAACTTTTCACTATACCACAACTAACATAACATGTACTCATTACTAAACTCTTTTAAAACTGTTTTACCACCTTAATATTAAAAACAAATTTTAATGTTTTAATCTTTAAATTTATAACCTCATAATTCAAGAACAAATTCTAATCTTTAAACATTTTGATTGAAGAAATATATAAGACCTACTCAAATTATAATTATAAATATAAAATAGATGCTATAAAATTTTCATGTGAGTTCCGCCTTTTTTTAAAATCATGTAATAAAAGAGAATTAAGTAGCTTGTTGGACTAAGTTATTCTTCTCTAATTTGAACTTTCCTCTTTTAGTTTTCAAGACTTAGACGGTGGAAGGAGGTTACTCTAATGGTTAAAAAGAGTTTGATTCCATGCCATGTTCACTGTATTTTAGTTGATATATAATTTAGGCATTTTATGTTTCTTACAATTTATAATATTAGAGAAAAAAAATATGGAGAATTTGTGAACAAATATTAAGAAATAAATGTTATAGATGTAATTTCTTGCCAAAAAAAATTTTATATATATTTTTTGATTGATAATAATAGATAATTATACTATTTTGCATGTTGTGTTGTACATTTTTAAAAATATTATTGAATTTGGATATATTACTATTTTTTATTGAAAATGTACTTTCATTAATATAATAATATATAATACATCGCTAATCATACAAAAAATATGAATGGAAAATTTGCACCCCAAAATATCTAAATCAAGCTAAAAAAAGACTCCAGAAGAACATAGTCTAAAACATCCACCACATGGCCAAGCAACCATGGTTAAACTAACTCAAGCACACATCAATCAAAAAAAGAGAAAGATAAAAGCACAAACAAGGAGTCCATTAAGCAACAACAACAAACATGGTGACACACAGAGGTAGAGGAGGTGGAGGACCCTAAGGGTACTCCCCCACCCCCCTGAGATAGAGGGTCTTCATCAATAGGGATGGGGTCCCAACCATCATTATGCTAGGTATTTTCAGTATCATTATGTTGTAGAGAGTCATGACCAGATGGAGAAATGGCCAACGCTAGCCATGGGAACTTATCCTGTGGAGTGGGCCTATACCTGCCCCCCTCCTACCACCATGCCACCACTATCTCTATTTCCCTTGTTAATTCCTCATGGAGGAGATGGCCAATGAGAGCAAGTAGAGGCACTCCTATAGAATCAAGACTTCCTATTATTGTGAGATCAATGATGCTAACCCCCATACCCATGACCTCGAGGGGGAATGGTGAGGAGGGAGATCAAGAGGCTCATGGTTGACCACACAAGGGGCATTCCCCCAAAGGTCCAGAAGATCTATAGATGGTGGAACTCAATATGAACCTTATCTATTTGACAATAAATCTAAAAGGTAACATTAACAATCAGAATAACTTTATTAGTTACATAAACATATTTTGCCATATCTTCATTATTAAAACATATTTTATTTATAAATTTCTAAATCTAAAAAAAGAACATCAGTACAAAGAATTTTCTAGAATATGTTATATCTTGCAGGAAGCAGGGTGGAGTCCCCCAGGAGACCCATCTTCCAAGTGGACATTTTAGGCCTAAAGTTTTCGAAAAAGGTTTAAATCTATCTCCAGGCAGACTAGACATGAGGGCAAAAACAAAAGAGATGC
This sequence comes from Torreya grandis, assembly GCA_037957365.1. Taxonomy (NCBI): domain Eukaryota; kingdom Viridiplantae; phylum Streptophyta; class Pinopsida; order Cupressales; family Taxaceae; genus Torreya; species Torreya grandis. Next base: position 2,785,945 of record JARHVA010000927.1, on the reverse strand, counting down.
TTCATGGTTTCTATGTGGTAAGAGGCTAGGCAAGTGGGATTCAAAACCCTCATGTGTTTGAGTCAGTCCCATATAGGTAGACCTTGGTCAATAATACACTAAAGGAAAAGGGATTTTTTAGGCTCTATGAAAGTTATCCAGACATTGTCAAATCTCTGAACTCAAACATGATGGAGAGAATTAAGGGATCGCCTATGAATTGAGGGCTTCAGTATCAATATGTTGAGGGGCCAGGAGATTATAACCTAGCCTAGGGAAATAGCGATAGAAATGTGTAGCTGTAAGCCAAGATAAATCCTTCCACCATGGCGTAAGAGAGGACACCACTCTTGTGTAATTAATATTTAGGTATGGAACTCTATAATTTAGAAATGGATTTTGCATCTTCCTTAGTTAGAATGAATTTAGACTTTACCAAGTTCCAAGGAAGTCAGCCCCGATTGTCTTTACAGAAGAGGTCACCAATAGTGTGAGTTTATTTTTTAAATGGTCTCAAGATTTTGACCCAAGGGACCATAGCAAAGGGGACACTATGTAAATTTAATGTGGGTGACTACTAAAGGGATTGAGAATTGAGAGAAAGACCATTTATGAACCCTTCCCCCACCCAAATGAGGTGAGGTTTGAGTTATTCCCAAGCCTTCTAGATACATTGCATGATAAAATTTCCCCCTATCTTAACCATCATAGAAGTGACAAGAACATTATGTAAGCCAATCTCTTGCCCAGATTTTATACCAAGTAGGTAACCTTGAGAGATGCAGTGCTTCCAAATGGATATTTTAGGCCTCATCCCCTTCCAAGCTTCTGATGAACCATTTGAATCCAAGAGCTAGCCTTTGAAGCTCAATATAAATGATCCATTTTAATCTGTTTTTACCACTTTGAAATCAAAAATAAATTTTAATCTTTAAAAATTTTAATTTTCCACTTCAAAATTAAAAATGAATTCTAATTTTAGTAAATTCTTTTTTGGAACCTTATCTTACCACTTAGAACCCTATCTTACCACCTCAAAATCAAAAACAAATTTCAATTATTAAACAATTAAATTTACCACCTCAAAATCAAAAATAAATTCTAATTTTTAAACACTTAGAATGAGGATATAAATGAATCCTACTCAAATTATAATTATAGAGTAGACACTATGGAATCTTCATGTTGAATTCCTTCCTCTTTTTTCAATATTTTTGTTGGTTGGTTAATTTTCATGCCCTTGTATATGGAATATTAAAATGTTTGATCTTTAATTATGAGTAGAAACTCCCTCAAGGTAGACTTCTTTAGTTATCAATAAAATCAAATGAAAGTAAGTGTCTCAAAGAAAACCCCTATCCACACTCTTAGATATAGTCATTACCCAATATAATTTTATAAATTATGAATCATCTTTACAATAATAGGCAAAAGTAAAGAAAAACTACAATGTCTTACATGGATGCTCTTTAATTTCTTTGGCAACATTGCAGTTATTTGGATTCATTTCTATAGAAATTAGCTTGCTATCAAGCTTTGCCATCTTGGAAGCAATTTTAATGGTGATATACCCGCAATAGGTTACCATCTCTAAGGCCAATCTGGGGTCACATTTCTGCACTGCAGATTGAAGAATGGAGCCCTTCTCCTTGCCAATATTCATCAACCAAACATGTTGAGTGTAGTCATCAATGGCATCTAGCACAGCGTCTACATTTCCTCTCTCTACTTTTTTAAGAACATATTGAATTAGGGTTGTTTCTCTGCCATCAGGGGATTGCCTTCTTGCTACATAGAAATACAAAGCATGACCAAATGGATATATTATCATCATCATTCTGATCCTATCGATGAAAGTCATTCTGATCCTATGGATATATTATCTAAACTTCAAATAGGAAGATGTGAGAAAGCAACTTGATGGACAAATGATAACTAAATCTTTGATGACATAGTAGGTGCTCATTTACAATCCATATTTATAATGTAGAGATCATGCACATGTTTCATTTAAACACATTTTTTTGGTATATTGTACAAAAAGAGAATTAAGTAGCTTAAGGGAACAAGTTATTCTTGTCTAACTTGGAACTTTTATTTTTTGTTTTCGAGAGTTTGGACAGACGGTGGGAGGAGGTTGCTCTCATGGTCAAAAAGGTTTGATTCCAAGCCATGTTCAGTGTATTTTCAGTTGATATTTCACACTTAATGTGACCTTGTCTATAAGTTTAGTCTCCATATCTCCACTTAGTGTGACCTTGTCTATAAGTTTAGTCTCCATGTCTCCATGTGGGGTAGGGCTTGTCATAATAGAGAATATTACCAAATCTTTATTATATTATGTTTAAATAATTTAATTTTATTGTGTTTAAATGATTTATATTTTATGCTTCTTTAATTTATAATATTAGAGAAAAAAATTATGGAGAATTTGTGAACAAATATTAAGAAATAATTATAGTAACTGATAAGAGAGATAAATCCGACACTTCCCCATAGACAACTAGCACAAAACATATAAACAAAAAACACCAAACAAACATAGAAATAAACCTTTACATAGGGCGGTGCCATATCGTGTAGTTCTTCAACAAAGATAATTTCTCTGCCCTTAAATTTGTTGGTGGAGACCTCTTCAAAAGACATGCACTTATGTTCCTGTGACAACACTTTGCAACCTCCCATAAAAGTAGTTGCATTATTGCTATCAGTTTGGCCCCGAATCACCTTTGAAATTTTTGGCAATTTCCTAAGCTATTGAGGTACTACAACTGAACCACGTGCCACCATTTTTGACAATTTTTTAACCGCTTCCACCCTAGTTCTGTTATGATGACTTTCCCTCCATTGTACTATCTCCACAATCAGGCTTTTTATCTGCATCATGGGTGGCAGTGTTATAAAGTGTCCTTCCTATTGTCCCCCAAAAATATCACTCATTTTTGGGACAACATTTGAACTATTTTGGTCTTACAGACCAAAATTGTCTCTTCCCTTTTCAAAATTTGTCTTGGGCATTCAAATTCCTCATTTTTCAAGCTTCTTAGAAATCTATGGACTCTGCAGGCTTGAATCTATGGGCTCAGCAGGTTAGAGAAAACTATGAACTTGGTTTGTACGGACTCTGCAGGTAGGTTCATTTCTACAGGTTTAAAGGCTTCTGCAGGCGGGTTCAACCAAAAGAATCAATTTTTAACACTCGGTCATTTTCAATATTGGTTCATCCTTTGGTTCGTCAGTCGGTTTAAGGCTTTGTTTGAACCATTGAACCAAAACTTGGTTCAACGGTTCGTTCAACATCTTTTGCTTCAACGGTTAGTTCATCACTTCAATTCAATAAAATGAACCATCAGCTTGAACCATTTTGGTTCAAAACCTTGGTTCAACGAAGAGGTTCAAAGCCTTGGTTCAACAAAGAGGTTCAATGTCTTGTGGTTCAATGGAGCGGTTCATCAACTTGGTTCATTCAATTGAACCATCAGCTTGAACCATTTTGGTTCAAAGCTTGGTTCAATCAATTGGTTCAACGAAGTGGTTCAACAGTTGGTTCAAATAAAGGGTTCATCGGCTTGAACCATTTTGGTTCAACCAAGCAGTTCAACGTTTGGTTCAACCAAGCGGTTCAATCAAATAGTTCAACAGTTGGTTCATCACCTTGGTTCAATAGAGTGGTTCAACAGATGGTTCAAAGGAGTGATCTATTGTAAAAGTTCAAAGAGCCTCTCGAAGGTCAAGTGCCCTTGCGGAGGGCACTTGGTCAACAAATTTACCCTTCAAAAGGGTCATTTTCAAAAAGGCCACAAAGGTAATTCTTTAAAAATTCAAAAAAGACTAAGGCAGATAAAGGCATAAATTCCTTCAGACTTTTTGTCCGAAGGAATTCCTTCGGACAAAAAGTCTGAAGGAATTCAAGAAAATAGCTGCGGGCAGAAGCCAAAGAAATTTACAAAGAAACAAAGGCAAAGTGATTGAACATTCCACAGACTTTTTGTCCATAGGAAATTTTTGTAGACTTTTTGTCTGCGGGAATTTGTCCTCAGACTTTTTTTCCACGGGAATTTGCCCGCGGAGAAAGCTCGGGGAAAATACCTGCAGGAATTGTCTGCAGGTAAGGCCAATGAATAGTCCACTAAATAAAAAGCTGCGAGAGATTCTAAAGAAGCCTGAAGGCCATCCGAAGACCACCCAAAGGGTAGATACCCTTGAGGGGGGCTCTTCTCGACCCAAAGTGGTTCATTTCTTAATGCCCAAAAGGGCAAGTTCAATCCAAGAAAGCGCCAAATAGAAAAGCTGAAAGAAGACCAAGGGGTGGCACAACTGAAGACATCAAATTCAAGACAGTGAACTAGCCGTTGAAAATATAGTGACGGGTGCACGAATGTCAATTTTAAAGCTCATAAAATAGATGTTGATCCTTTAAACCTACAGACCTGAATGCATTCACAGACTTCAAGGCCAAGACCAGTAGAAAGCGAGTAAGGAACAGAACAGCAAATTAAATCGAGGACTCGATTCAATTAACCAGGAAAGGAGGAATGATGAAGGTAGGATCAGATCACCAGGTGGACATTGAAAGTTGCAAATTTTCAATAGCGTGACTTCTTTCTCTACATTGATAAAATCAAATGGGTAAACACCCCTAAGTTCCAGCCTATCTTCTTAACAGATTCCAACACAATATGATGTGTTACTGTTCTCGAGTCCTTCTTAAAGAGGCTATATAAGGGACTCTCTTTTATTGTAAATGGATCTCTTTTTGACAATTAGAACGAACCTCTACCCAAATTGAAAGGCACTTCTGAGACTTTGAGCTCAGTTTGTTAATCATATTTTGTTATTGGAATAAGAAAGCAAGTGATTTTTTAGACTTTGTGCTGTGATATCTTTGTTGTTGGGGAAACTGTTCTTATGTCTTTTTCCTTAATATATCTTATGTTCCTTTAATTCAACAAGTAGATTTAGTGGCAACAGTCGGGAAGGTGTCCTAAAGATTCGAGTGTGGAGAGACTTTGTGCCCCTATAATTGCCTTTAGTGTGTTTTCTTTTCATTTCTATGTAAATGACCTTGGGATGACTTTGTGCCCTCATTATCCTTCGTATCTTACTCTTGAGCAATCCAGGTGAAGACTTTGTGCTACATCTTGATTTGCTGGTTATTACATCCTTTGCTACATTTTTTTGTTACTACCTGGAGTATTCTCATAGCTTGCTAAATAATACTTCTGAAAGAAGAGGAGTGCTTTTTGTCATTTTCCTTGAGTTTCTCCTTTGATCCGCATGCATCATCTCTAAAGAAAGAGAGATGGATGGTTTGTCCTACCCTTGAGTATTATTTTCTGTTAATATATATATAGCGCATACCTATAGGGAACCTCCCCTTGATGAGAGGAGAGATCAGTCCCCTTCTGATGTGGTAAATCTACACATTTGGATGACTAATCTTCCTACTTTGGCTGATCAGACCTATTTTGTTTATCAGTACGTTGATCAACAAAATATTCAACCAACACTTTTGATGAGTCTAAGGAGCATAATTTTTGTTGCAAGTCTTCCATAAAGCTCACTAAAAGCTGAACTGAGACCAAGCTGAAGCAATCCAAGTTGGTGAATGGAAATTTGGGGAGGGGACCCAAAGCATGCTTCATAATGTCCTCCACTAAGCCAATGTGATGCTCCAACTTGATGCAGAAGGACAACAAATTAGAAACCAACTTAGAGTCAAAGATCAATGCCATGAGATTCAAAGCAAAAATAGTTTCCACCTCTGAGTTGATGCTACTATGGACCCCTTACTCTAGATAATCAGGGTCCAACACTAGCGAATTAATCTCAAAAATCTCCTCCATTGGCACCCAAAAAAATTTCTTTAACTTCGACCAAAAAATTCCTCCTTTGAATGCCATATTATGAACAAAAATTTCACCATATACAGTAGGAGTGGCAAGCACAATAATAACTCAACAATCCATAATAAAACCAACAGCACCCAAAGTTGACAAGTCACAAACTCTGAAGTGCCAGGTTGAGAGCTAGAGGAGAAACAGAAATCACCATTCAACTTGAAAAGAACATACCAAATCAAAGCAATTAAGAGTGATCAAAAGACATTATGGAAATGTCTCAATACACACATGCCACAAGCATACCATCATGCGAGTCAATAAACTAGCATCCTTCGCATTTATGAAAACATCAACATCATAGGAGTAATCATGAAGTGAGATTATGGTGAAGGATTTAGCAGAAGATTTGACCCATCCTCTAAAATTGTTGATAGTCATTTCATCAACTCTACTAAGATGTCTATATGCCAAGACTTCCCATTTTTGTAATTTTGTTTATTTTTATTTTAAAAAAATAATACAAAAAGAATGAAGATAAAGGATTATCATCTCAAATCGATAAATAAAAGAGATGGAAAATACTTCTAGGTTTCTCATAAATTATCCATGTGACTCATTTCAAATTAATCAATGCCATAATTGGATAGGAAGTTAGCTACCACATTGGCTTCATGGTAACAATGGTTAGAGTTTATGAAAGTGAAGAGAACCAATATGTCCCAAACACGTGATAAAATGTTTTCCAACTTCCAAGAAGTTGTAGATTTTTTGGAAAGCAAAGATGATAATCTACGAGTCTCCTTCGATGATGAGATTAATGACATTGCTTTGAATTATAATTTCAATTCCATTGACAAGTGCCTGCACCTTTACTTCATTGTTGGTGTCGTCTGAAAGTTTCCTAGACATTGCTCGAATCAAATATTTGCTACAATCATAGATGATACAATCAACCCCTGAAGCCCCTAAATTTCCTCTAGAAGCCCCATCAAAATTTAACTTGAACCACCCTCCTAGTGGAGGGTTCCATGAGCACTTACCCTTTCTTACTTTTTTCCCAATAACTAATATTGGCACATTAACAAGGATTTTTTATCAAAATTTTATTATTTGAATTAAAAATATTTTAATGATATTTATTTATTTTTGTTAATAATTATAAGGTAAGAGAACCAACTTAACATACAAACTTCACAACGTCAGGTTTTTCACCTTCTAGACTCTTTCTTCATTAGTAAAGATTTTTTAAGTATAAATAAAAAATATATAGTTTTTATTAATTTTTTTAAATTAAATAACCTTTTAATTTTAAATAACAATATATTTACAATAATGAATATTTTTTGTGCTACTAAATTCTATAAATATCTCAACAAAATATGTCACTGGCAAGATACTTAACACATGCAATTCAGGTGGGAAGTGGTGTTTATAGTGGTGAATAGTATTAACAACATCAATGACCAGATGGAAATGTATTTGTTATAACATAATTAACAACATTTTTTTTTTTTTTTGTGAAAAAATAATATATTCATTCCCTATTTGAATTTAAAGTGATGGAGTCTCAAATTATCATAATCTTAAACCATGGGAGAATGCAAGGAAGGTGGAATATATGAGTTTTGTGTCAAGGCAACTCACAAGCCTCTTCTCCCAACACAAATTCAAATTTACAATTTGTACATGTGCCAACAATTGATGTGATGAGTTGAAATAATTATTCAAGGTAACAAATTTAGAAACTTGGGTGCCTCTCTCTCTTTATAGTTGTTTAATGGTTGATCTAATTCATGTAAACTATTAAAAGTAATACTCCCCATTTCAAGAGATGATCTATGACTTCTTGTTAACCCATGTTGTATTTTTGGCAACCATCTCCTTTCCTTCTACTCTTTACCTTTGTAATTTTTGTTTTTATATATCACTATTTTTTTATTATTTATTCTTCTTCTTCTTCAACATAATATATACGTGGTATTATAAAAATTAATTTTGCTTTCTTGTGTGGGTGATTTTTTTCTTAATGCTGGCCATTAAAAGTGAGCACACTCACAAACATTACAACATTTCACCACCCCCAAATGCCACTATAAAAATGTCGAGATATTTATAATTATAAGATAATATATTTTTTGTTAGAGATAATTAGGGTACAATCATAGACCACAATAAAAAATAAAAATAAAAAGAGTAAACCCAAGGAAAATTTCCACAATGGGTTGAAAGTGAAGATTACCAAGTATCAATATATAGAATATCCTATCAAGCTACATGGTAATAAGAAGCTAATTGAATAGATGAGACTCATTCAGCAAATGAGAAGTACAAAAAGGCCCACAAACAAATTAGTTGTTTGCATGGGTCAATCATCAAAAAGTAGCAATCCATCATAGTAGGATCCTTAAAACATATAATAATAGAAATCAAACCAATCAATCAACCAAATTTTTAAGCTTAAGAGTAAACCAATCCAACAACCAAAGTCCTTTCACTTAACATAATCATATCCATAGCCAAAATCCATTCTTTAAACATGTGTTTGTGTGAGAAGATTGAGGTGTGTGCAATGGCAAAGAAAGTTATCCATTACCAAAAAGAGAATCAAAACTAGCCTTCCCAAAAACAAATATCCATGAGAATAGTAAAATTTTGTTATAAACTATACATAGTTTATCATGAAGATTTCTTGTTCAGAGTGGGTGTTGGGATGGAAAATTACACATGCCTCACAGACACCATAGCTCAAAATACAATTACTACATAAAAAATCAAAACATTAAAGCAACAACAAGTTAGTCTATAAAAAATATTTTTTTAGGTTTTGTATCACTAAAAATTATTTTTTTAGGTTTTGTATCATCTTCATTTGTTGAAGTTGTAGTCATGTGTCTTGGTCCAACATCACCTACATTCCCTTGAGGCTAAAATTCACATTTTGGGGAGTAGGATGGAGATTCAACCACACATTCTGAAGGGAGCTTATTACCCGGTCACTTTGTTATGAATTATTTTCCTTTGACTATTTTTGGAGACCATCCGAAATAATATGATAGTGGTCCACACCATCAAGACCCATTAAATGAAGGAGAGTTTATAGGTTCTTATGCTCTTCATGCAATGTATATGTCTCCATTTCATTTGAAAATGTATTTACACAACTCAAGGATTGAGATACATCAATCACATTTCTATGGCCTACAAACTACTTGGGATCTAAAATGAGTGATTTCAAAAATTTGTAGATATCCTTACCTTCCTCCTCATCCATCTTGCTTGCAGTAACCTACATTATTTTTAACTAGATATGTATTAGGGGGGTTCAAATTATCCATCAACATAACTTAAAAAATCCTCTACTACTGCCTCCCTCATTTGCCTCTTAGCTTATATTTTTTCATTACCAATGGGTCTTTGAATATGAGGCTTCCTATATCTTAACCTTTTTTATTTTGTCCATTCTGAGTGCAATAGAATACCAAAAACCATAAACTTCAAACTTGCACCATTGTTGAAATATTTTTGGTTAAAATGAAAATAAGGCTTTGCACATACCAAGACAAAGTGAATATCTTGCATTGATAGTGTAAATGAGACTATCAAATCAAAATTAAAGGAAATAAATGGAAATCCCCTAAGGTGGATGTAACCAAAATCAATGATTACATGTCAATAATGAAAATATATTGACATTAGAGCATGCTAACCTCACCACCCCCAAGTCCATTAGTCCTATGATAGCAAAGGATAATCATACCAAGTGTAGGTCCACTATTTTATGATTATATATCACTTCAGTCTTGTACACTTGAAAAAGTCAAACTTGGTTGTTCCTCTCAATTCTATACTTTTACGCTTTCGTAACTCTTGTATATGCTCTATCTTGTGCCCCTTGGCCTATCTATTAGTTCATGACTAGTTTTATGTTAATGACACATGCCTTATCCCTTGCCAAGAATGCTTAAAATGTACTTATATTCCACCTCTACAAGTTCTGATCATGTCCCTGTTCTCTTGCTCCCTGGACATTAATGTCCAGGACAAACACTAGAGCATCGATGTTAGTATCCTAACCTAATGCAAATGTCCAATGCCCAAAAATTCATCTAATTTAAAAATGAAATGTATCATAATGGATGGCCTAAATACTTTAATCTGAGTTATTAATCCAAAGGAGTTGATATAAATATAAGACCAACCCTCATTAATTTATCACCTAGTAACTTCTTACCTTCTCAAAAGGTAACCTGCCAAAAGGCATTCAATCAAGAACTCAAGTGAGCAAGTATTCCCTATTCTCTCTTATTTCCATATCAATCCTACAAGTCTAAAGTACTAAAGGAGTAGCCTAAAATCTTGATTTTCTAAGTTACAAGTTAGGTCATTGTTGCACTTACTTTCCAAATATTGCATGATTCACACATAGGGGGAAACTACATCAGTCTAAGGCCCTCTGATAGAGTATTGGTTATGTAGGCAATGTCCTATTGATATTGGGGTCTTTAGGATGTTTGATACCATGTGCCCACTAACCCATTTCCCCCCAAGATCATAATGAAGATGGAGAACTAGGGTTTTGCCATTTCACAAGGAGCGACAATCCATGACCCAAATCTGAATACACTAAAGTGAAGGCAAAACCAAACCTAGAAGAATTTAGGTGGTCACATCCTTTTTCAATAGGTATTCTGTATAATATATTTGCATCAAACTTAGACAGTAGCCTCAATACAACTATTTCAATCCGAAGTTAATGTCTAGAGCTCTAGAAGCATCAAAACTAGAATTCGATGATTGATCTAGAATTATCTTCCATCTTTCTTCTTATGTGTTCTACTTCTAGATCTAATAATATGTTAGCATCAGAACTAACTATGTTATTTCCTTGTCATTTCCATACATAGCTTAGTTTTACTTTCCATATTTAGACTCTCAGTTTTATGAATTCAACATATGCCTATATATAAGTTTAACATCTCATTGGCCTATTATAAATCTGATTATCACCATCGTACCATTTCATTTCTATATGCCCCTTTAATCATTTAATCTATGGATAACAATAAGATAAACTAGATCATTTTAGGGTTAAACACAAATTAAGAAGAGTTTTAAAAAAATTGGGTAAGGGACATTCCCAAAAAGTACTAGTTTCATTACCATATCCATTTTATAAATGTGTGTGTCTATATACATATGTATGTATGTACATATGTAAGTATGTATGTATTTATATATACAACATATGTATGCACACACTATGTATGTGTGTGTGTGTGTAGAATACCAAATTGTATTGAACTTGACAATGGAATTATGATCATTACAAACATAATTTATAGTAGTGATTCTTATATGAATTGTATAGGTTATCACATCTGAGTGTAGAGGAATATCTATTTAAAGGATGATTTAAAAAACCTATATAAAATTATACTACCCCTACGAGAAACACATGGGAAACAACTACCCATAAATTGTCACATAAACATTACAATTAAGCTATAATAAGCTAGGCTAAAAAAAGAAAATTGCATTTGATTTTTAATCCACACAAGGTGAATTAAGTGTTTATCCTAACATTCTTCCCCCCTTCCCCGTTTCCCCCCTTCCCCAATTTAGCATTGCTTCAAGTGAATAGGAGAGAAATTCTCTAAATGCCTATAATTTTTCCCATGTAAGTGCCTTAGTGAAACATATGCATGTTGTTATTCTGTTGGAAAATATTGTAGCTGGATGTTATTGTTTTGAACATGTTCAAAAATGAAATTTACTATCTCCTTATGTGTGTGGTATGTTCATAAAATCAAAGATTGTGAATAAGCTTCACTACTCCTCCATTGTCAACATAAATTATTGTTGGATGATTCTGTGCTATTCCAAATCCTTCAAGTATAGGTCCAAGCCAAATCACTTCACGAACAGCTCCTCATGCTATGTGATATTTTGATTCTATGGAGGACCTTGAAACACTAGTTTGTTTTTTGCTCCCCCATGATATCAGTGCATATCCCAAAAGAATACAAATCCTAAAGTGGATTTCATGTCATCAACGTTCCTAGCATGATCTGAATTTAAATATCATGTCAAGAAGAAATTGTCATTCTTCTTGTATTCTAGGCCAAATCCATGGTTTCTTTGATGTATCTCAATACCCATTTTCTTGTTTTTCAGTGGTAAACTTTGGGTTTTTGCATGAACCGTGAGAGATAATTGAAAACATAATTAATGTCTAGTCTACTATATGTCAAGTAAATGAAACTCCATATCAAGTACCTATGTAGAGTTGCATTTAATTATGATATGGATTTGTTCGAGAAAATTGAAATCTAGTCTCCATAAATATATTAATTAGCTTACAATCCATCATGCAAAATTTCTCAAACATTATATTCACATATTTTATCTGAGACACAAAGATGTGATTTTCACAACTCAAAAATTAAACAACTTCAAACACATTTCAATAACCTATAAACTTTTAGAGTCTATAATAAATTATTTCAAAAAATTGGAGATATCCTTACCTTCCTCCGCATCCATCTTGGTTGCGTTAACCTACATTATTTTTAATTAGATACGCATGAGGGGGGTTCAAAGTATCCATCAATATAACTTGAAAAATCTTTTACTACCACCTGCCTATTAGCTTCCAATGTTTTCCTTACCAACCCGAGTTTTTGAGTAGGAGGCTCTCTCTTGTCTTAACCAGAAACCAGAAAGTCCAAACTTACACCACTGTCGAAATCCTTTCGCACATACCAAGCCAACGTGACAATCCTTGCATTGATAGTGTAAATGAGACTATCGAATCACAGTTAACACGAAGGGAAGGCTTCGCACACAACCAAAATTAATGATTAAATGTCAATAATGAAAATATTACAGCATGCCAATCTTACCATCCCCAAATCCATTAGTCCTCAAAAAGAGTATTAGTTTTATTGTTATATCTTTTTCTTCTTTGAATGTAATAATTATATGTTTTATATTGACGTGACGTGTCATACATTTATTTAAAGATGTTTTGAAAGTTGTTTATATGAATATTTTACTATGTTAATTTTAAGGAATGTGTAATTATATATTATATTATTTTGAGATTAATAGTGAATATATATGTGTGTGTTTTTTTTATAGATTTAACATGAAATTAATGTGATAGTGGATCACATATGTATAATAATGATTTGTATAAGATCAAATAAATAAAATGTAAAATGAGAAGAAGAATATATTCATTTAAATTTGAATTGATTTATTGATATTTTATAAATCTAATATGTGTGTGTATATATGTACATATGTATGTGTAAATGTATATAAATATGTATATGTGTGTGTGTGTATATTATACATACATCTAAATCAAATTCTTATTACTTTTTGTTTTTACTTGCTATGTTAAACATTGCCTTTTAACACATGTTTAAAACTCATATTTTATGAATCATATTTTGATATGAACTAATATACTAATAAAATTGTTTCACTTTTAACAATAATCATTAAAATTACACCCTAATTTCATGTATTTTAATTCCTAATTAATTAGATGTATAAGTAAATTCTTTAAGATCAATATCCTTTTTATAGGTTCGAAAAGTTTTAATTATAACCTTTTTAATCCCATAGCCATCTAAAAGATGTTGACCGGGTATTAAATGAGATTAGTTGAATTTATTACCACATGGGAGAAAAAGATAACTCTATCCAAAGAAAACTCTTTCTAAATTTTATTTCTTCCTACCAAAAGACATGAAGTTTTCACCCAACGTGCCCACCTAGGAGCAAAGAGTGAGAGAGAGTAAATGCAGGTAGATGGAGGTCTTCTTCATATAATACACAATTTTTAAAATGAGCCATAATTATTATTTTTAGCAAAGGGAAAAAAATAAGAGGAGAAAGATGCATTTTATGGGGTAGAGAGAACACGCCACTTTGTAACTAGTAGAAAATATGCTCCACCTCGGTAGATGGTGCTTACTCTATTTATTTACACCTTGCTAAGACCTTGGTGGCTTGTGATTTTGTTCCCATAAATAAAATTTAGTTTAGAGTAAAGGTGGCCTTTTAACAACTTTTACAACTAAAATAACTTCTGAAAAATCCATCAACCCTTCCTTGCCATTTGCTTAGAAAAATAACTTAGACTTGGGCAATTGTTATTCTCGTCACCCTGAATTTCTAACCTAGAACCAGGTACACAATCCATTTCATGAGCAAATTACTTCCATTATTTTGCATGCAAGTTTCATATTCATTTAAAATAATAAATGGTTTATATTTGGTTTTGGAGCCCAAACAAGAATAAAAGTATTACATAAGTACTGCCATTCTTGTTATCTTATTCCTTAATATTGTTTGTATTGTTGTTGCTTTTGTGGTTTATTTAATATATACACATCTTCTTTCTTGTCATAACTCTTTTATTAAACTATTAGAGAATAGTATTGTAAAGTATCACATTGGAATTTCACTCTTAAAATATATTTATTTGGTGTAAACCATTTTGGTAATGATTGTATTGTGGGAAATATTTTAAATAAAACCATTCTCATAAAGATTTTATAATACTCAAGGATTAGGAGGTAGGACAACGATGTTTAAAAAGACCTTGTTAATTGATTTGATTTATTACATTCAGTTTTTTGAACATTGAAATTATATATTTTAAATGTGTAATGGATTTATCATAAATAATTTATTAACGACCAAATGAATATAGTTTTCTTCTCTTATACCAAATGTTAAACAATAAAGATTCTTACTTCTCAAAGTGATGGTTATTAAACATTAATAAATCCCTGTAAAATATAAAATGAGATAAGGAGTACTTTGCCTTCAATCACCTTTGTCATATGACTATAGAATTAGCGATATGTAGTTTCTTATTTATATATGTCACTAAGAGTCTAAAATATTTCTTAAGTAATAGAAAATATTAAGTTACGTAAACCAAACATACACCAAAATATTATATAATCATTTGTCAAGGTGTGGATGAGACATCAACTACATGGGTGGTATGGGACACCCATGTAAAGTGTTGTCTCATAAATGTGTTTCAATGATTATAATGTTTAATAATAAGAAAAATTAATGCTTAAAAACTATTATATATGTAGGTTGGGGAGACATTAGGTGAGACTTGTGAAACTTGAGACATGAGTACTAAGAGATGGGAGAGAATTCTAGTTAGACTCACAATAACTCAATGTTTCACTAAGTTGGATATGACAAAGGGGACATGTTGAATCTAGACTTACAGCCTTAAGTAATGTATATGGGTAGTATACATTAAGAACATACAAATTCTTGTCTTTGTTCACAATCACACTCTAGTCATGTTGCATGGACTAGTTGTGGTGTCGACATAATCACATAGTGATATCTTTATTATCTTTAGAACTGTATCTATCTTTCTTGAGAAGGGTAGGGCACTCTCAATGTATGAGAGGTGTATGGTGGATCCAAAGGGGTCTTTCGTTGGATTTAAATTCCTCTATGATACTATACCTCTTTGCATCTACATAGTCTACTGCTAGTCTCAGATGTTCTCCTACTTATCTCAATTCATATGAAGAAAACACTTGTTGGATGTTATCTGCATTATATCTATCTATTAAAAATGATTTATGTGAATGATGTGACATTGTCAATTGTGTGTTTATATAGACATTAAAACTTGAACCAATTCTCTATATCATATTGTATAATTCAAAATGACAACAAATTCTATATACTCCCTCTTATCTATTGTATTATTATAAGCAATGTAATTGTAAAATGTGAAAATATAGCATACAAGTAGCTATCATTATATGTTGTACTAAATGAAAAAGAACCAAGTTGTAAAACATTATTTTACTATTTTATACATGGATAAATGTCATAATAAATAAATGAATACTTTTTTTTTAGTACGTAGTTGTTGGATTGTCATTAGACTAGATCTAATGATGTTAGTAGAGTAACTTATACAAATTACATTTAATTAACATTATCGTATTCATTGATGCATGAAAATTAAAACATGAAATACATTCAATGATATATTTTTGACAATATGTAATTAAAGGATCAATGAATTATGTAAAACCTTTCACCTAGTCCATAAAAGTTGAAATTTGGTTTATAAACCTTTATACTTTATTATTGCATGATTAAAAGAATGTTATTGTTTAACCCTCTTTAAAAATAATGGGAGGGGGAGAGTAGCCTAATAAAACAAGGATTAAGGTACTCTAAAAGAATTTTAATTAATAAATTTAGATTCTACTGATATTCTGATAATAAATACTAAATCTAATTATATACAAAATATAGAAAGTACAACATTTAATATTCTCATAATACTAATAATAATAATATGAAGAAATTTTACTTAGTTTATACACTAATGTGCAATTAGATTTGATTAATGATGGTGTATAAATATACTCTATGATGATTATGATCATATCATCATATTTTGATTATTTACTTTCTATAAGCATAAATTCTTGCATCACCCTATAGACACTTGGGTTGACACTATATTATCTATGTTTCAACACATCTATCATGTATGAAATATTTATTGTTCCTGAAACTTCCATTGGGTCTTTTTAGGTATTTTTTCACCTTTCAAATTATGTATTTAGATCATACACATAGGGTCTCGATAATAGAATACATCTCAAATCCTAGATCCTCCTCCTAGGTCTTGTCACCTTACCAAAAATGGGTTAGTGGGCTCACAAATTTGAATTGACCTCAAAGACCCCTTTATCAATGAATGATACCTACATAACCAATACTCCAAATATGGGATCATACATATGTATTTATCCTCGATATGTTCACATGTGTGTGAACAAAAGTGTAATATCATGTAGTGATATAGCTTGTAACTTGAAAAATATGGTTCATGGGCTAATGTTTGAATGCTTCAAACCTGTAATATGATTGTTCCTATGATTGATATGAAAATAAGAAAGAATAAGGTAGAATAACTTAGTTGTGCAATTGATTTCTATTAGTGTAGTATAAGCTCAAAAAGTGCTTACTAGATGAATAATGAGTTGGATTTAACTTATATTTAACTATCTCTTTTGAAAAGATTCTCAAGGAAGGGTTAATTAAACATAATAGGTCAACCTGTACAAATCAAAATATTTCAAAATTTAAGTGTTTAGAAAGAAAAAAAACTTGCATTATATTATAGAAAATATCATCACCACTATTGTCCAAGTTTGAACATAATTATCTAGGAAGATAGAAGGTTTTTGTAGATCTGTGATTGATAGCGAAGGATGTATATCACAATTTATGCATATTATAGGAAAAATGATATGGTTAATTAGAATATCAAGATTAGAATATGAGATAATAATTTAGGCCCAGTGAGATGGTAAATGCAAGCCTTTTGATCTTATGGAATGTCAAAAATTGAATGGTAGTGACTTGAGTGATATTTTTCAACTATGCAAGACTAGTTCAACATATAAATCTAGATGTAAGTATCTACATTTCTTTCCCATTATCTAGTAATGCATAAGATGAGATTACTAGTTTATAGGAAATAAATGTGTACTATGGTGTGTACAATGTACCTTAATTTTATTGAACCTTGATTGAATTTACTATATGTGTATGACCTACAACTAAGAGCATGTTATAGATGTGATTAGTGCATATAATCTAAAAATTAATAATTGAAATTACTTGAAATAAAAGAGAGAAAGGAAGGAGTACTCCTATGTGTCGATACAATCATATTGTTCCTTGATAGTTTGTTTTATTAGTGATGCTTCCTAGCTAAATCATTGGAGAGAGGTTCACAACTAAACCTTAGAAATGTGAAGAGGGGAATTGGAGGGCTATCATGCCCCCATTCCAATATAAGGGTGAGTTGTGCCAAGTTCATTGAGAGCTCTGAATCTTAATCACACAACTCAAGTGTATCATAATTTAGTTGATCTTATATGAGTCTAATGGTATAACCATGTCAACCTGTAATAATAGAAATAGTGTTAAGTCCATCAAGGGTGTTTAATCTCCATCACTCTAATCAAATAAAACAACTATTGTAGAAAATAAAATCTCAAACATTACATCTTGTTAGGGTTGGTGCATGAATAGTGTGTATAATCTAAAAATGTATCTATAATTTGGTGCATTTTCATGGCATATGCACATTAATTCTATGTCAAACTGAAGAATCTATCAGAAGTAACCATTTCTCTATAAAATGTGTATAATATGTATCACAAATCTAAAAAACTATGTCCGAAAATCATATAATGTATAAAATATTGTCCCAAGTGTATGTTTGAAACATGTAAACTAAATCATTTTTTTCTAATTATGTCAACTGTATGTATGTGAATTCATGCATCTATGATATACCCCCATAGATGTTTTCCATTTTTTAGGTGAGGGTGATCATCACCTTACATCAAAAGGATAAAACAATTATGTTGTATAGATGTGAATCATGTAGTAAAGAAGTATATGATGGTATCATGTCAAATTAGATATATCAATGAAGCTCACAATATGCATATATAACAAGTCTTAAGATGCATGATATGAATCATGGAAATTTATACAAGATAACAATATTTAAAAATAATTAAAAATTCCTTAGGAGTAATCAAATATCCCACAAAAAATGGTCTAAGAAGAATACAAATAAGGGGCATGTTCATATGTCGCACACTCAAGGAGAGGAGATATGTAAATGTTCAGACCCCAAAGAAATAAAAAATACTCAGGACACTATGGTCAACAATAAAAGATCATGTTCAAATTTTCCCTAAGAAAACAAGCAAACAAAAAGTACGCCAATGTGAAGAGATGAAGTAAATGAATTAGAACCAACTAGCATAAGCATGTCATATTAGTCCCTACATACATATGTTAATAAAATGTCATGTAGAATAACATATCAAGTACATTGTGTAAGATAACAACATAATTATAATGTCAATATATAACCTCAATGTGATCTTGGAAATGATCATAAAATAATATAACTTGTGTTAATCATGATCATATAGAAGCAATGTGCCCCAAACATAGTGTGTCACACAAGAATATGAAAGGTCCAACATCTGCAGGTTCATATATCATGAATCTAATATATGATTGTATTACACTCAAGTACTCATGAAACATATGTTTGTATATAAATTATATGTTATCTACTAATATAAAGTAACCAATATATGCAAAAGATAGTAAACACATGAAATGTTATATATTTTTATATGTTTGTTTTATTTGAATGTTTTTATATTTTTTTGAATATTTGAGTTTAGTGAATTTTTTATTTATTTTTTTGATATGTTTGGAAAGAGAGTGATAGATAATTATCCCATATAAGGGAGTATCATAGGATGCTTTATACTCTATATATGGTATAGTAAAATAATCATGCTACCAAGAATCTTGTATATGTGCCAAATCTAGAGTTAGAGAATCTATAATACTCTATGTATGCCTCATAGGACTATGTGGTTGTGAGGTAGTAGATAAGGTGTAGTGGTTCATGTAACCCATTTTTTTATGTTTTATGACTCCTTGGTGTAATATTAGGTCTTTATACCCACTCTATAACATGGTACTATATTGTAAATAATTGTTTAGTCTATGCAGGTGTAAATGAGGACCTTGAAGAGTTTATTATAGATATTTGATGAAATGACCTCTTAATTATTGGTCACCTAAGAAATGGGATTACTTGTTGCTTACCATTTTATGCATGATTAACCTTATTAGGTTGTATAATTAGTTATCATGGAACAAATTTTATCTATTACAAAGTATATTCATATTGAATCCTTGAAACTATAACTACCCTATTGGCATCAATATAATTAAGACAACCATGCACTATGGAAGGTACTAATTGAATTTTATGAATCAAAGGTCATTCCAATAACATATCTAATAATATTGTATGTGTTATAACTGAAAATGTTGTGGTTCCATGTGCTAGACTAACCTGTAAAGGTAAATCAATCTCACCAAAAATTTGTTGTGTCTTCGCATCGAATGATTTGACTATTTTAGTTGAAGAAATAAATATTCTTATGTGTATCCCAAATGTGTGAGTAATTTCATGGTACATACATTCTCATTGGAACCATTATTACCCATAAAACTATGTAAATTATGATGATCAATATGTGCCCTAATAAATAAGGAATAAATATATTAGTCATCATCCATAATCTCACTTTCATAAAATGAAATAAAAGGCCTCTAAACCATAGGAGGTATCTATCATATAAGTGTACCAATAATACCATAAAATAGGTACCCATAATGTGGTTGAGAAATATGTGCATAATATGTGATTTGCACTTATAGTGGTTGAAAAATTATACATGTACACTTTTTCAGAAATAGTATCAACACTTTTTGAGGAAATATTTGAGAGATAAAATAAAATTAGACTGGCTTAAAAAAATTATGAAGGAAGTCCAATATCAGAAGAACATAATATTTTTATATTTTTAGTCACATGAGTTTCCAATCAAAATATATGGCTGTATAAAATCACCCTACCAAGTAGATTTGACAGTTTTCATACTTACCTATTTTTCTATCATTTTCAATTGTTAAAACTGGGTATCAACACTATTTCATGATAAATTTCTCAAAACAAAATCAAATTGTATAAGGCTAAAATTTTACATGTAGAAATTCAAATATAAGGAGAACATAGTGGTCCAATATTTTTATTAAAAGGTTTTTCAATAAAAAAATTATGGCACCATGAAATCAACATATCGAGTAGATTTTAATTTTTTGTACTTAGCCAAATAAATTATTTTGACCTAGATAATATTATTTAAACTAAATACTATTATTTAAGGTTAAAAAAAATTATTTAAAACTATAAAAACTTATCTAAAACTCATGTAAATTAGATGAACAAGTCAACTAAATTTATTTTTAAGGAGATATTAGTTGTTAAAATAAATAAAGCATGTAATTTGGATGAAAATTAAATATAGTTTTGATTTATTTTTAGTAGGGATTAAATTAGAACTATAGTTAACTCTTCATGTGAACTATGAATTAGTGGCTTTGGTCCACTTAACTTTACTATTAATAATTGTACTAAACTCATTATTATTTAGAAAGATTTTATAAGACAATTAATAAGCTTATTAAATATTCATGTATGTTTTGTGAGTTTGTTTTAGTTTTATACTTTGTCAAATTTCTATGTTTATTTTAAATATTTTATATTAAGTTGATAATATTGTATGAAATTTATTCATGTATTTTATTGTAGTGCTTAGATTGAACAATAGGTTAGCCTTGTTAATTCTTTGATTAGAGATCATATTTACAACTTGTTATTGATATAGGATGTGCTCAAAAATCTAGTACTAACATCTTTGATTATAGTCATTGAATATAACTATAATTATTTCCTTGGACTCTTTATTATATTTATTATGATTTGTGCTAACAACTAACTTATGAAAAATATTTTTTAACGATGCACGTTTGATTTACTACAATCAATCAATTTGGGAGATTTTATTCTTTAAAATAGTCATAAAGCCCCTTTTTAGATACCCTTCTATTCCATCTTTTTTTATGTTTTTTAATGAGATATTATTATTTTACTATAGCATCACTATAAATATCTATTATTGGGTGTTAATTTGATCATTTAGGTGAATTTTTCTTAATATGATGTAGGTCACATACTATTATTCCACCACTTAGTTAATTAAAAACTATATACTCTCAACTTGTGTATTGGAGTGAATAGCCACTAATCATAAAATGAGAGGGTAAAAACTCAATATATGTGGTGTGCATAAAATCCATATCAATAGGGTTCATACATCATGTTATCATATCTTAACTTTAATGCTTGGGTATAATAGGATTGTTATGTCGTTAAGTCATAGCTCTTTGATCATTCTAGGTTATTATGGGCCGGATATGTAACAACAAGGGAATTGATAAAACAAAAAATATATCCATGATAACTAATACTCAAGAAAGGATAGGTATATTTGAAAAATAAGTACATGACTTGACCCCTAAAATGGTCATGAGGAAAATTTAGGAGTTCATAATGATGGAGAAAATATCTACAATTTTTTAACTAGAACTAGAATAATCTTGATAGAAACATTAACAATAATCCCCTACCAAAATAAGCTTGATTTGAAAGTGAGCTAATAATGGACCTAAAAAGGCTAGCCCTACCAAAGTACAATGGAGTAGTACTTTTGGATGTTGAAAAAATGGCTAATGAAATGGAAACATATTTTGAACTCTAATTATTTTTTTAGGAAACCAAGGTTGTTTGGAGATCCTACCAACTCTCTGGTGAAGCCTCAACTTAGCGTAAGAAATTGAAAGTTATAAAATAAACTAATATATAGGAATGAAGCCAAGAAGAATACGTGATATTAGATTACCAAAAAAATAGCCTATTATATAGGCCAAAAACAAGCTCCTAAATCAAAATAGGTAGTTTATGAAAACAAGATAACGAGAAGTAAGAATAGACTTACCCATGAAACAACTAAACTAGATTAGTTATAACAATATAATCAAATAGAATAATATAAATAATATAATTGATTTTATACAAAAATTATTCGAATACCCTCTCTTAATGACTAAATGACATGTTTTAATCATTATTATAATACTAAAATTAAGTTTATGCATGAACTTAACCAAAATATAGTTTTGTTGCCACTACAAAAATGTATCCAAATGTCCCTATTGTTTCCATTCTATTTTATCAGAGTACATGGGTTATGATCTACTACAACCACAAAGTAGAGTAGGAAATGGTGTTGAATACTAGGTTAACTGGATATTCCTATTCCTTGAATTTTTTTCATGTCCTGAATGTGTCATGCTTTACCTATTTTTTAGAGTGATCAGTTCTCATTAAAATTTTAGAATATACATCAAGACTAAATAACATATCACATCTCCTAAGAGATATTTTTTTGTTGAGCTATTGAAAACCCAACACTTACTACTTTTCATTGTTTAATAACTTTGGGGCATTTATTGTTCACAACACTCTTGTGCTTTTTTTGTATGCCCCTTCCTTTTTTACCAACCTTCATAGAAAAATTCCATTTTGTTTTGAATTTGGTCATTGAACTTGTGCTAGGTTTCAATAACTATGAAATAGTAGTAAGAACAAAATTTACCTAATATTCACCTTTCACATTCTATTTTGCTAACATTGTAAATTTCCCTTATAACAAGTAATTTAATTCATCTTTACTTGCATCTTTCATCATGGTATGCTACCACTTAGGCCTTTATGTTGGTCTTCTAGAGCTGATTGTGAAGAGTGAGAAACACTTTTATCACCAATAGAACTTGGCACTTCTAATATTTTCATTTTTTAACCTAGTTCAAATTTAGTACAATAGCTTATTCCAAAAACATCATCAGCATGTAACAATATATTAATATTAGTAGATTGACCATTGGGTAAGTTCACAAAGTTAGGGGATAAAAAGGAGCTATTTGTGGACACGATTTCCCTAAAATTTTAGAAAAGTAAACTTCTATAAATAATTTGAAATAACAACACTCAAAATTTTAAGATGTTATACGAACATAAATTATATCACTTTAAGTCTAGTTACCAAAAAACTATTTTTTTCAAAAATGATTAAGCATAACTAGGTGAAACATCTAAAATTTGAATAGGAACTATTTTTTTCAAGAAAATAAAGTGGATAGATGGTTGTGTGCCCCATCATTTTTTAGCATCATTTAATATTATTTTAAAACCTTTGATGAATATTTAGATAAGCTCTTCTAGTTTGTGACCTACATTTTTTTACATTTTATTAATTAATATTTTATTTATTATTATTTTTTAAGTAAATAGATACTGAAAATTAATAAAAAAAATGGATAATCGGCCATGTGGCCCCCTAACTACCTCAAAACAATTGAAAATGTATTTTATGTTTTGAATGTGTGTAGAATTAGGTGTAATTTGTGACTATATTATTTTTTTCCCTTGGATGAATGAAAAACAAATTATATTAACATGTATAGGCATGTATATTTGTGGCATGTGGTGGCCTAAAATATCTATAGTTAGAAATCAACATGGTTTATAACCTTAAAATAGTCCAAAAATTATAAAAATCATATATTTGAAAAGAGGAGAGCATGCTCATCATCATGGTAATAATTTTTTTAATTTGGTTGATGAAATTCCTAGTGTTTTTGGTGATGGAATTTGAAATTTGTTGTTTTCAATCTAACCTCTCGGGCTCAGCTATAGAATGATAGGTCCAATCCTTTGGCTTGGGAATCCATGATGTTTTCGAGCCAAAAGACTCAGAATTTGATTTGGAAAATATAACTTGTACATGTTATTTGTAACATGTATGTGTTATATAATAATACATATGCGCTATGTAACATGTATGTGTTATGTAATAACATGTATGTGTTATATTATAATATGTAAACATTCTAGTATAATGTGTACATGTTATAATATAATGCATATGCATTATCTTGACATAGACAAAAATTCACTTTTTAATGGACATTTTTACCCTAACTGACAAATTTGTACTCACAAACATTCTCTACTCATTCTGTAGTACTTGCAAGTTGGGAACAAGAGTTATCAAGTGATTTTTTAAACCCCACCATTGAAAGGCTATTAATTGTCCAATGGGTGACAGGTCATGTTTGAGAAAGATAAATAAGATGAAGATTAAAATGCTTGAGAAAATACAAGAGGTGAGAGATAAAAACAAGGTATGAATGTAAGCATTTTATTTAAAATAAGCTATAGAAACTATCTCTAATGAGCCAAATGTCATAGACAATGATGTGATTGATAATAATGATGAAATTGAAAATAGTCAATTCAATAATGACAAAATCGACAATACTAATTTTCATAATGATGAAATGGACAAAAAAGAATTAGATAATGTTGAAATTTCACACTCAAAGTATAGTGTTTTTTATTTTATTGATGATGATTGTATGCATGATGCTTTATCCCCTAGCAATGAATAAATTTTCATGGAAATAAATAATGATGAAATTAGCAATGAAAAAAATTCATAGAATCATATAATGAGGAAAGAAACAATGAATAAAATGGAATCCCACTAGTAATCAATGAAAGTAATTAAGATTTTGAAACACCCTCTCAACAAGTTCCACCAGTAGCAACATCTCCAAGAATTATGCGTATATAAGGTAAGCACTTAATTGAAATCGATGAAAATATTTTGAAACCAATGCCTAAAAAAATTTCTGACTGCCATTCAAGAAGACTAGATCAAGAAATTTGGGATAGTTTCTTTCATAATTTGATTCATGATACTAAAAGATGTCAATTATTTATTTTATCGATGAAATTGATTAAGATGAGACATATCATGTACACATTGAGACTAAGAACTTCTAATATGGATAATGAAAACATATAAATTATTGACAACTTACATAATGAATATCATATTGTAGGCCCTAAATCATGCAACAAATATTATAATGCTACTCGACATATAATCACAACTTGTGTAGTAAGTAGTCAAACAAAGAAAAAATGATTGATTTTAAAAACAAGCCAAACACTTGATATAAATAGAAAACATTAATGAAAGTAATTTCAAGATGAAAAAGACTTAATGAACCTAATACCAATACCCATTTTAAAATTTATAGTCAAATTTACGGATTAAATTCTTTATGAGTATGAAAGGCACATGCATAGGGATAAATGGTTGTATGAAAAATTCAAGATAATTAAGGACACATTCACACTTGGTTCGATTGTTTCATTAGTCAACTTTGCCAAAAATTACACATTCAAACTACAAATGGAAGTTTAATTGCAATATTACAACTCATCACAAGTTATCATATTTGTGATTATAACATACATGGATGCACCTGATAATACTGAGAAAAATCAAAAAATATTAAAGGAGTAAAATTTATATAACAGCGATGACCGATCACATTGTACAAATCATGTGCATAGTTGTTTTGATAAGTTCTATAGATAGTTGACTGAGAGGAACATTCATTTTGATAAGCATTACATTTGGTCAAATAATTGCACATCATAATTCAAGAATGCATTAATGTTTTATTAGTTAATTAGGATGCACATTACCATTGGTGTATAACATATTTGGAGTTTCACTAAGGTTGTCCATGGAAAATGGGAGCATGACGGTGATGGAGCATGTTTAAAAAGAGCCCTTATAAGGGAGGAGTTTAAATTTGATGAGGGTGATCATTTGAATGATGCACAAAGCAGGTTTTAATGGTGTAATAAGAACATGTGTCATGGTGTTCAACCAAATTCTACTATCCATAGACATTTTTAGTTAATGGAGGAATAAAATTTGGCAAAGTTTGGGGATTGTATGATTGTAATGGGCTCAAATGAGCTCCACTCATTTCGTAGCTCAAATGTGTATAGGAATAAAAATGACTTCCATAATCATATATGGATAAAACATTGAGTATCTTACTAGGTGTGTGGTAGTCACTTTAACTTGGATTTGATGATATCTAATCAAAATTTTAGATATATGGTTATTTCAAGACTTTAAAATAGACAAGAAGATATTGGACTATTCAAATTTGGTTCTTGCAATGAATATTCAATTGAAAAAAATTCATGGAAGGCCATTAAATAGGAATCTATTAAAATTTTGTGAGTTAGACCATGAATATATTCTTGCTACTATCAAGATTAGAGCAAATCCTAGTGGTTCAATGGATCGATATGTGCAAATATGTTGGCTTCTAAAATGCAGATATAATCAGTTTTACCATTTTTTTATTTTTTAGGTAATACATATAAATTTCATTTTTAATTACTTACCAACATTTTTTTTTAGGTTAGTGGTGCCATATAATCTTCCACCTTCACGTGAATTCCACTTTTAGTAAAGAATTTCATATTCTTGAAGCTAAGAGATGCTCAAGCTAAAAGTACTTAACATTTGTCTTTGAAATGAGGTTGCCTTGAATGAAGGCATAGAATAAAAATCATGGTTGTTTGAAGTGTTTGATGTGGTCAAACAACTTCATGAGTTGACTTATATTTGGGGATGGTGGTCTCATTGATTTCATTTTGATCTTAAGTCACCATGTCCTTACCTTCAATGCTTCACTTCTTCTTGAACCAATTTATTTTCAACTCCCATGAAGTAGTTCCATTATTCCTGAAGGTAGTCTAAAAGACTTTCAATGCTTCTTTGACTCCATCAAATGACTATTTTCTTTCTCAAGGCATAAGGGTATCATGTTTAACATTATTGAAAGCTCATTTCATAGGAGATTGATGACCTTGAAGGCTCTATTACACTCACTTCACAAAACATGCCCTTATAAGTATACACTTTTGATGAGTTTCTTCAGTAGTTTTGGCCTATTCTACATCAAATATCATGTCCTAACTATATCCCCATTTATCATTTATTCCTTCTTACTTGCATGTAACTTATTATCAACTCCCAAGTCGTCACTCTATGATTACATTCACTAGCATCTTCATGATATTGCATGATTTTGAATGTAAGATCCCTACTTATGTCCATCCTCCACCTTAAGCATGTAAATAAAGTTTAGGCATATTTAAGTCTTATTACATCTCAAAATCTGATAAAAAAACTCAAATTAGAGACCTATTTCCTTGGAAAGGTAAACTATCTCCTCTTGATTCTTGACTACACCAGTCCACCTCATTAGTGTCGTCAAGGTGGATAGTGTATAGATCAAGATTATTATTATAAAAATGAGGTATTCCATCTACAAAAAAAATATAATTCATAGCTTTAATCATGCCAACCTCTCACTTTAGGTCATTATCACTTTGCTTGCAAGAAGGTTCACTAGGCCACTAGCTTGCTAGGCCTGTTTGGAGGTGGATGAAGAGTGAGATTGGATATCTGAGATAATAATCATCTTTAAATGTCTCTATACACCCTTTGGATACTCTTTTAAATCTTCCACATCCATTATAATATCCAATACCTTTATAAAATGATTACTTTCTACTCAACCTAGCTCATTTAGGCCTAAAAACAAGGCCATGTTTGTGAATAGAAATGTATAAATTAATTTTGATTGGATTGTAAGGATATATAATACCTAAATAATATTAAATACATCATTAATCACTTTAAAATTAAATTTTAGATCATTTAGAGAAATATAACTTGACTTATAGCACTTTTGGTCTATTTTTTCTTCATTTTTGCATGTGCAGGCCTATGTTTTTATATTTTATCTCTCCTCATGTACAATATAGACATGAGAACACTTTTTTTTTTTTAAATGTAAATTTAGATCTTAGATCAAAATTTCAATTCATTTGGAGCTATAAAACCCAAGTTATGGCCATTCTTGTATTGGTAAGGTCGTTCTTGAGGCCATAATGGGTGGTGGGTTTATAGATCGGGTGTGGTTGGAGGCCAAAAATGTGATCCTAGACATTATCCACACATTACTATGTTTTTTTATTGCTATTTTTCATCAAATAATTTCTATTTTGTAGTGAATAAGCACTTAAAATGGAGTTTTCAAACATCTTAAGCTTTGATAATATTTGTTATCAGCGTTTCCACCCTCTTGAATAGTAGTAAAAATGTATTTATGGGGATAATTGGACATAAATGTCATGGAAACACATTTAATTCACCTGTGTGTGTGTGTGTGTGTGTGTGTGTGCGCGCGCGCGCGTGTGTGTGTGTGTGTGTGTGTGTTCCAAATGATAAATTTTCACTTTTGGGTCTTGGAGGTATGAATGTGTGTTGGAGCTCAAGAAGTTGTCTCTTCATTGCAAAAAAGTTACATTTTAGGACCCGTCACTACAACTCATGCCTCAAATTTCTCTCGAAGGTTAAAATAAAGTGTTTTCAGTTGAAATAATATTTTTTTAAACACATGGATTATGGATAATATGGTTCATTAAAATGATTTATAACTTATGTTTTATGCACATATGAAGTTAGGCTAAAATTTTGCATTTTTTCTTATATAGGGAAGGTTGTTCTTGAGGTTAGAATGGGTTATGGGTTTATATATCAGGAATTATGGGAGAATAATAAAATTTTAATAGACATTAGGTTCCCATATTAACATGTTTTAAGTTCCAATTTACAGTGAAGAAGCACCAAAAATAGAGTTCTCTAACAACATCTCGAGTTTTGACAACATTTGTTACCAATGTTTTCACCCTCCTGAACATTAATAAAAATGTATTTCGGGGCGGAATTGGATGTCAAGGTTATGAAAACACATGTAATTCACCTACACATATGTTATCCAAGTGATAAATTTTCACTTTGGGGTCTTGGAGGTAAAAATACATGTTGGAGTTCGATAAGTTATCTCTTCACTGCCATAAAGTTACAATTTAGGACCCGTCACTGCAACTTATGCCACGAATTGATCTCTAAGGTTAAGCCAATGTGATTTAGGGTGAAATAATATTTTTCATACATCTATAATATGGATATTATGGTTTGTAAAAATGACTTATAGTTTCCATTTTATTCACATCTGAAGTTAGGCTAAAATTTTGCATTTTTTTATTGGAAAGGTTATTCTTGAGCCCAAAATGCATGGTGGGTTTATCAATCGGACATGATGGGAGGCCAAGAATGTGTTCCTATAACTTAAACCCATATGAACATGTTTTAAGTTCCATATTTTATTAAATAATAACCATAAATGGAGTTCTCAAACAACATCTCAAGTTTTGACAACATTTGTTGTTAGTGTTTCCGCCCTCCTGAACTGTAGTGAAAATGTATTTTAGGATGGAATTGGATGTTAGGGTCATGGAAACACATGTAATTAACCTATAAATATGTGTTCTAAGTGATATATTTTCAACTAGGGTTTCTAGAGGTGAAAATGTGTGTTAGAGCTCAAGAAGTTGTCTCTTCACTGCCAAAAAGTTACATTTTAAGACCCACCTCTGTAACTTATACCACAAATTACTCCCAAAGGTTCAGCCAAATTTCTTCAAGGTGAAAGAATAGTTCTTATAAATTTATATTAGGTATCTTATGGTTCATCTAAATGACTTACATTTTCCTTTTTATGCATATTTTAAGATAAGCTAAAATTTTGTATTTTTTGGTATTAGGAAAGGCATTCTTAAGGATGAAATGAGTGGTGGGTTTGTCAACCAATCATGACAGGAGGATAATAAAAAGTTCCTAGATGTTATCCACCCATCCATACATGTTGTTAGTGCCAATTTGAAATAAATAAGCACTAGAAATGGAGTTCTCAAATAACAACTCAAATTGATAAGTAGGAGGTATTTTTCACAATGAGTCAAATTATGATATTGCTATCAGGATTTAACTATTTAGTTTTCATTTCAAACTCATTGACCCATGTTTCATGAGTAGTGGTTCACATGAACCCATCTCTCTTGAGAATGAATAGTCCACCTAGCACTCATTTCATCTAGGTGATGCTCATAGGGGTGAAGCATTGAGCCTTCCTGAGAGGTTACCCATCCTAGTATTACTCTAAATCAAGAACACTTAACCATGGATTTTCCTCTAAGGCTAATCCCACTTATATTCTACCCCACAAGTGTGTTTAACAACTCAAATTTTATGCCCTCCTAAATAGTAGTATTTCCACCCTCTTGAATATTAGTGAACAATATCATTGGTCTCTAAGTATTATTTCACATTTATTTTCATCTTGGGATTCAACCTATATTCATTTATTTATTAATTGGGCATGCACATTCTTTAATTTCAATATGTTTCTCCCCCAATGAAGGATCTATGCCCTTTATTTCACTAAAAAAAGGGGAAAACATCTTCATAATATCATTTCAAGTCAAAACAATCTTTTTAGATATATTAAATTTGTAAAAGGTATAATAACTAAGAGGGGGTGAATACTAAGCCAATATATTTAAATTTAAATTCCAATCCTTTCAAACAATTAAACAATTAGCATATATCAACTTGATCAAGTAACATTAACAAGAGTGATCATTCATCCAATGCATACACAAGATCAAACACACAACACAAAGTTCCTGTGGGAAACCCTCATGGGGAATAAAATCCTTTCTCAAGCCTATAAAACATGGACTACTTGTCTTTTAATAATTTACAAACAAGAGACTGGTTAACTCCTTTAGACCAAAAAACCTTGATCAAATCCTCTTGACCAAAAGCCTTTAGCAAAATAAATGGTTCACAAGTAGCAATTACCCCTTAGGAAGATCAAGACCTTTAGAACCTTGTTGAAATGAACACCTCCACCTTAAAACTAGTGTCCTTAATAAATAATGATGGATCTTTAATTCCTGCACAAACTCCCTTTCTATCTCATATAGGCCTCTCACATAGGCATGTTACAATCTCTCTCCTTCTTTACTCAAACTATCCTCATATGCATACTCATACCTCTTCACATATCCTCAAAAATATGATCTACAGGTCATACATAGTGAAAAAACTATTCTGCTTATCAACATATCCAACAGGCACACTACCTATCCTCTCTTCTTCACTTCAACGTATATTCCTCTCACACAAGCCACTTTCACAAGTCTCTCTCTCAAGTTTTTTTCAAAAATATAGAAATCACCATCTTTAATTTCATTATGTAAATAGCCTTCATGAATTATCATGTCTTGGTCAGCCATTAGGCATGCCTTAATGCTTAAGGCATCTTACATGGGTCACACTTAAGCACAACACACTTTCAAATAGGACTAAGTCATTTTTTAGGTCCTATGATGACCCATTCACCACTTTAACATTTATTCAAGAAAATTAAGAACACAAGAATGTTTTCCAACTCATGAACCCATGACACATGATCTATATGTCCTCCTTAAGTTTCAATATCCATCATAGTACCCTTTTGCTTAAGCATAACTTGCTCAAACAACATTCTATACACACAGTCACCATGAATGAACATATAGTCAACTTCTAAACCTTTGTTCATACTATATATGATTTTTAAAACCTTAATAATGCACATATATGGTCTTCATGGATTCTAAAAATTCCTAAATTACTAATTCATCATGAGACATCAACACAAGTTTAATTATCCTTCCCGGGTTCTTAATAGATGAATGTCAAACACATGATCAATTTTGAACCTTCATAACTTTGATTTTAGACACTTTCAAACCTTGAAATTTATATTTCCAAATGAACCTTGGAGTCCTCTACAACATTTATTTTTACTACATGGTCAAATTTTTCATAGATCAAAACATATATCTCAAAAACTAGGCACTAGATTTTCCTTTGTTGAATTCAAACGGACACAATTAAACTTTGGTCACCATGTTATCATCTCGTGTCCTAATTTCTTATAAAATTCATGCACCATTAATCTTGTTCAAACTTTAACTCATATTGCACCACTTCCCAAGCGTTAAATTTCAAACACTTAGCCTCATCTCATGCAATCTTACAATCTTGATCACACACACGTTGTCGATATCTTCGAGATTGTCCTTACTTTACCAATGATAAACAACTATAACTTTGACCTATTAACTTTAATACACACCATTTATCTCAATCATTATGAATACCCACTCACCATTGTTCCTTATAACAAACTTGATCTTTATCTCTTCTCAATGTTAAACTCTAAACATGTGTCCTTATCTCGTTACTTCCAGACATCTTGGAATGAACACGCTTCATTGATATTTTTGTAAGGAGCTTTATCTTTAACTTCAATAACCATTGGACCCCTTGAAATCATTTATTTTAATATGCACAATTGTATCAATCTTGTATGGTCACCTATGAATTGTTGGATCTTCATTTGGTCCTGATCTTTAACATCGTGCAAAATAGACTAAGTATGGGGACTATTGTTATCTTCTTGGAAGGCCATCTTTGGACCTTAATAACTTTTGTTGTGTTTAGAAACATGATCTAAAATTTGGACCATATGATTTCCTTACATAGGATAATCCAACCATGTTTCAAACTAATCCATAAACCTTTATGCATGTGAGATATGATGCCATTAATATGCTCACTCATATTTATTTTACCACAAAGCCAACTATGTCAAGAATTATCTTGGAAGAATAACTTTGCACATGCATATCTTTTGATGCGCTTCATTATATGTCCTAAAATTTAGCATATATTAAATAGGCATAAAATTGAACAAACCCATATAATCAAATTATCTTGATATATTCACACATGCGAGATATTCCATCACCAAAATTTTTACTTGGTTGTTTCTTGCCTCATGCAAATTTGGCTTAGTATGGGAAAACATTGTCAAACTGCCTGGGAGCCCAAATTTGCACCTGCATATATTTTATCACACTTAGTCACATAATCTAACATTTAGTGCATAGTAACTAGGTACCAATTTGATCATAACCATATGGCCAACTCCCTCTAATTCATCCACACATTGTAATGGTGACATCAGCAAACTTCCTACTCATATTTTTTGCCACTAGACCCAAAAGGTCTAGATGAAAACAATGATCAGCTAATTGAAATCCACTCATGCACACAAGCACTCAAAGCATATAAAACCTCTTATAGTACCCCTTCCACATGCTCAATACTCCATATTCATCCTTGAACATCTCTAGCCATGTCAAAACTAAAGATCAACCAAGCCTCCTTCAAGCATACTAGGATAAGTACATTGCACACTTTGTCATTGTCAATTGGACTATCAAAGAACTTCAACCACTCATGTGGACACCTTGATGACATCATTGACAACTCTCAATAATATCTCCCTTTATCATTGATGTCAACAATAATCATATAGCTCACCTTCCTTCTCTCTCTTCAAGCAATATAGCTCACCTTTCTTCGCTCTCTTCAAGCACTCTCACAATAGGAAATTTCTTCCCCTTTGACATAATGACAAAGTGGGAAGCAACTGATCTTGAGGACTTGAAAATACTATCAAAATGAGAAGACCATCTTATAAAGATAGTAAAAACTCCCCCTTACCTTGAGCCTACCTCTTCTTGTCTTTAAAACATCCTCTTGCCATAAGACAACATTCTTCTTCAACTAAGTACTGCAACCAATGAAGATAGAAGACACAAAAACTAATAAAATCTGATGAAACTCACCAAAAAATATTTGATAAGGACTCCCCTTAATATTTTTGATCCATTGTATCACTTTAGCATCTTTAGATCTCTATATGCCATGAAGAACCACTATTCAAGCTTACTAGTCTTCTATCTCAAGCCACCTCAAGGACCACCAAAAAAAATTCATTCCATTAACCAAATAGGAAACATGCACTAAACCAATTTGATAACTTTCCTTGAAATACTCAAGCCTTTTTCTTTTTTTGAAACTGAACAAAAAGTACTCTTCTTCTTACTAGACCTGTCTAGTCTCCTTGTAGCCCTACCTAGAACTTGTAGAGACCACAACTTTGAATATATACACCTTCAAGACTTAAAACTTCATATCTAAATCACTCTCATATGCCCTCTCAAGCACACCAATTTTTAACACCTAGCTCATTCTTTGCAACATACTTATTTCACAAACTAACTTGCTAATTAGGCCTCCATCTTGTAAAAAACATGAATAATTTGAAAACCATAAACCTTAAAATATATGTCAAGTTGATTTTACAAACTATTTTTCCCATTCAACCTATTAATAATCCTTGAAACTCAACTCATAAGGCAAACCACTTTTCTAGTAAATCCAAAAACCCTAAAATCTCAAAACTAATAGATTCAACAACCTCTAAAACTTCTTGTACACTTAGAGACAATCATTACACACTTCTGGACCAAGATTTGAGCTTCCACAACTTTTTAAACCCATACATCCTATAACCCATTTAGGACCTGCATACTCTTAAACACAAACTGGGAAACCCGAGAGCAAACAAAAATCTCAATTTGGTCTTCAACATACCTTCAAAATACAAAACCACTTGGATCATTCTCTAATAAGGTCAATAGATATTTTTATTTAAAAATATCATCTTAACAAATCAAAAATCCTATTTTACCACTTGAAAACCTTCAATCTGACCCTATAGACTGACCATATATAGCTATGACATCATTGTGACATTATGACAACATATCTTCCACTGGGACATACCTATTCCAATTGAAAAAACTCATCTCTATCCTTCTAAGACCATCTAAATAACACCACATCAACACTTGATTCTCCACTAAAAGGAGTCTCTTAAGAAGCATAGACAGAGACATCCTTTGCACCATAATGCTCTAAAACAAAGTGAAGCCAGGAGTGGCCCACATCTCCTCAATAACCAATAGAATCCTCTTATAGTTATAAGACTTCTTAATTTTTTTATTCTTCTTAGTTTAAAATATGATAATTGGTTCCTTTTCTATATCACTCTCCTCTTCTAAGATTGAATTGACAACACATGGAGCAACTATGAAATATTAACATACCTTTTCATTTGAAGAATCAACCTTGCAGTTCTGAACCTCATCATTAAGAACTAAAAATTGATGTTATTTGCATGAAGCTTTCTCAACAATATTAGGATGTTCACTTGAATACATACACATCTCAGAACTAGCCTCAACTAGTACCTTGGTATTCTCCTTGAGTTTGGTATCTTCATTCACAACATGAGCAGACAATGAGATCCCTTAGCACTCTTCACCTTCTGTATCATTCTCCACCATAGAAAATAAATTACTTGGACCTATAGATTCATCATGACTCACACTTACCACCTTTGGTTTCCATGATCTAAATTTCCTTTTTTCTTGCACTCTTGGAGCCTGATTGAACTTATTTTGACTTAATGGTCTTTGCTTGCAGAATATAGCAATGTGACCTCTTTGTTCACAGTTGTAGCAAACCATACTCCTTGATGGAAACTCAACTTGTCTTACCTTTTTTGGACAAAAACTATCAATGTGTCCAATTTCATGATAATTAAAATAAACTACTCTTTTTTAATAAGACTTACCTTGCCTTTCCTTATTTGGACAATGCTTAGCAAAGTGTCCCCTATCAAGATAGTTGAAACACTCAACCTTGCACACATGATTTGACTAATATCCCCCACCATAGTTCCATGCAAACTCATTTCTAACATGTCTCTTGAATTCTCTATATCTATGCCTAAATTGATTACAAGTATAGCAATAACCATTGAAATTTGTATACCTCATGGCATTTGGTTGTCTAATCTGATTTGTCTACATTCTGATAGCACCTTCATTCCTTGTTTGATGATTTGTCTTCAAAGTATGATTTTTTTATTCACATTGACATTCATGTCAACTTGAGAAGAAACTTTGGGATCTTCATTAAAACCTAATCCAAATCTATCACTAGCTGACTTTTGACTCTTTAGAATATCATTAGAAATTTTATCAAACTTGACAAATGATTTCACCTTGTAGATTTATCTAACTCTACTTTCAAAGACATTATCTCAAAATTATACCTTGAGCATTATTATTCTTTGGCTCTTAGACTTAAAAACATATATTCCAACTTATAATTAATAAACATGACAACACCTTCATGCTCTCTAGAGTCTTCAACCAATTTATCTCAAACAAACTGAATTGCTCCTCATAGTCTTTGACTTTAGATTTCATCTTCTTATTGATATTATTCTCAATCTTCAATTCTTCAAGAGCATTTGTCAATGTAGTCTCATAGTCCATCTCATCTTCATCATTATATGAATCACTCCAAATAGACTCCATTTGATGTGAGTAACTACTTTCCTTAGCCATGAATAGGTCTTCATCTTCAATAGGACCATCATCTTCATGATATTACTCTGAGTCAAACTTCATTCTCATCTAATGGGCTGCAATCTTCTTTGGTGTAGAGACTCTTCTTGTCCTTGAAGTGCTTCTTATTATCAAACCTTCTAAACACCTTTTTTTTATCAGACCTGAATGATCTTTTGCCATCATCATGACTTTGATCATGCTCTTCATCATCATCCTTCTTATACTTAT
Source organism: Torreya grandis (assembly GCA_037957365.1). NCBI lineage: Eukaryota > Viridiplantae > Streptophyta > Pinopsida > Cupressales > Taxaceae > Torreya > Torreya grandis. The sequence goes on along the minus strand of JARHVA010000927.1, from coordinate 2,749,108 downwards.
GAGGGACCTTATTAGCAAATTTTCATACCTCTCCATAATTAAATCATTTGAGGGGTAGTTTACCCTTATACTTTCTTAAATCTATTTTCAATTTCCTTGAAATTAAAGCAATTAGATCATCTTCATCTATATCATAAATTTCATCCTCCTTGGGTTTCTTACCTTTTAACTTCTTCTTTGGATTCATCTCGGTCTTGAATGTTGCTTCCTTCTTTGGTGGTATATCATCATTCTTCCTCATCTCATAGGCAATAAGGGTGCCATGCAATTGATTTATCTTCAACTAAGTAAGATCATGACTTTCTTCTATAACAGATACTTTTTTATCAAACTTAAGGGATAGAGAACTTAATAACTTTTAAACTATAGTATACTCTTCAAGGTTCTCTCTAAGACCTCTGATGATGTTCAAAATCTCATCAACTTTATATAGAAAGGATATAATAGAATCTTCTTCATTCATCTTGAGACTTTCAAATTATCTTTTGTGAGTCTACAACTTAGCAATCTTGACCTTTGAATCTCCTTCATAAATGATTTTTATTTTGTCCCATATCTCTTTATCATATTTACAATGGATTACCTTGGTGAACTCAGTCTCTGTAAGACCATAAGTGATGTTATTATTTCCTTAGAATTATTCTCAAATAACTTCTTGTCTACAGCACTAAATGGAGGAGTAGTAGGAACAACATAACCATCCACAAAATATTTTCATACATTAAACCCTAGGGACATAATGTATGTCCTCATCTTGGCACTCGTAAAAACATAATTAGATCCATTAAACATCGGTGCTTGCTTAGTAGAGAAACCTCGTTTATGACTACCCATATTGTACCTTAGATCACCTTTAAACTATCAAGCCTTTACCAAAGGAGCTAATCTGATACCAATTATTAAACCTAAAATCACTAAGAGGAGGGTGAATCAATGAGCCTATATATTTCAATTTCAATTCCAATCATTTCAAACTAGTAAGCAATTAGCATTAATCAACTTGATCAAGTAAGATTAACAAGAGTGCTCATTCATTCAATGCATACACAAGATCAAACACACAACACAAAGTTCCTATGGGAAACCCTCATGGGGAATGAAACCCACTTTCAAACCTATAACACATGGACTACTTGTCCTATAATAAATTACAAATGAAAGACTAGTCAATTCCTTTAAACTAGAAAACCTTGATCAAATCCTCCTAACCAAAGGCCTTTAGTGAAACACCTATTTCACAAGGAGAAACTAACCCTAAGGAATATCAAGTCCCTTAGAATCTCCTTGAAATGAACACCTCCACCTTAGAATTGATGTCTTCAACAACTGATGATGGATCTCTAATTCCTACACAAACTCCCTTTCTATCTCATATAGTCCTCTCACATAGGCATGCCACAATCTCTCTCCTTCTTCACTCAAACTATCCTTTTATGCATACTCAGACCTCTTTGCACATCCTCAAACTGTAAGAGCACTATTTTGACCTCTAAAATATGATCTACAAGGCATACACATAGTTAAAAAACTATTTTTTCATCAACATATCCAACAGTCACACTACCTATCCTCTCTTCCTCACTTCAATGCATACTCCTCTCACACAAGCCACTTTCACAAATCTCTCTCTCAAGTCTTTTGTATAAGTCTATAAATCACCATATTTGATTTCACTATTTATATATCATTTATTAATTATCTTTCCTTGGTCAACCATTAGGCATGCCTTAACCCTTAAGGCATCTTAGATGGGTCACACTTAAGCACAACACACTTTCAGATAGGCCTAAGTCACTTTTTAGGTCTTATGATGACCCATTCACCTATTTGACACTTATTTAAGAAAATTAAGAACATAGGAACACTTTAAAACTCATGAACCCATGCCACATGATCTATAGGTCATCTTTAAGTGTCCATATCCATCATAGTACCCTTCTGCTTAAGCACAACTTGCTCAAACAACATTTTGTACACACAGTCACCATGAACAAACACACAATCAACTTCTAAACCTTTGTTCATATTGCATATGATTGGTCAAACCTTTATAATGCACATATATGGTACTCATGGAGTCTAAAAAACTCCTAAATATCTAATTCATCATGAGACATCGAAACAACATTAACACAAGTTCAATTATCCTTCATGGGTTCTTAACAGATGAATATCAAACACAGTCAATTTTGAACCTTCATAAATTTGACTATACACACTTTCAAACCTTTAAATTTATATTTCTATATTTTCCTTGGATTCCTATACAATTTTGATTTTTAATACATGTTCAAATTCTGCATAGATCAAAAGATATGGCTCAAAAACCAGGCACTAGTTTTTCATTTATTAAATTTAAATATTTGAATTCAAATGGTCATAGTTAAACTTTAGTCACCATGCTATCATCTCATGTCCTCGTTGCTTGGTAAATCATGAACTATTGATCTTATTTAAACTTTAAGTCATAGTGTGTCATCACCCAAATGTTAAACTTTAAACACTTGGCCTTATCTCATGCAATCTTAAAATCTTGATCACGCACGCTCCATCAATCTCTTTGAGATTGTCCTTACTTTAACAATGCTACGCAACTATCATTTTGACCTCTTGACTTTAATACGCACTGATGATCTTGATCAGTTTAAACACCCACTCATTATTATTCCTTAGAACAAACTCAATCTTTATCTTTTCTCAATGTTAAACTCCAAACACTTGTCTTCATCTCGTTGCTTCTAGATATCTTAGAATGAACATGCTCTATCGATCATTTTGTAAGGATCTCGATCTTTAACTTCATTAACAATTGGACACCTTGAAATCATCTCACTTAATATACACCATTAGATCAATATTGTATAATCACCTACAAATTGTTGGATCTTCATTTGGTCCTGATCTTTAACATCGTGCAAAATAGACTAAGTATAGGGACTATTGCTATCTGCCTAAAAGACCAACTTTAGACCTTAATAAATTTTTATACGTGTAGATGCATGATCTAAATTTGGACCATATAATATCCTCACATAGGAAAATATAACCATATGTCAAACTACTCTTGAAACCTTCATGTGTGTGAGATATAATGCCATTAATATACTCACTCAAATTTCTTCTGCCACAACCAACTATGTCAATAATTTTATTGGAAGGCCAACTTTACACATGCATTCCCTTTGATATGTTTCATCGCATGTCCTAAAATTTAGCACATATTAACTAAGAACAAAACTAAATAAACCCATATGATCAACTTATCTTGAGGTATCCACACATGTGAGATAATCCATCACCAAAATGCTTACTCAGCTCTTTATTGCCTCATGCAAATTTGGCTAAGTATGGGAAAACACTGTCAAACTGCGTGGGAGCCCAAATTTACACTTGCATATCTTTTATCATGCTTAGTCACATGACTTAATATTTAGTGTATATCAACTAGGTATAAATTTTATCATAACCATATGACCAACTCCCCTTGACTCATCCATGTGTGGTAATGGTGACATCAGCAAATTGCCTACTCAGATTTTCTACCACTAGACCTAAAAGGTCTAGATGAAAATAATGATTAACCAAATGAAATCCATTCATGCACACAAGTACTCAAAGCATAGAAAACCTCTTATAGGACTCCTTTCACATGATCAATACTTCATACTCATCCTTGAACGTCTCTATCTATTTCAAAATTGAAGATTAACCAAGCCTCCTTCAAGCATACTACAACAAGCACATTGCACACTTTGTCATTGTCACTTAGACTATCAAGTCACTTCATGTGCTCATCTGGACACCTTCATGACATCACCATGACATCATTGAAAAATATATAACAAAATTATCAATACCAAAGTATTGAGGAATTTTATTATTAGTTAATAATAACATTAATATCCTTGAAGAGATATTTTTGAATACAATCAATATCCTCTTATAGAGGTTTGCTTATAACTAGTCACCAACTTCTTAGGTTTGTTCCTCTATTTAAAAAATTATTCTTATATGTCACTTTGTATAAGTCTTATAAAATATTTATGATTTTTGTATGTGTTAACACATATAATATATCAACATTCTATATGACTCTAAGAGGTTAAGCTCTCATTCTCAAATTCTATCTTTTCAGGTTTCTAGGTCTCTAGGTCTTGTTTGGAGCTCTAATAGGTCAATTTCACAAAAAAAAGTTTGTAGCACTTAAATATTAAGTTTATAGTATTATTTTAAAATTTATAACATTCTAAAACCATTATAAAATCTTTTATAACTCAAAATAATCAAAAACTCATCTTACCTCATTCACAAACTTCTCAAAAATAGTTTTCTACAGGTGTACAGAAAAATAGTCATCTATACCTACAATTCTAGAGTTATCTTTGATCTCAAATAATTTGGATCACGTTTTATATGTCCTTTCTCAAATTTTCACAAAGTTTCAGTTCATTTGGCAAATTATTTTAGGATTTAAAGACCTTTTAGTAATGAAACCTTGATTGTGGGTTTACACAAAAATGTTGCAGGCCAAGAGCTATTTAGTGATTGTTTATAAAGCTCATTTGAGGTTTTCAAAATATACCACCTATATATTGGTCTTGGATAACTCCTCTACCATCTATAATAGTCAAAACCAATCCATACATCAACCTTCACATGTAACTAGGCATTAGAAATTGAATGTAGATGCAAAAACACATAATTATGAAAGTTTTAAGGGTTCAAATGAGTTTTTAAGTTTGAATCCAATATAAAATAACTTAAATTACATGAAAATAGATAAAATACACCTAAAAACATATTAAACCCCCCCAAATCTTTATTATTTGAAACAAAATTGCTTCTTCACAATCCTTATTTTCTTGATACAGACCTACCACTTACTCCAACTTTGTAAACTGATCATTATTATCATTCTTAAGTTGAAAATTGACCTTGTACGATTCCTTTGGATTATGAATTATAATTATCCCTTTTTTAGATTTCAATCTAATCTTATAAATTAATCAAACTTTATCAAATTATCTCTCACTCACTTGGTTTCATTTTAGTAAAGTGGCCTCATATGTAGGTTTGTATGGTTACATTAACTATTTGTGTCAAAAGTGATAATTATGACCTCTATTAAGTTTAAGAAACTTATACTACATTGCATACTTGTACCTAATAACTTAATATAACTTGTTATACTCTTGATATAACCTTATAAAAGTTATATTTACTTATGGACTTACACTAAGAACATTTGAAAAAACAAAATTGACATTGTGGAGGAAAACTTTTCAAGCACTAAAAATGACTCTAAACACAATTCTAATCCCCTAAGGACTTATTGAGACTTAATGGACCTCTAAGACTTTTGAAAATATCTCATTTACTTATTTCTAGGATACACCTGCATCAACCATCCACATGTACATAAGTTCATGACAACCTATAAAACAATTCAAATTAATAGTATTACAATATTAACTAATAGATGAATCCAATAACTATGTTACTAAACTTTCACTTGTGTGCTCAATATATAATCAAGATCTATCACACCCAACTGATAGTTATTATAAATCTCTAATTATGTGGGTGATCGCATAGATGGTGACTTGCATAGTCCCATATTCTAGAATTGAGGGGTTATCTGAGATATTTTAATTATATAATCCATTTTAAATATATTCTCTAAAATACTATAGCTTCTTGTGCAGGTTGTGGTACATAAGGAAAGGTTTTGTCTCATAAATATTATATCTTATGATGTATGTTAACTTTCAATCAACTCTCTTCGGGATATGCACATATGGTGTATAAGATAATTTTGGTATCATTCATGGCTTATTCTTAGAAATTTTCAAAGTTATGATAATACAAACATAACCTTGATGTTCTTCTAGCCATATTTCCAGTGTATCGATGGTCATGTGATCATCATAGTCTTATTTATTCCCAACTAGATTATGGCAGTGAGTTTCATCAATATTAATGACAAATAACCTAAAACTCCCCATACAAACTCAAGTTATATACTTTTATTTCTAAATCTTTAATCCTTTCAATAGGCTCAACACAACCATAATATTCAAAATTCAACTTGATAGGACCATAGCTTAGAGGTGGCCTTCAGATGGATTCGCAAGTGGATATGGGAATCATATTTATAGTGATCCCAAATAAAAATATTGAATTAGGGAATTCATATATTATGAGCTTGATATCCTTCCTTGCATCCACATCCAATGACTTCTTAATATTTACATACTAAACCATTCTGATGACTCATCTCACACGCATACAATGCTCAAATACCAAAGTTGATGACTCACCATAATTCAAAAGTAAATTTTCATCCTTAATGATATTTTGACACTTAATATATATTATCTTGCATCTATTTCAACCTATTTCAATTGATCTAATAGGTTTCACTCCCTGGTTTTACTATGAACACCTACTTTCTTCTTTAAGTCCACACTAGGCCTTATAACCCTTCCAGATTAGTTTTTCTAAATTTATTTCCATCATATGAAATTTATTTAAAAATTAATTATATTTTCATATACCCATTATCCCTTTTTATAATTTCCCAAGTTTTTGTGGTCTGACTCTATCTCTATTATATCAAATTACACAAACTCGGTTCACAATTAGGCCTATTTTAGCCTTGTTTAACCTGCAACACCACCTCCACACATGTGAACCATATAAAATGGTCCTAATTTAATCATCAATATAATTTTGAAATATATCATATTACAATTTTTTAAAAATTTCCACCATGTGAGTTAAGATAAAAGTGAGTTTCCATTTGTCATCAAGCCTTAAGGACAATGCATGACAAGATTAAGATTGAGAAAAGTTTGTATTGAACACTTATAATTAATTAAAATTCATAAAATATTGTTTATAAGGTATTTTTATCCCCTTATACACTTATAAATAATCAAATTACTTCATACATCCTTAAATCCTTTCCTATATGCAAGTTTGCATAGAACATTATCAATGTGCAGTGATAGGTGAGAGCTATTAATTTAACTTATTTGAATTTATTGGACATTAAAAGGGAATTAAGACCTGTTTAATGTATATAAATCATCTTTACATCCATTCCCATACGTTTTGTGCCTAATCTTGTCATAAAATACAAGAAAACACAATATTTGCAATCCTTCCACAGGTTTTATGTAAGGTTTGACTGAGATTATAACCTATAGAACTTTAGATAGGTTATTTGAAGATCCTAAGGGGATAAAAAATATATTTTAATTCCAAAAAAAATATACCATCATAAAATATCCTTTTACAACTTTTAATTCTTCCTAAAATGGAATTTTTCTCAAACCTTTAGCTATAGATTTATTCAGGACAACAAATGGACTGTTTATAAATAATTTCATAAATTGAATATATTTACACCTAAAGACCTAAAATTGGCTTATAAATATATATATTAACATACCTAAAATTTTACCATTTGAAACTAATGATTGATAATGCATGGTTTATTCCCAGCTATAAGCTTCACATGACTTATAGTGTATAAAACCATGAATTGAAAATAGTGAACCATGTATTGATTGTTTTTAATATTTTAGTCTTACCAGAGATTCTTACAAGACTTTAAAGGAATATTTATGTCCTAATTACTTCCTTAAAATGTTTATTTAACTTTATTTTCAATTGAAATGCTCTCTATTCCCTTGAACTTTACCCTGCAACTTACAATTTCTTATTTTGTTAAGGCTACAAATGCATTAGTTTGTTCTTCTAATTATTTTTCCCTAATAATAATTGATTAAATTTTAATATAGATTAAATTCAAACTATTTAGTTCATCAAATGATATCCAATCATGATCCAACACCTATTTTTAATGCCATGATATTCAATTAGCATGAATTACCTTGAGAATCACATAAACAAGATACAAACTGAATGGATACTTCAACAAGCCTTCAAGCTCCTTTTATTCTTAATAAAAAAAAATTGCACACACACACACACACAGATATATATATATATATATATATATATATATATATATATATATATATATATATATATATATATATATATATATATATATATCCTATTATGTACTATAAGCCTACTAGAGTCTTAGTCTACCTACAATCCTCCTTGAGATAAGCTCCTCCAAGCTTCTCCAATCTTTATCCAATCTCCAAATGACATCTTAGGCATACTTTATATAATATTTTGGCATCCTATACTAATTATTCAACCCATATCATTATAAAATCAATATTTCTAAGAATAGTTTATAGTTGGAACAATCCCTATACTTCTTCAACAAACCTTGAACTTGCTCAAACTTGATTCTTTTAGCCTTAGGCATACCAATTCTTAGTCAAATTTATTCTTGATTGAGTTTGAGGTTATAATATGGTTTTAAAATAAGTAATTTTATCTCATTTACATTTTAAAACTTGCCACAAGGCTTACAAGCCCTCAAACATTCAAATATTCAAATTTTGCCTTTTTTGAGAGAAAGTTCAAATATTGTTCTTAAGACCACTATACTTCTCAAAAATACCTATTACATATTATGGAGGATAATTACATGACCATTATAATTATAAAATGATATATATACCTCTTAATGACCATTTCATGTACAATAGAGCATGGCATGGCTCCTTATTGCTCACATCAAGACTCAATATGTACAAACTTGTCTTCATTAGTTGATGCTCTTGAATCACATTCATTATGATATTTGATACCCTTTATTTGCACATCCTATTAGATTATACAATAAATTTTTGGTATTTTAGAAATATATGTATTATGAAAAGTAATTACTAGTTTTAAGAGGTCTGTTAGAGCTATGAATACCCATTCTTATCAATTTTTCACACTATATTCTCATACATCAGGGCCTCAATAATCATAGGATATCCTTCACTAGTATATTTATTTTATATTAATGAAAAAAATGGGATAATTCATTCATCAATACATTCTCTCTCACAAGATCTGAATATATATCCTCATGCAGCTTCTAGATGGGAATTTATACATGCATCTCTAAAGGTGGGATACATTTTTACATATATTAGTTTTAGATGATAAAGTAGATGAAATATTTCTATTTTAGGTGAGTGATTACCTTATTCACATTGCACACCATATTATCCTTCCTATGAATTTATAGAACTAGACAATCTTCATAATATGTTATATCTTGTGACTTTACAATAAGTCTAATAAGTTACCTATTTAGGATTTCATGGGAAGTTTCATGTGATATGAATTACCTCCCCACATAAATAGAAAATGTTTGGATATATATAATATATCTTCCATTTCCTGTGACTTTGATAGCTACTAGGATAACCTCCCTATATTTTTTGTGATCTTCATCACTTTTGTTGATTAGAATACCCACCATACTCTCTCTAGTGATATGGAGGTGCATGATTAGATTGATATTTATACATAGTGGTTGAATAATTTATTTATTATTGATGTGAAAGTGGAGACAATCCCTACAAATACTAAGGTGATGGTGGCATTTTTCCAAGTTGATATTATGGATAGTGAGGGGACCATCTTAGTAAAAGGTTTACAACTAGGAGACCCTAATTTCATTGTTATGCCATATTGACATATTAAAATAAGGTTGCTACATTATTACTATAAAAATATTTCTAATAATATCATTTTTCAACTCTTTTAGAGTCATGTTGTTCCCAAAATACGTCACTTGTTTTTGGGGACAACATATCAACTATTTTTGTCCTACAGGCCAAATTTCTCCCTTTCCTTTTTCAAAGATGTCCTGAGCATCCAATTTCTTCAATTATTCAGGCATTTTCAGTCAAAAGACTCGCAGGTTCAATGGGTTCAACAACTTCAACAGGCAAGTTCTCACAAAGGAATAACTTCCAAACACTTAGGCAATTTCAAGGTTGGTTCAATGTTGAGGTTCAACCAAAAGGTCTATCGGTAGGCTTTAAACAAATGGAATGAACCATTGAACCATTGAACCCCACCTCCAAAGGTTCAAAGATTCAATAGGTTCAAAGGTTTAATGACATCGGTAGACTTAAAAGAGCTGAGTGCTTCGGCAAGTTCAAAGTTTAACCGCTTTGAAAAGTTCAACGGCTTCAAAGGACTTAAAGAAAAGAAGACTTCGAAGAAGAAAGATTGAACCGTTAAACCATTAAATCTTGAACTAAAAGAGTTCAAAGTTTAAAGGTTCAATGAGTTCAATAAAGTTTGAGAGACTTAGAAGAATAAAGGATTGAAGAGCTAAGAAATAAAGGTTGAATCCTTGAACCTTGAACCTCGAAAGGTTCAAAGTTCAAAGGTTCAACGAGTTCAACAAAAGAGAAAAGAATCCAGAGAGTTTGAAACTTCAAAGGATTTAAAGAAATAGAATGAACCGTTGAACTTTGAACTGAAATGGTTCAAGGTTCAAAGGTTTAAAGGTTAAATAAAGTTCAAAAGACTTAGAGAATAAAAGGATTCAAAGAAAGAGAATGAACTATTAAACCGTTGAACTTTGAACTGAAATGGTTCATAGGTTCAAATGGTTTAAAGAGTTCAACCAGTTCAAGATGTTCAAAGTTCACAAGGAAGCTTCGAGCGAAGAAAGGAAGTGAAAGATTCTAGAGATAAGTTTAAAAGAGTTCAAAGTTTAAAGGTTCAATGAGTTCAATAAAGTTTGAGAGACTTAGAAGAATAAAGGATTGAAGAGCTAAGAAATAAAGGTTGAATCCTTGAACCTTGAACCTCGAAAGGTTCAAAGTTCAAAGGTTCAACGAGTTCAACAAAAGAGAAAAGAATCCAGAGAGTTTGAAACTTCAAAGGATTTAAAGAAATAGAATGAACCGTTGAACTTTGAACTGAAATGGTTCAAGGTTCAAAGGTTTAAAGGTTAAATAAAGTTCAAAAGACTTAGAGAATAAAAGGATTCAAAGAAAGAGAATGAACTATTGAACCGTTGAACTTTGAACTGAAATGGTTCATAGGTTCAAATGGTTTAAAGAGTTCAACCAGTTCAAGATGTTCAAAGTTCACAAGGAAGCTTCGAGCGAAGAAAGGAAGTGAAAGATTCTAGAGATAAGTTTGAAGAGATGGTTCAACCAATTAAACCAAGGAGCTGATTGAACCAAGGAGTCGATTGAACTAAAGAGCTGATAGGACTGCCTGAAACATTGAACCATTGAACCGATGCACTCCAAAGGTTAAAAGGTTCAAGGTTCAAAGTGGTTCAAGTGACTAGTGACATCATCACAGATGTCAAATTCAAGGTAATGAAATGCCCATTTATTTTCAAATGTGGCACAAATCTGAGAACAAACTCAGTGACCAATGAAGAGATAGCCTGAGAGCTCAAATCATGAAGAAAAAGACAAAATACAACAAGGAAAGAGGGAGCAATGTAGAAAGACTAGAAATATCTATGCAGGTGTTATTTCTAGTAGATGAAATAGTCCACTAGGTGGATATCAAAGAGTGCGAGCACTCAAGTATGTGGCCTATTTTTCTCCATCGAGTAAAGATGAAGTGGACAGCTGCGCAAATATAAGGAAGAGGACCAGGTGGCCTATACTTTGGAGGAGACATTTGAGATGAATTGACATGCCATAGTTAAGGCCGATGCCCTGTTCCAGCATGGCTCCTTGATAGAACTGAAAATGCATTCAAGGCATTGAATGTAGCATGGGCCATTCCATGAAACAAAGTGCCCAAGTCTTTCTTGGAGTGCTATATATTGTAATCTCTTATTTCATGCAAAGGAGATCTCTCGGTTATTAGAAGTGAAACTTTGCCCAAATTGAAAGGCATTTCTTGAGACTTTGAGCTCAGATTGTTAATCATATTTCTTTATTTGAATGAGAAAACAAGTGACCTTTTAGACTTTGTGCTAGAATAGCTTGTGTTATTTAGTAAATTGTTCTTATGTTTGTTTCTTAGAAGCATTCTTGTCCATTTAATTTAACAATCAAAACTAGTGGAAGTAATTAGGAAGGTGTCGTGAAGCCGACTGTGGAGAGACTTTGTGTTGCCACAATTGTCTTTAGTGTGTTTGTTTTTATATTTCTATATAAAGGATCTTGGGATGACTTTGTGCCCCCATTTTCCTTCGTATATTTCACTCTTTGGAAGTTGAGGTGGAGACTTTGTGCTACACTTCATCCTACTGTGTTACTATGTCCAGTTACTTTTACTACCCAAGAAGGAATCTAGTTGTTGACTAAGTATTACTTCTAAAAGAAGAGAAGTACCTCTAGCAATCACCCAAAAATTCTCCTATGTATATGAACATCATCTCTAAAAAAAGAGAGATGGATGGTGTTATCCTACCCTGAGTGTACACACACACACACACACACACACACACATATACATATATGTGTGTGTGTGTGTGTGTGTGTGTGTGTGTGTGTGTGTGTGTGTGTGTGTGTTTATATATATGTTTATATATGTATGTATGTATGTATGTATGTATATATATATATATACATACATATATATATATATATACATATATATATAAACACACACATATATATATACATCTATATATATATATATACATACATATCTATTTAGTATATAGTATATCATAGTTATAGGGAACCTCCCCTTAATGAGAGGAGAGATTTGTCCCATTTTGATGTGGTAAACCTAAAAGTTTTGGCTGATCAATCTCCCTATGCTGTGGTTGAAACACCTATTTTGCCCTCAGTTAGCTAGTGAAAAAATATTCACCCAATAGTTTTTGGCAACTCCATTGGGGACATAACAATTTTGCATAATTTGAAGCCTTAAGCTTCAAACTAAAGCATCACCTGTGTCTTATCCATTATCATTATAGCCTTATCCATTTCCATTATATACTTTGAGCTACAAAACTAGAGATGCTGGAGATCGAGCATTTCATTTCAAAAGTCAATTCTCTACCAGTTCCATGCCAACAATTTTTGGTGACTCCACTGGGAAAGAACGAGTAGTTTCAATTCTTTTCCTTATCCATTTTCTTCATTGTTCCAAGTCCTTTTCCATTACCATTTTCCTCCACCTTCATGCCAATATTTTTTAGCAACTCTGCTGGGGATCGAATGAGCATTTCGAGTCCTTTTCCAGTCTATTCAAATTGAAGCATTTCATATCACTGGAGAATGATGTGAAGTAGGAAAGAACACTGCCAGCTTCATGCCAACAATTTTTGGTGACTCTGCTGGGGAAGAACGCACAATTTGAAGTCTCAAGATTCAAATTGAAGCAGTACCTATCCTTATCCATTTCAATTTTACACTTTGGTAAATCCATAGTATACACAGAGCTAGAGAGCTAAAGGGATTGTTGACCTTGTATTTGAGTTGGCTCAGCAAAGTGATTTTGACCTATTTCCTTCTCCATCTCGCCTTCAGTGAACCAAGAGTTTTCCTCCCACAAAAGATAGGTCTCCATTACCATGCAAATCATTCATTTCTATTGTTAGTAGAGCTTTGTCAATACATACCCCTCAGACATTTGTTATCCCTCCCTTCAGTAGTCAAATCATGGCAGTTCAAGGCCCCTAGGGTAACTCTTTTGGTCCACTCAGCCTAAATCCACCTCTACATGAGCTACCTCATAGTTCCAAGAAGAATTTCCCTAAGTTCTTTGGTGATGGGAGAGTTCATTTTGATGAACATATTTCAGCCTTCAGCATAGCCTGTGGTGTGATAGGTGTGGAGTATGAGGACATAGCAGTAAGGTTGTTTGTGGAGACATTACAAGGTGCTACTGTAGACTGGTTTTATCATTTGTAAGCCCAGACTGTGACTAACTAGAACACTCTCAAAGCCAAATTTGAAGCAAGGTTCAAGCATGTAGAAGATGTGCATACCCTATTGGCCCAACTCACACAGATGAATAAGGAGCCTCATGAACCTATGAGGGACTTCATTACCAAGTTTGACAAGTTGAGGAATAGGATTCCTATAATTGCTTAGCCAATAGCTGAGAATCTCAAATGCTTCTTCATCAACTCTCAGCTGCCTAAAGTGAGTTTTCTATTGAGATGTGTTGGCCACATAGACCTTGTTGTAGCTCAAGATTTAGCCACTGAGGTGGAGGATGGTCTCATCTTGGTGGAGAAGATAAGGAGAGATCCTAACAGGGGTAAATCTTCTTCATCCTCTAAATATCCATCTATAGGCACCACTGATCCAATAGTGTAGAATCTGGCAAATGAGTTGCTAGCTCTCAGAAAGAAAATGGTGTAAGGGATGTCTACTCCTCCTTCATACTGAGATATACCAAGGAGGACTTTTCCTAATCAGTCATACCAAGGCAATGCTTCTAGGAATCAAGGTCAGCCAAATCGTCTTCCTCCTCCTCAGGGGAAACTTGTTATTGAAGCAGCTCCAACCAACTCAGCAATTGGATATCTTGAAATAGAATCTGATTTTTCCTTCCAGCCTGAGTTAAACCTAGAAGATGATGTTGATCTCTTTGTAGCAAACCAAGAAGAATCAACTGGCGACTCCAACATTGGTTTCCTAAATTACAAGGATGAACCCATAAGTAAAGGTGAAGTGTTTGATGGATCATATGTTGTATTTACCCAGTCCTAAAACTAGTCAACCTAACAAGTTGATAAGGGAAAATCAAGGGAGTGATCTCAACCAGCAATTTTAATTGCTAAATGGGGAACCACTCTACCTTTTCAATCATAGGACTCGGCGATCACTAAAAAATTAAGTACCCCAAACATTCCTACACTTTTTGCTTCAAATTCACAGACCAGTACCACCCCTCCTAAAAACTAGAAGGATGAACTTATTTCCCCCATTCCTAATTTGTTTTAGACATTTGACATAATTGACCATGTCAAGAAAACCAAAATTCAAATGTCTAAATTTAAATTCCTGCAATCCAACCCTGAGTAGTTGGATAAGCTGGTTTAATGTGTAAAGAATAAAATTGTCCCTGTAGGACCAGCTATTCCAAAGGTGACTCCCACATCCACCCAGAATAACCTTTTCATTACTCCTCCAGCTGCCCCTGGGAAGACAGAACTATTTTATGTCTCCCTATTGATAAATGGACACTAGCTGAACAACTACATAATAGACTTAGGCGCATCTGAAAATGTCATGCCCACCAAAGTGGCAAAATCTCTTGGAATCATGATGACCAAGACCTTTGGGAGATGTTTCTCCATGGAGAACAAATAAGTGCCACTATTGGGACAAATCAAGGACACCCAATTTGCATTTATGGCATTCCTAGATAAGAGAATTAAGATGACAATCCTGGTGGTTGACGTTCCAACCTCTTATGGCATTCTGCTTGGATGAAATTTTTACAAGGATGTTGGAGGATAAATAAGTATGTACCTATCTGAAGTGAGGATCCTGGTCAAAGGCGTTATGCAGAGGCTACTTATTGAGAAGGAGGCAAAATATATTGTCACCCAAACATCGGCCCCTAAAGCTCAAATTTTGTTTGAGTCTTCAAGAAGGGGTAACTTTTTTCTATCTATAGAGGATGTCCCTATTTCATCTAATGAAATTCTTGTAGGTGATAATCCAAAAAGTTCAGACATGACAGTAGGAGAATTGGTAGAGCAAAGTTTAGATGCAAAAGAATCCTCCCTCCTTGACCAAGAGGAATCTAAAAAAAGATTAGTTTTTGATAATGGCATATGGATTTTGGAATTTGATGGTAGCTATTCTTCTACCAATTCT
This sequence comes from Torreya grandis, assembly GCA_037957365.1. Taxonomy (NCBI): domain Eukaryota; kingdom Viridiplantae; phylum Streptophyta; class Pinopsida; order Cupressales; family Taxaceae; genus Torreya; species Torreya grandis. The sequence goes on along the minus strand of JARHVA010000927.1, from coordinate 2,733,398 downwards.
AGAGCCAGGATTGTTCTAATATCTCCTCAAGGAGATATTTTTCCTTCTTCATACAAGTTGCAGTTCAGCAACACTAACAACACTGCCGAGTATGAATTTCTATTACTTAGGTTGAAGGCAGCTCTAGACAGAGGTGTTAAACTCCTTCATGCTAAAGAAGATGTTAAATTGATGGTTTGTCAAGTGAGGAACTTGTGTCAAACCAAGAATAAAAGATTTTGCCATTACCACAATCTGGTATGGGACTGTATTGAAATTTTTGATGCTTTCAATATATCTACAGTGCCTAGAGAGCTTCATAGTCATGCAAATTCATTGGCTATCTCTACGACCCTCTTGGTTCCTCACAAAGACTTTGAAGAGTAGAAGTACACTATCGAGCTGGTCTTTTGACCAAGTGTGCCTAACAATGCCAATCATTAGCAGGTGTTTGATGCTGACAATCAAATCATGTGTTGGACTGAACTAGAAGAGCAATGAACTATGATAATGGACCATAATATTGCATGTCAAAATTAGGTAAAGAAACTCTTTTGCAAGAGAATAAGGATTCATTATTTTCAGACTGGAAATCAAGTCTTGTTGTGGGGTAAGAGGAGAAAACCAAAAGGAATGCATAGAAATTTGATTCTTAATGGAGAGGTCCATTCACCAATCATCGCTTCTAGGGAAAAAATGATTTCTTATTGATATATCAAGACAGAACACCATTTTCACTATCTCACAGTGGGCGACATCTGAAGCACTTCAATCCTTGAAGTATTAGATAAGATTAGCTTGTACATATGTATAATTTTTGTATAGTCTTTAGTTTTGTTTTGTTTGGTTCATTTTGTTTTGTTTTTGCACCTTTCTTTTTGGGTAACATGACTCTGTAGCCCAATGGCATACTTAAAGGCACTGGAGATTATGGATTATACTCCCTTTGATTATTTTTACAATCGATGGAAGTTCCCCAACTAGAGCTAGTTGTTGTTCCTAAAATCTATCACTTGTTTTTTGGGACAACATATCAACTATTTTGGTCCTGCAGGCCAAATTTCTCCCTTTCCTTTTTCAAAAAAGTCCTGAGCATCCGAGTTCTTCAATTATTCAAGCATTTTCAGTCAAGGGACTCATAGGTTCAATGGGTTCAACAACTTTAACAGGTGAGCTCTCACAAAGCAACAACTTCCAAACACTTAGGCAATTTCAAGGTTGGTTCAACATTGAGGTTCAACCAAAAGGTCCATCGATAGGCTTCAAACAAATGGAATGAACTATTAAACCATTGAACCCCACCTCCAAAGGTTTAAAGATTCAATGGGTTCAAAGGTTTAATGGCATCGGCAGACTTAAAAGAGTTGAGTGCTTTGGCAAGTTCAAAGTTTAACCACTTTGAAAAGTTCAACGGCTTCGAAGGACTTAAAGAAAAGAAGACTTCGAAGAAGAAATATTGAACCGTTGAACCTTGAACCAAAAGAGTTCAAAGTTCAAAGGTTCAACGAGTTCAATAAAGTTTGAGAGACTTAGAAGAATAAAGGATTCAAAGAGCTAAGAAAGAAAGGTTGAACCGTTGAACCTTGAACCTTGAAAGGTTCAAATTTTAAAGATTCAACGAGTTCAACAAAAGAGAAAAGAATCTAGAGAGTTTGAAACTTCAAAGGATTCAAAGAAAGAGAATGAATTGTTGAACTTTGAACCAAAATGGTTCAAGGTTCAAAGGTTCAATAAAGTTCAAAAGACTTAGAGAATAAAAGGATTCAAAGAAAGAGAATGAACTGTTGAACCATTGAACTTTGAACCAAAATGGTTCATAGGTTCAAAGAGTTCAACTAGTTCAAGAAGTTCAAAGTTCACAAGGAAGCTTCGGTGAAGGAAGTGGAAGATTCCAGAGATAAGTTCAAAGAGATGGTTCAATCGATTGAACCAAGGAACCAATTGAACCAAGGAGTCGATTGAACTGAAGAGCTGATAGGACCACCTGAAATGTTGAACCATTGAACTGATGCACTCCAAAGGTTCAAAGGTTTAAGGTTCAAAGTGGTTCAAGTGACCAGCGACTAGTGACATCCCCGTGGATGTCAAATTCAAGGTAATGAAATGCCCATTTATTTTCAAATGTGGTGTGGACTTGAGAACAAACTTAGAAACTAGCAAAGAGATAGCTCGAGAGCTCAAATCATGAAGAAAAGGACAAAATACAACAAAGAAAGAGGGAGTGATGTAGAAAGACTAGAAACATCTATGCAGGAGTTAATTCTAGTAGGTGAAACAATCCACCAAGTGGACATCAGAGAGCGTGAGCACTCAAGGATGCGGCCTATTTTTCTCCATCGAGTAAAGATGAAGTGGACAGCTGCACAAATATCAGGAAGAGGATCAGGTGGCCTACACTTTGGAGGAGACATTGGAGATGAATTGACACACCATAGTTAAGGCTGATGCCCTATTCCAACATGGCCCTTGTCAGAACTGAAAATGCATTCAAGGTATTAAATGTAGCATGGGCCATTCCATGAAACAAAGTGCCCAAGTCTTTCTTTAAGTGCTATATATTGTAATCTCTTATTTCATGCAAAGGAGATTTCTCAGTTATTAGAAGCGAAACTCTACCCAAATTGAAAGGCATTTCTTGAGACTTTGAGCTCAGATTGTTAATCATATTTCTTTATTTGAATGAGAAAACAAGTCACCTTTCAGACTTTGTGCTGGAATAGCTTGTGTTATTTAGGAAATTTTTCTTATGTATGTTTCCTAGAAGCATTCTTGCCCATTTAATTTAACAAGCAGAAGTAATGGAAGTAATCAGGAAGGTGTCCTGAAGCCGACTGTGGAGAGACTTTGTGCTACCAAAATTGTCTTTAGCATGTTTGTTTTTCTATTTTTGTGTAAAGGATCTTGGGATGACTTTTTGCCCCCATTGTCCTTCATATATTTCACTCTTTGGTAGTTGAGGTGGATAATTTGTGCTACACTTCATCCTATTGTGTTACTGTATCTAGTTACTTTTACTACCCAGGAAGGAATCTAGCTGTTGACTGAGTATTACTTCTGAAAGAAGAGAAGTACCTCTAGCAATCACCCAGGAATTCTCCTATGTCTATGAACATCATCTCTGAAAAAAGAGAGATGGATGGTGTTATCCTACCCTGAGTGTTATTTTCAGCTTCTATATATATATATATATATATATATATATATATATATATATATATATATATATATATATATATATATATATATATATATATATATATATATATATATATATATAGTATATCATAGTTATAGGGAACCTCCCCTTGATGAGAGGAGAGATTTGTCCCATTTTGATGTGGTAAACCTGCACATTTTGGTCGATCAATCTCCCTATGTTGTGGTTGAAACACCTATTTTGCCCTTAGTTAGCTAGTGACAAAATATTCACCCAACAAGTCCTAAAATTTTTTAATTATACTTTATTATTCAAATCACCTAAAATTATCAAATGTGATCAATGGTCAAACATTACAATTCATTGTTGATAATGGAAGTCAAAAAACCTCATTTCTCATAAATTAGTTTTACAATATAATAATAAAATCCATAAAGGCTTATAAAATAAAAACATAATAGAATTTTAGGTGAATACCATATAGGCACATGTACAATTTAAATAATACATAGATTGTGATATAAGCATACAAAAATGCTTACTTTTACATATAGGCATAAAAAAAGTACATCATATAAGACGTGAGTTAATCATCAAATAACCTCCCTCTCTTTGACTTGATTGAATAAGACCCTTCCTCAAATTCCATGGTAGTAGATGGAGATCCCTCTAATGCCTTGGATTGTTCCAAGGTTTGACTATGGTTCATACTGATGCAAAGACCTTCTACATTCTCTACCTAAACCAAGCTCTAATATATGCATGTATCAACACTTGTAAACAAACTTTATCTTCTTTGTCTTATCTGTCAATTATCTATTGGTTTCATGACATCATCTCTTGTATGATAATATTTTAGTATGATCTAAATCTAACTTAATAACCCATGTTCATCTCATTCTTGTTTATATATCTCATTCATCTTATTACATTCACTTTCTCAATCTTAACATTCACCTCACACTCACTTCCATTCACTAGTATTGACCAAATCTTCTCAATCTTGATTAGTTTTTTAAATTTGAATTATAGGAACTTGAATGGATTCATTAAATGTTTAAAAACTTATCTTTTTCCATGTCAAACACTCTCTCAATCTCAACTTCCACCTTGACATGTTCAACCCTCAATCTCTCTTGAAGTCTACTAGCCTTTTTTGACTATTTTAAATTGTACAGGATGGTACTTTTTGTCCTTGAAAATATGATGACATTAATGGATACCCTCTATCTTCAATATTATCTCTAAAAAATTTCATTGGCTAACTCCTCTGTCTTCACACTTTTCTAGGCACTCCTCTCCAATTAGCCCTATTAGGCCTAATTCACCCTTATTTGTTACTCAATCGTAATTTTGCATACATAAAGGTATAGTATGGGTCTAAAAAATGTCATATTTTGTTTCCTCACATAAAAATCCATCAAACTACAAGTTTTCATCAATTTTTTTCAATTCAAACTAAAGATATCACCATTTTTGCATTTTGACCTAGCTTAGGGTTTCTACAGACCCAAGAGGCTATTAAATAGGTTTAAATGAATATCAAAGGATTTAAAACATAAAAATTGTCATGATAAGGTCTATATAACCTTAATATAACTATTTTAATCTTAAACTTTCCTTTCTTACCTTCCAAACACATTTCACCGTTGATTTTGCACTATTCCAATACACCCAGTCTGCTTGTTGACAAGAAAACACAGGGTCTAGTTACTCAGTGACCTTACCTGAAGGTATTGAATAATTCCACCAACATTTTAATATACATTATTATCTTTTAATCCCATTTTCATGATTTTAAAACCTATTTTCATACTTATGGTTTCATTTTTAGGGTCCTTTAATGATTTATTGATTGTATCTAGTACTAAAGTACACACATCCTGGCTATATAAAGTTGAAACAGGAGTTTAAATGCATGTTTACTTTACCTAATCTCTTTTATCATTCCTTCATTGGTTTGAATCATTCATTGTGTCTTTTCACAACATAATCACCCTTCACATCCTATTATTGAGATCACACACTAGTTTGTTTACTATGTCTTACCACATATAACACATACATGTCTATTATATTGAACTTCAGAAATATAATGAAGACAAACACAAATCATATGCATATAAAATATATATTCACACCTATCTATTCCTTGGAATCATTTTCCATGTCACCTTAGCACTCTTGATAGGGTTTTGTAGTTACAAAACTCTCAAATGTCAAAGTCTACACAAAATTACTATTACAACCTTGCTAGACAAGGTCTTTTATATTTTTAAGCCATAGAATAATAATATTAAGGGAATCAAATCATATTAAGGACAATAAAAAAACCATATCAATACAAATCTCAGATATGTTATTTCAAAATATTACAATTTTATTGATTTCATATATGTACATGTAAAACTTTGCTCTTTTAACAGAAAATAGAGGTGTCAATGGTCTCCACCTTTCTCCAATCCATACCTCTATATTTCACAACACTAATAACTAAATATCCCCTATGATACTAACATCCCTCTCAAGCCAAAAGCTATTTCAAAACATGGAAACTAACTTTTGCAATTACTTTTTAAGACAACCAACTTGACACATAGACATTACATTTAACATTATTGTTTTTTACCAATTTCCTCATGATATGAACATTAAAACATCTTCACTAACACCCCTAGACCCATTAAGACATCTTACACACACTTTATAACATCACCTTTCTTGACACCTACACCAAAAGACCTCTAACTCTCTAACTGAAATTCAAATATTCAAAAAGGGAGTTTTGGTGGGAAATGTTCCCAAAGCCAAAAACATCCACTAAAAATCTATCCAATGAATTTAACACCCTTCTAAGGTCTTTATAGGACTTATAACATGTGACTAAGATAAAACACACTTCATTTCATGCACTTGTTTGATGCCCCTACATCACATACACTCATAACTTGATTTAAGTTGAGCCTATTCAAATAAAAATGTTATTAGAAAATTAACATAAAATATGTATGCAACTAATTTAATAAATTAATTTTAAAATAGAATAGAAAAAATTTAAACATGCACTTACTGTAGTCTCATATTTTCACTCAATCTAATTTTAACACTCGATTGGGTCAATGGCAAGTTGAGCTACATGAATAGGCATCTGAAATGAGGATGAAATATGAGATGTTTCCATACTGACCATCTGAATTAGACTATCAGATGTCATGGGACAACCCTACATGCACAATACATTCACATAAGTTATATTTTTTGGGCAAGTATGCAGTATTATTATTTAAAAAATCTATTTTACAATTCAAAATTACAAGTTAATATGTACCTATGTGAGGGCTTGTGCATATGACATCACTGTAGTGATGTCTATGTATGTCTCCACTTATAGTGATGGATGAGTGTTAACTTGAGACATCAACTTAACAAATAATATCTCACTTAGTTTTCTATAAAGTATCAAATATATATGGAAATTTTTTCTCCTAAATATTAAACCAAAAGTGTAAGATGTTCTCAAAATTTTACCTATGTATAAGTAAAAGGTGTATTGCTAACACAGGTAGTTGCAGTAGTGGATGGGACAACAACTAGATTTGTATATGTAAATAATGGATATGTAATATCTAATCTTACAAATCTATACTATGATGATGAAGGCACCATCTCCTCCTAGAACATAAATTGTGTGTGTGTGTGTGTGTGTGTGTGTGTGTGTGTGTGTGTGTGTGTGTGTGTGTGTGTAATTCATTTTTTGTGAAAATTAATTATTATATTTTAAATTTAAAAATATAACTTAAATTTGGCACATGACATTTATATAAAATATACCTGCATCTATGTAGTGGTTGATGACTGCACACCAAATATGCATGATAAAAACTCTTCACTCAAGAGTATATCATCCAACCCCTCTAAACCACTAATATCATCATCATCATAATATTTAGTACATATAGCTCCACAATATTTTCAAAGATGGGGTCAGGTATGTACACTATGTGGTATAACTCCAACATCAGTCATTGAAAGCCTACTCATATGTTATATGAGTGTATTAGTAAGTGCACTAAGTGCATGCAGAGTGTCGATCCTCATGACCTCCTTCACCATATAAAATATTGGGATGAAGTGGTTTTTAGGTAGGGATATTTTTAGGTAGATTAGGTTCATGATGTGCACCTGGTAGATCCTACGCAGAGCCTTTCCCTTAGCCCTAAAACTCACTATAATCAAAATAATTTAAATTCTCATTGAGGATAAACTCAGGGTAGTGTTTCCTCAAAAAATAAAATAAAACCTTAGGTTATTACATGGTGGATAATCAAACACCATCCACCATTTATCCCATAAATTGGCTTTGGTCAAATTATGTTGGCACCTATGGATTAGGAAATGTTTAACAGTTACTAGAAATGGTGCATTGGTGGTTGAGTCAATGAATAATACATAAATGTTAGCTTTTGATGTTTGTTTATTTTTTACTTCATATGTTAACAATTTACCAACATAATAAGCCCTTTAACTATCCTAATAAGATGCTCATATGTTAATTTGACTCATTATTGAGTCAACTTGGCCCAATAATGACTCTAGCTTATTAGCTAGATAGGTGTAGTGGGTATTGGTGGAATTAGTATCCCTAATTCTCCTAGTTATTTGCTCAATTTTAAAAAACAAATCTATAATGTGTGAAGCTAGATCCTTCTAGCTGCCTGGGGGATCTTGTGAAATTTTAGGAGGATTAGGTAGAGGAATATGAGGGTTAGGTGGAGGTTAACAAGAGGATTAGGAAGGTTAAGTGGAGGGTTAGCAATAGGATTAGTAGGGTTATGTGGAGGGTTAACCACAAGAATAGTAGGGTCAGGTGGAGGTTTAGGAAGATGTTTATACTCTCTTGCAATGGATTGGTCTATTTAAAACAAATAATTTACAAATTAAATAATGTAAAAAATAAAAAATGGGTAAAACACAAGGTTAATAGGTGTAGTTTTTTATTACTTACCTCATCTATGTGGTATCATCATGAAGTTCAAAAAGTGTTGATTTTTTCAAAGGACTTCTAGCGAGTATTGAGGATTACTTGAGAAGAATGTGATTGTATAATAATCTAGCATACATGACAAATGAATAATTATAGGTCACAATTTTTGTTAATAAAACACACAATATAATGCATATGTATTATGATAACTATAGACATCCAATTCCTAACACCATTTGTGTTAAAATTGTCAATCTTACTCGAATTGTACTCAAATGCACATTTTAGGTCAAAATCATTAAAACACCCTAAATGGTTCAAACTTGTCATTTACAAGTGCTAATTTAGGTCAAAGTATCCCTAAATGTGGCAATGTAGTTTATGGGCTAGCTAACTTTGATCAGATCATTTTGATTCAAAATGCCAATTTTACACCTAGGTGCTTTGCATTGCTCTTTTCTATCAAAATTCTTGTGTAGGACACATACCTTTGTTATTTTGTTTTTACAACATCCTAAATGGTAATATGGTTCCAACTCATCTAACATCAACTTCCAATTCCAATTCAGTCAAATTTTGAACCAATAACAAGATATTTTGACCAATTTGATTAATTTGTGCACCAAGGGCCAAAATTTGCACCAAAGTTGACTAATCATGTTTTAGGCTAATTAAACCAAATTAGGGCCTTAAGTTAATTTTTCATGGAACTTGTTGAATAAATTTTTATTAGAAATTAATTTCTATTAACTACATCACCTAATGACATCATTTTTTGGGAAGACATCCCTAGGCCATAAATGCATAAAATATCAAGATTATGGGTCTCCCATGCCTCATTAAGACCCTCCATGCCTCTTAAATTCCCCTCTATCCTAAATATTTATGAGATATATTTATGTATTTTTATTATATAATTGGATTAATCCTTAGCCACACATCTCAATCTTGAGATGGATGGTTCAGGTTGATTCAGGGCAATATCATAAATATATAAATAGAGAGGCCATGAAAATCATTTTTAAGCTTGATTTGTGCAAAGTTATAATGCAAAATTGTTTCCACAATCCTTTGCATTTGAATATTGATTTTAGTTTCAAGTTTCATTTATAGGCAAACTATATATTTACATATCATGAGCCTAGATTTTGTGGAGTGTTCTTGAGACATTGGAGGAGTTTGCCACCATTGTTGATGAAGACAAGGATGCTTGATCAAGGGAGAACATATTTTTGAGTTTATATTGGAGGATGGATTCACTTGGAAAGGTATAGGTTTCTTGCTTTCTTTCATTTATCTTTCATTGTCATTAGCAATTCCCACATGAATAGATAGGCTTAATTTAGTTTACTCTTATGCATTTTTCCTTTGATTTATTGCACTAATGTTTGAGCAATCATGTTATGTAATCCTCTCTACAGTAGCATGTACACATTACTATAATGTGTACACATTACCATAACATGTACACATTACCATAGCATGTACACATTACTATAGTGCATACACATTATACAATAATTCATATGCATTATGGTTCAATAATTACCAAGCCACGTTTCAAACAACATGTATGTGTTATTCACATAATGTGTATGCATTGTGTTAATAATGTGTACGTGTTATGGGGTATGTCCATGGAATTGTCCCCCTACTCCATTCACATACCCCATTTTTAGAAAAGAATGGTACCTTCTCATCTAATAATAATTATGTATGTAAATACATTTAGTAATATGCATGCATCTCTTTTCTCACAATAACTAACAAACGTGAATACTTTACCCAATATAGAAGTATTAGATCCAAAAACATGAAAATTACTTACATCTGGTATTTTTCCTCACCACGTTTCTTCTAATTTTACATTTTACAAGCTTTGTGTGGGAATTTTATTGAGAGTGTACACAGATGTATTCATAGCATCTACCCAATATTGATATTGTACATTCTAGCTATCCATGATACACTATGCCATCTCCATCACTAATTTGTTATGCCTTGAAATTATGTCATTCTTTTGTGTATAATATTTCTTAGTTATACCTTCTTTCTAGTAGAATTCCATGAATTTCTCAAAACCAAATTCATCCAAATTAACTAATCTAAGATATTTTACATGTTTCCCTTCATGTTTCTCTATCATAGCTTTCCAAAAGATAATATTAGAGAAACATTATGACTTTCTATGAAAAAAATAAACCCACGTTTTCCTAGAAAATTCATCTATAAGCAACAAGTAATATAAAGCTCCTAATATTGAAGATGTCTACATTGAACCATGTAAATCCACATGTAAAAAATATAATGAATGCTTAGCTCACCAATGTCAAATGAATTTTAAATTGAATTATCTATTTGACATCCTAAATATAAATTATGACTATTTTGAATCAAAATCATTCCATTCAACATGTTAGTCTGACTTAATGTATGTAAATGATCATAACTAAGGTGACCATACTTATTATGCCATAGTTCATCAGTGCTCTCAATCACTACTAGTACATGTTCTTTTATTATTTTGGGATCAACCAACTTATATAGTCCCTTTTTACCAATACCTACAACAATGACTTTATTTTCACAAAGATTTTTGACCATGCATTTATTTCCATTAAAATGCACACAAAGGTTAGGATTCATAGTTATTCACTTATGGAAATAATGTTTCTATTCATATCAGGAACAAATTGAATAGTATAAAAAGTGTAACTAATTGAATTCAAAGAAATATGAGCATAGTTATATCCTTTCACATAGTAAACCCAACCATCAACAAATGAAATTGATCCATTTCAACTATTGTCTTCTATAAAGTTTACAAATGAGTCTTTATGACATTGTAATGTTTTGATGCATCTGAGTCAAAATTCCATATTCTTAACTCTGCTGACTAATCTTGTATCACCACAAATGCAAACTCACCCACTAAATTTTGGTCATCTTCTTCAACCACATTTACAATTTTTGACTTCTTTCTTTGATTTTAAAAATCACATTGTTACTTATGATAATATTTATTCATATGACCAGGTTTGTTACAATGAAAACATTTGTTTTTAGGTGTAGAAGTACTTTTTCCTTGTGGTTGTGCCATGAGTGCACTTTCTATAGAATCTAATGTTGAAGTAATGGATTGTTCATGTCATCTTTCCTTATGTATGAGAACAATGAACAACTACTCAAAGTCCAAAGTTTGTGTCTCTACAATCATGTGTAATGACTCCACAAGAAATTTTGCCTAACCAAAACATTGATGTCTTACTCATTAGAAGGGTTTTCTCATTGCCTTCAACTAATCACAAAGGTCCTTCAAATTCAAAAAAATATATAAATAGAACCACTATCTTACATCTTAGTGAAAAATAAATGGTTTTTTAAGTACAAAATTATACTAGTTTTAGAAGCTTGATATTTTTTCCTAAGGTGTTACCATAATTATGGTGCATTATCAGCATTTCTAACTTATGGAACCAATTTTTTTGTTACAAATATTTTTAATAACATGAAGGCCTCACTATAATGTTTATCATAGTCATTTGGTTGATCAACTGGTATAGATTCTATACTAAGGATAATTTTATCAAATTTCTAATACTCATTAACTATAAGTATTTTATGACTCCATATGCTGAAGTTTTTTTCATTTAGTTTATGAGAATATTGCAATAATAAATATTGTAAACTAGTTATGTTTACCTATTTTTTCATGAAATCAATTGAATCAAAAAAAATATAATAAATTTTATAAATACTCTTTTTGGACACTAAATCTAACCTTAAATTAGACAAAGCTACCAATTTTCATCAAAAAAAACTCTTTACAGTGTGTGAAATTTTAAAGTTTCCATCTTTTATCAAATTGCTTAAAAAATTCAAAAATAATTAAATTTGGAGTTGTATAGCTATGTTTATAAAACTTCTTTTTTGTATGGAAAAAGACATAAATTTGGATAATGTATAAAATTTTCAAAAGTTTTGACTCTACGGTTTGATCCCAATAGAATTAATTGTGATTCCTCAAGCAAATTTTTAGGTAAAATCAAAATTTCTTCAGTTTTTTTTTTTTTTTTTCAAATTGATTTTTTCACTTTTGATTTAAATCAAATTCACCTAAAATTTGATTGGCTGATTTTAAAAGGTAGGATAAAACTTTCATAAGAATTTACCCTAATAAAAAACAACATGTTACTACTCAGAAAATTGGTGGCTTGGTTGGTTTTTTCTCCTCTTGGTGTCAATGTAGCTCAGAATGAGCAAAAACTTTGGGATTCTTCCTTTACTAGTACTAGCAATGTTGTATTATACTTTTGGTTTGAATGGAGATCAAAATAATTTAAAAATACAAAAATGACATCATACCTAACACCTTATTTCCTTTAAAACACTAAAACCTTCCTCTTATTGTCTTTTATCAGTTTAATGCCCCTCTCCAAGTTATAATCTCAACATTTTTAAATAAAAATGTAGGTTTTATCTAATTTATTGGACTTCAAACATCACAAACAAAAAAATGCCTCTATTTTTAGAGTGACAATTCTTTACTTGGGATGCCCTACCTCCAAAATGCCATGCCTCCCTTTCCAATGCCACTTCAAGTGTCTTAAATTGTCTTCTCAGGGATAAAAACACCTCTTTGTTGTTACAAATCATTTCTCTAACTCCATTTGGAATGTCTCACCTCTTGGAAAACCCCTCTTCTGGTTAAATATTCCTCCTTTCAAAAAAAAAAATCCTCCCTTTTACCAAAATTCTCTCTACATGCACAAAAAATTCATCTTGTTGCTTTCACCATGTGCTCCACCAAAATTTCCACTGGGTAAGTCGTCCCTAAAAAAATCTCTTTTTTCCTCACTCCTTCACAGGCTCTCCCAAGCTCCCTCAACTGTGAGCTCTAAAACCATATAGAATAAATTAATACACAGAATGAAACCCAGAAGAATAAATGATAATAGATTACCAAAATATAGTCTATAGGCCAACAAAAATCTCATATATCAAAGGAGGTAGTTTAAACAAAAAATCTAATGGGAAGTAAGAATAGACTTACCTATGAAACAACTAAACTAAATTGGTTATAACAATTTAACCAAATACAATAATATTAATAATTTAGTTAAGATTATAAAATAATTATTCTAATAAAATCAAAAAGGAAAATATCTCCAAAAAACTCGATTTGGGAACAATTTGAGTCCTACTTCAGGAAGCGATGGTTACCACAATTATACTTTGATAAAAAGATGACATATTTATATAAGCTCTAACAGGGGGATATGTCAGTAACTACTTATTGGTAAAAGTTCACCTAACTTCAAAAATACATGCCATGTACCAAGGTGATTAGAGGTTTAGGATCTGAAAGTTCATTTCAGGTCTGAAACCTTAGATTGACACTGATGTAGACCTACATGGACCCATAACCATGGATAAAGTTTTTAATAAATCTATGAAATAGGAATAAAAATTGAATACCCTTGCAACAACTAAATGGAATTCAACAATAAACGAAAGAGACCTCAACAACAAAACTCCACTCCTTTTATAAACAAGTTTTGTAAAGGCAACAAAAATGGTGGTAATAGGAACATAGGTTCAGTAATAGTTTCAAACATGGAAACTCAATAAAATCCAAAAATGGAACCAAAGGTCTAAATGGAAACAAATATAACAACAATGAAATTTTTAATAATGATGTAAATCCCCACGATAAGAAAGGCCCAATAGGCAAATGCTTTACTTATGGTGAAAATCACTATGTCAACCATTGCCCTCAAAAAGCAAATAGTATCTAATACTAAGCACCCATACCAAGTCAAAAATAAGTTTTTAACATAGATTTTTGTAGTAGTGGATAATCACCAGGCATCTTTCCAAGTAACACCAATGAAGGTAGCAAGTAGGCTCTTTGGTTTCCCAATTATCATACTTATGGATACATGAGTATCTAAATGTTTTATAGATCTTGACATTATTAAGAAAGTTAATAAGAATGCTAGTTTTATGTGAACCTCTTAGTCAGTTTAGTATGTAAATTGAGTAGTGAAAAAGGTAAATCAATATTTATTTGAAGCAAAGTTAGAAATTTAGGTTTCAATACCACATTAGATTTGTGTGTGGCACCCCTTGAGTATTATGATGTTATACTTGGGGTGAATTAGATAAGGAATAATTGAGTTAAATTCAATTGTTTCACCAAAACTATATCATTTTTGGATGATAAAGGATACTCTAGAGTAATGCAAGGAGTTAAGTGAGACATTATACTCAGGCAAAATTATGCAATTTAGTTGAAAAATGCCAAAAGAAAAGGATGTATCCTATTTGTAGCATAAATTGATGAATTATAAAGAGAAAATGAACCTAAAATAGATGATTACCCCTTCTTGCATGTTTTTAGTGATGTTTTCTGATGAATTACTAGGACTACCACCCATAAGATAATTTTGTTTCTTTATTGATATCATACCTATATCTGATCCCAACTCAAAATCCCCTTAGTGAATGAAAAAAAAAAGGGTTTTTCAAATTTAAGGCTCAATTACATAAATAATTAACCAAGGGTCTTATTCATCCAAGTGTATATCCTTGGGGTGCACCAGTGGTTTTTGTTAAAAATAAGAATGGTACCCTTAGGTTATGTCTTGATTATTGGATGCTTACTAAAGTAACCATGAAAAATAGATATCCTTTACCATGAATTTATGATATCTTTGATAAAATATGAGAGGTAAAAATATTATCCAAAATTTATTTAAGATCAAGTTATCATCAATTCAAGATCCAAGAGGGAGACATTCTAAAAATTGCTTTTAATACTTGTTATAGGCATCATGACTTTACAGTTCTTCCTCTTAGACTCATTAATTAATCAGTGGCATTCATGACCTTGATGAAAAACTTATTTAGGGATTACTTGGATAAATTTGTTTTAGTTTTTCTAGATGACATTTTGATTTATTCAAAATTTGAAGAGGAGTGTGTTCAACATTTGAGGCTACTAATGTAGTATTTGAGAGAACATAAGATATATGGCAAGTTATCCAAATTTTCTTTCTTTTAAAAAAAAGTGCATTATCTTGGACATATAATCTTAGCTGATGGGATTTCAATTGATCTTAAAAATTTATGAGAATTATGGATTATCCATCACATAGGAATGTCCACAAAGCCTACATTTTCATGGGCTTAGTTAGATATTAAAAAATGTTTGTTAATAGGTTGTTTAATATTGAGAATCTAATCATTTATTTAAAAAATAAGAACCAAAATTCTGTTTGGATAGAAAAGTGTGAATAAGATTTTCAACTCTTTAAAAATAAGATAATGTTTGCACTTGCATTGAAGGTTCTAGATCCAAATGAAAATTTTATAGTGATTAGAAATGTATCTAAGGAAGGATTTTAAGTGTGTTGATTCATTATGGACAGTTAGTGGCTTACAAATTTAAAATACTCAAGCAATATGAGTTAAACTATGAGCCACATGACCTTGATATTGTAGTTATTATTTATGTGTTGCTTATGTGGGGGCATTTCTTGTTATGAAATCCTTTTAATCTTAGGACTCATAATTTTGGGGTGAAATACATTTTCACTCAACCTAACCTTAACACACAACAAAGGCATTGGTAAAAAAATTGAGTGAGTATGAATTTGACATTGATTATATTAAGGGTAAGGAAATTATGTTTATAACTACCCTTACCTGAAGAAAATATATACTACTATGGTGATTATCAGGACCACGTTTTGCCGACTGATTTTGAGTCAGCTAGAATCAAATGAGTTTTACAATCAAGTCAAGATTGGTCTACATACGATACTATTAGAGTGAAGGAATGGGGATCTTTAGATTCAAGGGTAGGATTATTTAATATACCTTAGTATTTTATAAACCATAATATTTTAAGAGGCACATAGTGCTATTTACTCAAGTTACCCATGGGTGACAAAGACGATGGCAGATCTCAAACAACTATATTTCTAGACAAGTCTCTAGAGGGATTCTACTAGTTTTGTGATGAGATGTTTGGAATGATAACGGTTCAAGGTTAAACACATACATCCAAAAAAATTACTATATCCCCATGAGCCTCCAAAATGGAAATTACATGTAATCATTATGGATTTTGTTCAGGTATTTTCCTTATCTAAGAACAAGTATTATGTGATCTTGGTTGTAGTAGACAAACTCATCAAAGTTTCACACTTCATTCTAGGGAATTTGATATAGGGTTTACTATTTTTAGAAAGAAGGTTTGTGCAATAAATATTAAGATTACATGGAGTACTTGAGAAGATCATTTTATATTGGGATACTCGCATGACTTCGAGGTTTTGTAAAACCTTGCATGTGTCTTTGAGAATGTAATTGTATTTCAGTTTAGACTATCAACCTGAGACTAATGGATAAACAAAGATGGTGAATCAATTATTAGAAGACATTATTCATATGTGTTGTATGGATCAACAATATAAGTGGGATTATTACTTTCCTTTGGTAGATTTCACATATAAAAATTTACACTACTCAACTCCAGGCATAGCTCCATTCATTGAATTTTATGTCAGGAAGTGTCATATCCCTCTTAGTTGGAACAATTCAAGTGAAAAAGTTGTAGTTAGTCTTAAAATGATTCAAGATATGGAAGATAAGGTAAATATAATCAAAAGGAGATTGTTAAAAGATGTGAATAGGTAGAATGGCTATGAAAATAGAAAAAATATTCCTAGTCTTTTTGAAATTGGAGATAAAGTTTTTCTGAGGGTAAAACCCCAAAATAGTTATATCAAGTTTGGAAAATATTCCAAACTAGCACCAAGATATGTGGGACCCTTTTATGTCTTTGAAATTATAAACCCAATTGCTTATAGACTTGCACTACCGTCAACACTTGCTTGATTGCATAATGTTTTTCATTTTTAATTGTTGAAATGTTATCATGTAGATGCTTCTCATGTGATTGATTGGAAAACCTTGTAGATCCAAGATCCATGAGTGCTTCTGTTAAAGCTGAATTGGTTTATTAAGACTCGTAAATTGATTTTTTAGAATAGGGAAGTTTCCTAGTGTAAGCTCCAGTAGGACCAATATTCTTAAGAGAGCACAACAAGGGAAAACTATATTTAACTCTTCAAAGATTTTCCATATTTATTTACTTAGTTTTTATTATAGTATTCATCAAGTCAATGTCTCTCCCACGAGGGAGGCTTTCATATCCCATTTTTATGTATGTAATAATTACCTAATTTGTATTGATGTGGCATGCCATGCAAGCTTATTTATAAAAAATCTAAATATGTTTTAAGAGTTGATTATATGACTATTTTATTATACTGAATGTAAGGAATGTGTGTTAACATGTTTTTCATACATTATGTTGTTTTGGAATTGTTATTAATTTGACCTATCAAAGCCAAATTACTATACATATCATTCAAAACTTTCCTAAATCTGGTCAATAGCCCTTTACAATTGGTCTAATCAATGAATTGTGGCTTTAAAATGCATTTTTTGAGAAAAAATGTTAAAATTGGGATTTAAAAGGTCATTAAATTGTCAAATATATATTTTATCATGTTCAAAAATATGAAAATAGCCTAATTCTAAAGTTTCAAGTCATGAAAAGGTGTTTTGATATGTCTTATAAGTCAAAAAGCCCCTAAAACACCCCACACATGCCAAATTGCCATATTTAAACATGAAAAAGGTCAAAATTTTATATTTTTGAATTTTATGACATGTGATACTTCTAAATTCTTCTATTTCAAGTGGTTAAAGTGAAATTTGGTTTTTAAAAGGGCAAAAAAGACTCTTTTTCCTCTCATTTTGCAAGATAATATGGATTCTATATGTTTTCCATACATAAGGGGTAGGGGAGATAATTTTCAGGTCATATCCAGGATTCAACAAGAGTTTCATGTCTTTTCATGTCCATACAAGCCCAAAACTAGTCCTCTATTGGTACTTTCTTACTTTGCACAAAGGGACATCCTTGTAGGTTTTATGATGGTATAGTCTGTTGAGGATGAGTGAAGGTCTAAAATTTGGGGTGAATAAATTAGACTAATAGGGATTATTTATGGTTTAAGTGTCTCATTAATTGGATTCTCTAGGATCATGAACCATTTAGTTGAAGATAGGTCAAATTTTACTGCCTTGCAACCAAGAAGACAACCGATTTTCTTCATTTTCTCCTCACCTGGGCAGAGTTCCAAGGAAAATTAACTTTTTCCATAATATTGATGACTTTTTATACCTTTAAATTGTCTCCTTAACGTGTTATTCATCCAATTAAAGGTCAAATAAAGGTCACAAAGTCAGCCAGTCAATTTACAGTTAGTGAGCTTCAAAAGGAAAGTTGTACAGTCATGGAAGGAGG
The DNA here is from genome assembly GCA_037957365.1 of Torreya grandis. Taxonomy (NCBI): domain Eukaryota; kingdom Viridiplantae; phylum Streptophyta; class Pinopsida; order Cupressales; family Taxaceae; genus Torreya; species Torreya grandis. Next base: position 2,714,891 of record JARHVA010000927.1, on the reverse strand, counting down.
CAACTTCAAGTTTTCAATAAATTCATGTTTGCATGGTTTATATCATGTTTTCCATGTTTTCAATTAGTTTCTTAAGGAAACCCTCAAATAAAATCCACTGCTTAAGCCAATTCCTTACTTTCATGTGTCTCAATTGAGCTAGTTTAGTATTCTTTAAGGCATTTTTGCATATTTTGAGGTTTTTAAATAAAACTATGATTCATTCTTAGCCTATATCTCTCCTCCAATGGTCTTCATTTTGGTGTGGAATGATGATGATCAATCCTTGTTTGCATTTGATTCCTTACCATGGTCTTGACATGCCTCCTTCATGCTCCTTTCATCACCACTCCTTCCATCCCATACCTCTGCCATACCACTATCTTATCTATGTGTCTTCCACTGTGTTTGTGTCTTTCCCATCCACCTCCATATTATTTTCATCATCTTTTCATTTCACTCACACCTCATACCCACCTCCATTCCATGACGCTTTTCAAGAGGACTAAGGTTTGAGTGAGACCATCAGATCATGACCAAGATGACATATGCATCAAATGGAATATCAATTACAGTCATGAAAGAACACCTACAGCTAGGTAAGATGGAGTTCATGCTTAGAATAAAATCAAGGTTTAACCATTTATATAGGTTCATTGAGGTTATACAAGTTCCATCATAGTATTATAACCTAAAATATCCTATCTTCATGCTTTGTACTTCATAGATACAGTACACAGTGCCCCAAAAGGACCTATAGGAATGTGTCTTGTATCAAGGCGTAATTGGTAATAAGGACTTCTTAGGGCCCACGAAAGCTAGTTTTATGAAAAAAGACAATGATAGCTTAGATTAATTTCATTAAAATAAGATAATAGGCATGAAATTATAGAAATAAAGAAGCCTCATACAATCATCAACAAGTGTACTTACATTCAAAATCCTGACTCAAGCCATAGCCTAGGGTTATGGAAAGGGGTAAAGTCTATAAGCCAAGGGTTTGAGCTTCACAAGGTTTGAAAATGAGTAAGGTAGGGTTATCTAAGAACAATTCAATCTAATATGGAGACATAGGGCTCAGTGATGACCTTTAGTGCCAAAATGCAAGCTACGGCCCTAATAAGGACCTACAGCCAACCTTGGGAGCTAGAATACAGTCAAGAAGGTGGATTGGTGTTTTGAGTGTGCATAGAGGGTTTTTTTACTTTTCCATAATGTTATTGATGTTTTGAAGTAATAATCGAATAATGGAGACAAATAATAGCATCTTATGTTCTGTTCATCATAGGGAGCCACCACAAATAATCCTATAGGCTTGTATGGACACACCTACAACTTGTAAGAGGGTTACACAGTCAATTGGTCTTTTGAGAGTTCTTCAAGGATTTATTTACTCCATGAAGATATGTTATGTTTGTGAATAATCCACATATCATGGTGACTTAAGTGACATATCATGTTTGTTTTCTCTCTCTAGGCACTCAAGGACCCTATTCTCAATCTGTACATGGGTCATTATGAGCTAAAACACAGTCAAGTGTTTAATACAAGGTCTAAGATCAAGAGGAAAGTTTTGTGTTCTAAGGAATGAATGATATCAAGGGGATATTGAGGTTATAGATAAACATTATGAGTTTTCAAAGGGTAGAATAGTGAGGGTTTCAACACCTAATGCTATAGGGCCACCAAAATTGATAACCCACAGCCATCAATGAAGAAACACAGTGACCACAAAGGATTAAAGACTACAACCCTTGGCCAAGGAATCAACTAAGTTAAGATTGAACTTGTTAAGAGGTTTTGAGGAGGAAAATAAACATATAAGTTTATAAGGTTTATAATCACTAAAACAAGCATTTCACCTGTAGCCATAGAAGAAGAATAGAGCCTACAACCTTCTTAAGCACAGTCATACTTGCAAGTTAACATAGGGAATAGGAACATAGTGGCATATAGTTGTTTTCCTTTATCATAAGCAAGTCCAAGAGTTCAATAGTTTAAATAAGGTTAAGGATCATGAAAAATGGTTACCAACACTATTAGGTCACACAAGGATATACCTACCCCTCACAAGAATAATGGTACATAGCCAGGTGTACAAAATATAAGTGCAAGGAACATAAAACCTTATTTTGAGGAGTTATAAAGAGTAAAAAGGACAATCAAGGAAGTTTATTGTAATATTATACAAGCTTATAAAATTTTACAAAGACCCAAACACCATGATCAAACACCTCAAACCACAATTAACACCTCCATTGCTTGAATTTTCCACCTATAGCAAGGTTTACTTTCTCTTTCATAGGTCATGAGCAAACAGGTTTCTCTCAATGACCTTATCTAATCAAGTACCTATGGATGATATAATAAAATTAAGTATTCAATAATATCTTCAAAGCATTCTTCAGGTCATACACTTTAAGGAATGCATGCCTATTGTATGGACTTTGGTTGTGTAGGCCTAGAAATCACACCTTTTTAATGATTATATGCTAAAAGGAAGGAAGATATATGGGTTTTAAATGTGATAGAGGCCCTTTCAACATAAAATCATTTTTAAATGACTATTAAGCACTCTTATTCTTTATAATTATCACCCTACAATAGTATATACTTAGTCATAGAAAGACCTAATTGCCTTGCTACAAAGCTCTAAACATGCTTGAACAGGGGTAGAGGAGGTTTCCAAACTCTTGAAGGGGATATTAAGCTAATTTATGATGATATTTGTTGTCCCCCAAAAATATCACTCAGTTTTGGGACAACATTTGAACTATTTTGGTCCTACAGACCAAAATCCTCTCTTCCCATTTCAAAAATTGTTCTGAGCATTTAGGTTCTTCATTTTTCAAAGCTTTCTCAGAAATCTATAGAATCTGCAAGCTTGAACCTACGAACTCTACAGGCTTGAATCTACGGACTCTGCAGGCTTGAATCTATGGACTCTGTAGGAAGAAAATCTACGAACTCTATAGGCCAAGTTCTATGGGCTTCACAGGTTGATTTCTCTGGACTCTACAAGAAAGAAGCAAGCTCTCAACACTTAGGCAATTTCAAGGTTGGTTCAACAACAAGGTTCAACAAAAATGTCCATCAGTAAGCTTCTAAGAAAGGATTGAACAATTGAACCTTGAAACATTTTGGTTCAACAGGTTCAATGGGTTCAAAGGTTCAACGTCATCAACAACAGTTAAGCACAATTGTCAAGGTTCAAAGTTCAACCACTTCAAGGTTCAACGGCTTCAAAACACTTATCAAAGAGAAGAAGGCTTGAACCATTGAACCATTGAACCACTTTGGTTCAAAGGTTCAATGGATTCAATGGTTCAATAGGTTCAATGACCAAATGGTTCAACGCATTTGGTTCAAAAAGATCAAGACTTGGCCAAATAAAAAGAATGAACAGATTGAACCATTGAACCTTGAACCAAAAGGTTTAACGAGTTCATAGGTTCAAAGGTTCAACCAGTGTGATGAAGATCAAAGAGCTTAGAAAGAACAAGTGACAGACAAGGATGAACCAATGAACCGAATGAACCTTGAACCGAAAGAGTTCAAAGTTCAATGGTTCGTGGGTTCAAAGGTTCAAAGGTGGCCTCAGTCAAGGAAAGAAGTAGCAAATAGGTGGTTCAATGGATGGTTCAACCAAGGAGCAGGAAATTGATTGAACCAAGAAGCGATGGAACAAAAGAGGAAAAATGAACTGATGAACCAATGAACTAGTGTACTTTCGGTGGGTTCAAGGTCTAAGGTTCAACATGGTTCAAGCAGATAGCGACCATTAACGGCCCCACAGATGTCAAATTTAAAGTAAGGGAATATCCATTAAAATTCAAATAAAGTGTGGAACTTGAAGGAAGAACCAAGTGACTGGCTAAAAAGATAGCCTAGGTGCTTAAATTCCAGGAAGAGACAAAGCTGGAAAGGACAAAAGCGGAAAGAGGGAAAACCCTGAAATATCTGCACAGAAGTTATTCCAGTAGGTGGAACAGTCTGCAAAGTAGATTTTGAGCTTACAAACATTGAAGGTGTGGCATGTTGGTCTCCTTTGGAGTAAAGACAAAATGGATAGCTGTGCATATGTTAGAGGGGACAGACCAGATGATCCAGACTCAGGAGAAGACATATGGGATGAAATGACGTGCCATAGTTAAGATAGCCACCTTTTTTTCAATGCAGTCCTTTGACAAACCTAGAAATACATTCAAGGCATTGACTGCAGCATGGACCATCCCATGGGAAAGATTGCCAAGCCTTGATTGGTGGCTATATATTGTAAAATCTTGTTTATGCAAAATAGATCTTCCCGTTACTAGAAGCAAAACTTTGCCCAAATTGAAAGGCATCACAGAGACTTTGAGCTCAAATTGTTCATCATATTTCTTTGTTTGAATTAGAAAGCAAGTTACTTTTAGACTTTGTGCTATTATAGCTTGTATCATTCTAGGAGATTGTTCTTATGTCTATTTCCTAAATGTATTCTTGTTTATGCAATTTAACAAGTAGAGCTAGTGGAAGTGATAAGGAAGGTGTCCTGAAACCAGTTACTTGCAGACTTTGTGCTGACATAATTGTTTTCAGTGTGTGTTTTTAGTTTCTATTTCTGTGTAAAGGACCTTGGGATGACTTTGTGCCCTCATTGTCCTTTGTATCTCACTCTTGGGTAGTCTAGGTGGAGACTTTGTGCTACATCTCAGGCTGCTAGTTACTATGCCCTTGGTTACCAGTTACTTTTACGACTTGAAAGAACTCATGTTGTTTCCTACAAGAACACTTCTGAAAGAAGATAAGTGCCTTCAGTGTTTTCACCAAGATTTTCTCCTCTATTCATTAAACATCATCTCTAAAAAAGAGAGATGGATGGCTTATCCTATCCCTGAGTGTTATTTTATGCATATAGTTATAGTATATAGCTCCTGCATATTCATAGGGAACCTCCCCTTGATGAGAGGAGAGATTTTTCCACCTCTGATGTAGTAAACCTGCACACTGGGCTCACCAATATCCTTTGTTGTGGATGATAATACCTATTTTGCTCAATCAGACTGCGGACTGACAAAATATTCACCCAACAATTTTTGGTGACTCCGCTGGGGACACAGTAATTTTGTTCAATTTGAAGCCTCAAGCTTCAAATTAAAACATCACCTATGTCGTACCCATTATCATTATATCCTTATCAATTTATTTTGCTGGGGACTTATGTTGAAGCCTCAAGTTTCAGATTGAAGTAGTCCCTATCCTTATCCATTACATATTTTGGTGACTCTATTCCATGTCTTACCTATTATCATTATAGCCTTACCATCTTCCTCCATCTCCATTATATTATCTAATATAATAAACTAGAGCTACTGGGATAGAACACGTAGTTTGAAGCCTCAAGCTTCAAGCTGAAGTAGGGCCGATTCTTTCCCATTTTTGTTCTACAATCTGGCAACTCCACATTATACAAGAAGCCAGAGAGCCCAAGGTAGAACTACTTTTTATACTTTTAGCAAAGATTTGCCTATCTACATGTCACCCAGATTTGTTATCCCCCTTTTCCATAATCCCATCATGGTAGTTCAAGGCCCCTGGGGTAACTCTTTTGGTCCACTAAACTTGACCCCACCTTTACATGAGCTTCCATGGAGCTCAAGAAAGAATTTCCCCAAATTCTTTAGGGATGGGAGAGTTCACCCTAATGAACACATTACAGCTTTCAGCATAGCATGTGGCATAATAGGAGTGGAATTTGAAGACGTGGCAGTCAGGCTATTTGTGGAAACACTACAAGGCACTGCTGCAGAATGGTTCTACCACCTTCAAGCTAGATCAGTGACTGATTGGGACACACGTAAAGCCAAGTTTGAAGCCAGGTTCAAACTTGTAGAAGATGTGCAAGCCTTGTTGGCCTAGCTTACATAGATGAAAAAGGAACCTCATGAACCCATGAGGGATTTTATAGCAAATTTTGACAAGCTGAGGAATCAAATTCCTATCATTGCTCAGCCCACAACTTAAAACCTCAAATGCTTCTTCATCAACTCACAGCTGCCTGAAGTGAGTTTTCTATTGAGACATGCTAGACACATAGACCTTGTTATTGCTCAAGACTTGGCTACTGAGGTAAAAGGTGACCTTATCTTGTCATAAAAGATAAGGAAAGACCCAAATAGAGGTAAATGTTCTTCATCTTTTGAGAATTCATCTATAGCCACTACTGATCAAATGGTGCAAAAGCTAGCAAATGAACTACTAGCCTTGAAAAGGCAAATGGCTCAAGGTATGTTTGTTCTTCCTAATCGGGATATGCCAAGGAAGACATTTTAGAATTAGTTGTACCAAGGCAATGCTACCAAGAATCAAGGATAGAAAAAATACCTTCCTCCTCCACAGAGGAACCTTGTCCTTGAAGCACCTCCAACTAACTCAGTAGTTGGATATTTGAAAATAGAACATGATTTCTCTTTCCAACCTGAGTTTGATCAAGAAAATGGCGTTGGTCTCTTCATGGAGGATCAAGAAGAATTAGCTGGAAACTCCCACATTGGTTTCTTGAATTACCAGGATGAACCCAGAAGTAAAGGTGAAGCAGTCGAGGGATCATACGCAGTATTCACCTGGTCCAAGAATCAGTCAACCCTATAAGCTGATAAAGAAATAACAGAGGAGTGAGCTTAGCTTGCAATCTCAATTGCCAAACGAGGAAGTTCTCTACCTTTTCAGTCAAAGGACCTGGGGTTGCCAAAAAAGTAAGTACCCCAAACATATCTGCACCTTCTACTTCAACTTCATAGATCAGTCCTCCCCCTCCCAAAAACCAAAAGGATGAACTCCCATCCTCTCTTCCTAGTCCATTTTAGTCATTTGACATAGTCGACCATGTTAAGAAAACTAAAATTCAAATGACTAAATTTGAATTCTTGCAAGTCAATCCTGAGCAGTTGGACATTGGTGGAGAACTAAGTATGGACCTGTCTGAGGCAAGGATCCCTGTCAAGGGTGTGATGAAGAGATTGCTCCCTAAAAAGGAGGCAAAATATGTTGTCACCCAAATGTTGGCCTTTGCATCTCAAATTCTATTTAAGTCTTTGGGCAGGGGTAATTATTTCTTGACCACAGAGGATGTTTATGTTTCTACAGATGAAAGTCCTGTAGCTGGCAATCCAAGAATTGATCCAAATAAGACATCAAAAGAATTGGTATGGCACATTACAAATGAAGAAGGATCTTCCATCTCTAATGAAGATAAATCTGATAGAAGATCAGCTTCTAATGATGCTTGGATCTTGGAATCTGATGGCAGCAATTCCTCTACCAGTGCTAGAGCCAAGATGGTGTTGATATCTCCTCAAGGAGATATTCTTCCTCCTTCACACAAGTTGCAGTTTAGAAACACCAATAACACTATCGAATATGAATCTCTATTACTCAGATTGAAGTTTACTCAGGATGAAGATGTCAAACTCCTTCATGCCAAAGGAAATGCTGAACCGATGGTTTTTCAGGTGTCTGAGGGGGATAATCAAATCATGTGTTGGATTGAACTAGTAGAATAGCAAGCTATGGTGGTGGACCATACTGTTGTACTCCAAAGTCAGCAAAAGGAACTCTTCACCAAGAGATCAAGGAGTTACAATTTTCAAATTGAAGACCACGCCTTGCCATGGGGCAAGAAGAGAGAACCAAGAGGAATACACAAAAAGTGTGATTCCTAGTGGATATTTCCATTCGCCCATCACTGATTCTGGGGATAAAATGGTTTCCTATTGGTTTATCAAGATGGAATGCCATTTTCATTGTCTCACAATGGGCAGCATCTGAATCACTTCAATTCTTGAAGTATCAGATAAGTTCACCTGTACATATGTACATTTGTATAGTCTTTAGTTCTATTTTTTGCTTCTTGTTTTCATTTTTTGGAGCCTTTCTTTTTGGGTAGCATGACTCCATAGCCCAATGGCACACTTCAAGGCACTAGAGATTCTATTTTCTACTCCCCTCATCTATTCCAAGTTTTCAACTGAAGGAAGTTCCCTAACTGGAACCAGCTGTTGTCCCCCAAAAATATCACTCATTTTTGGGACATTTGAACTATTTTGGTCCTACAGACTAAAATCCTCTCTTCCCATTTCAAAAATTGTTATGAGCATTCAAGTTCTTCATTTTTCAAAGTTTTCTCAAAAATCTATGGACTCTATAGGCTTAAATCTATGGACTTTGCAGGCTTGAATCTACGGACTCTGCAGACTTGAATCTACAGACTCTGCAGGAAGAAAATCTATGGACTCTGCAAGCCAAGTTCTACAGGCTTCACAAGTTGATTTCTATGGAATCTACAGGAAAGAAGCAAGCTCTCAACACTTAGGCAATTTCAAGGTTGGTTCAATGACAAGGTTCAACCAAAATGTCCATTGGCAAGCTTCTAAGCAAGGATTGAACTATTGAACAATTGAACCATTAAACCTTGAACCATTTTGGTTCAATAGGTTCAAAGGTTCAACGTCATCAGTAAGAGTTAAGTGCATTTGTCAAGGTTTAAATTTCAATCGCTTCAAGGTTCAACGCCTTCAAAACACTTATCAAAGAGAAGAAGGCTTGAACCATTAAACTGTTGAAGCATTGAACCACTTTGGTTTAAAGGTTCAGCGGGTTCAATGGTTCAACAGGTTCAACGACCAAATGGTTCAATGCATTTGGTTCAAAAAGATTAGGACTTGGCCAAATAAAAAGAATGAACTGATTGAATTGTTGAACCTTGAACCAAAAGGTTCAATGAGTTCATAGGTTTAAAGGTTTAACCAGTGTGATGAAGATCAAAGAGCCTAGAAAGAATAAGTGATAGACAAAGGATGAACCAATGAATCGATTGAACCTTGAACCGAAAGAGTTCAAAGTTTTAATGGTTCATGGGTTCAAAGGTTCAAAGGCAGCCTCAGTCAAGGAAAAAAGCAGTAAACAGGTGGTTTAATGGATGGTTCAACCAAGGAGTGGGAAAGCGATTGAACCAGGAAGCGAAGGAATAAAAGAGTTAGATTGAATCGATGAACCAATGTACTTTCGGCGGGTTCAAGGTTTAAGGTTCAACATGGTTCAAGTGGCTAGCAACCATTGATGGCCCCACAGACATCAAATTTAAAGTAAGGGAATATTCATTGAAATTCAAATAAAGCGTAGAACTTGAAGGAAGAACCAAGCGACTGGCTGAAAAGATAGCCTAGGAGCTTAAATTCTAGGAAGAGACAAAGCTAGAAAGGACAAAAGTAGAAAGAGGGAAAAGCCCAAAATATCTATGTAGAATTTATTCCAGTAGGTGGAACAGTCCACAAAGTAGATATTTGAGCTTGCAAACATTGAAGGCGTGGCCTATTGGTCTCCTTTGGAGTAAAGACAAAATAGATAGTTGTACAGATGTCAGAGGGGATAGACCAGATGATACAGACTTAGGAGAAGACATATGGGATGAAATGACATGCCATAGTTAAGATAGCCACCTTGTTTTCAATGCAGTCTTTTGACAAACCTGGAAATGCATTCAAGGCATTGACTGCAACGTGGGTCGTCCCATGGGAAAGAGCGCCAAGCCTTGCTTGGTGGCTATATATTGTAAAATCCTATTTTATGCAAAAGAGATCTTCCCTTTACCAGAAGAAAAACTCTGTCCAAATTGAAAGGCATCACTGAGACTTTGAGCTCAGATTGTTTATCATATTTCTTTGTTTGAATCAGAAAGCAAGTTACTTTCAGACTTTGTGCTAGTATAGCTTGTATCATTCTAGGAGATTGTTCTTATGTCTATTTCCTAAATGTATTCTTGTTTATGCAATTTAACAAGTAGAGCTAATGGAAGTGATAAGGAAGGTGTCCTGAAACCAGTTACTTGCAGACTTTGTGCTGACATAATTGTTTTCAGTGTGTGTTTTTAGTTTCTATTTCTGTGTAAAGGACCTTGGGATGACTTTGTGCCCTCATTGTCCTTCGTATCTCACTCTTGGGAAGTCGAGCTGGAGACTTTGTGCTACATCTCAGGCTGTTGGTTACTATGCCCTTGGCTACCAGTTACTTTTACTACCTAAAAGAACTCATGTTGTTTCCTACAAGAACACTTTTGAAAGAAGAGAAGTGCCTTCAGTGTTTTCACCAAGATTTTCTCCTCTGTTCGTTAAACATCATCTATAAAAAAAGAGAGATGGATGGCTTATCCTACCCCTGAGTGTTATTTTCTACATATAGTTCTAGTATATAACACCTGCATATTCATAGGGAACCTCCCCTTGATGAGAGGAGAGATTTGTCCACCTCTGATGTAGTAAACCTACACACTGGGCCGACTAATCTCCTTTGTTGTGGATGATAAGACCTATTTTGCTCAATCAGACTGATGACTGAAAAAATATTCACCCAATAGTATTGATCTTGAAAACATATAAACTCCATGAAATCACCTTAAAAACATCAAAACTCAGTCAAATTCACGCTCGGTGCATGCAAAAGGAGTTAAGTTTGAAGGAAATTGAGGATTTTAGGAGCTATAAGTGGAATTGGGACTTGAAATTTTGTGTACCAAGTCATCATGAGTTGGAGAATCATAAAAATAAATCAAAACTATTAGATGAGTGAAAATAATCACTGGTTTGTCACAGTCCTCAACATGTCTATTTGAGGTAACCATTGGAGTAGGCAATGTTTTAGAGTGCCACAGAGGTTTCTAAGTCTAGCTGAAAGTTTCACAAGCATGGGGTGATGTTTTTACATCAAAATAAGACCTTTCAAGAGTGTCAAAATTCCAAATTTTATGCAAACCATGCTCATACAGGCATATAGGCCAAAAAGGGGTTTTTTGAATTTTCAAGCAAAATGTGCTTTTAGAGTGTTTTTATAGCTTTATACAAGCCCCATGATGATGTTTTCAAGCTTCATGAAGCAAGGGAAGATTAATTTTCATTTTGGTGAAGATTTTTACTTTTTGTAGTTCTAGACACCCTTCCAACCTCATGTTTAAATGCTCATATATTTAACTAGAATTCATGAACAATTGATATCAGTTGAGGTGACTTTATTTATGAATAATCATTAAGAGTGTAGGTAGCCTAAAATGCAAGTAAAACCCTATAGGAAAATTTCCTCTATGTGTTAACTTTTCATAGCTTTTACATAGGAACCCAATCTTTTCAGGGATGTTAAGGGGGTCAATGTGATACACATAAATAAAAATATTTTTGGATTTGGAGGTTTGTACTTTATGAATCATCATTTTGAAGATTTAGCTTTAAAACCCTCCTAAGCCTTCAAAAGATTAGTTTTGAAAAAAGTTGATTTTATTTCTACCAAATCACCATGGATCAACCTAAAACCTTTTCAAACATTAAGTAAACTTAGAGAGGATTACATAAATTTCAATTTTTTGCATGGAGATATACGAATGAAGGCATAAATCATGTTTTTTTTGGAAAAAAGCATGTAAAATGAAGTACAGAATAGTTCAATAGAATATAATCAATGGAGATTGAATCATAAGACTTTGTATTCATCCTCAAATCTTCATTTGGTCAAAAATCATCTTAAAAGTGCCCCTACTAGATAAATCGGCCAGTCTGCAAAAAAATGTAGCAAAATGTGCCTAATCAACCCTATTGACTGAATGGTGAGAGTTTTATCATCAAAATCACATATCTTTGATGAGAAAATTTATTCAAAATCTAGTATTTTCATGTTTTAGGTTTTATGGTGTCTTGTTTCAAGTTTCATGGAGTTCAAGTGAAAATTAGCTTTCAGGTATTTTTGGCCTAATAGGCCTATTTGGTCAAATAGTTAAGTTGGAGTTTGGCATTGAATGGTTATCTAAGAAGCTAACATTGAGTTTTAATGTTACATATTTGTTATTACATGGAGATATCATGCATAATTCAGCCTTAAAAGTCTCTTTTCATGCAATTGAAGGCTAAATTAGGGTTAACTAGTCTTGCACTTTAGTTAACTAGTTGACAAGTCATGCACCTATACTTGGTTAACATGTTAATTGAGGGATTTCAGTACTTCCAACTCACTTAAATATTGTGTTAAAGTATCAATTTTGGTGTATCATTTCATGCAAAGGACTCTTATTTTTTCCATGGGCCCACCACTTTCCTTCTACGCCAAATTGAAGAACATGCATGCTTTGTGGAGTTTAAGGATTTTTTATAATTGTTTTAATATTTTAAAAGGAGTTAATCTTGAGTTAGCTAACCAAGACTAATCCTTCTCTCAATTTTATGACACATTGGCTGGACCTGATTTTGAAACATATATATTAGCTTTTTGAAGCCATTTTAGAGATAATTTATAAAAGCAGAGAAGAAATTGTAATTGACACATTTTATCAAATAAAAGATCTTTTTGAATATGGTTTTGGAATAGATAGAGTTTCATTTGACTATGTACCATCATATAAATGGTATCTACTTACCCTTTTGTAGTCTTTTCCACACCTACTATTATTCATCCTCTTTAGGTCATTGGAAGAGCTAGGATTTGAATTTGCTTTGCAAACTTATTTCAGGCCTTCTTTTGAAACACTTATGTTGAAGATTTACTGAAGAGTTTCTTTGAGATTCATATGTGTGTCTTACTTAGTTTCAAAAAATATTTCATAGAATAAACATTACTCAGGTGCATCACCAAAATAGGTAGGATTTCCATTTTCAACTTCTTTCTTCCCCTTTTCACCCTAAAAAGTGAAAAATATAATAGTTTTAGGTGATAGATCTTAAGGGAACTAGCCCTATTTGGAGGTTCTTCTCACTTCAAATTCACCCACACTCTAATAAGATCTAATTATATCAACTGGAGAGAGGGTGTGCTTTGCACATCTTTAAATAGGGTGCACTCCAGATTGATAACAGGGACTAATAGTGAAATGTATATGTTTATGGATCTAATATGAAATTGATGTGATATTCGATTGCATGTGTATGACATTTATTTATGTAAGACTAAACAAATATGATGTAAAATTATATGAAGAATATGTTGATTAATGTGAAAATAATAACATGATGTTTATATTCAGTTTTGAATTGATTTGTTAGCATATTTTGCAAATATAACTCATGTGTGTGTGTTATTATATGTTTAACGGGTTCTCTTAAGTGTATAATTATAGTGTAGGTTTTCTAACTCTACAAAGATGGAGGGTATCTTTGAGGAGAAATGAATAGATAGGAAGTCAAGGGAAAAGGAAGATATTGTGTCAAGATAAGATAGTTGACCAAGTATGCCATGGGGATGTGTAATCAATCCAAATTAGGTTCTTACCACTTTTAATTTTTATTTGGTGTGTTATATATCATATTTTAGTACATGCATAGAACTCATGTTTTATAAGTTGTACTCTGATATGAACCATTGTGCCAATAAAATTGGTTTTTCTTTTAGTAATAGCTATTAGGATTGTATCCTGGTTTCATATCTTTTAAGGCATTTGTCACCATTAACACATAAATAATTATATGTAAAAGTAAATTATTTAGGGACAATACACCCTTTATAGGTTCGAAAGTTTGAATTATATCCTTTTAGAACCCATGGCCATCTATAATATGTTGATCAGGTAGTAAATGAGCTTAGTTGAAATTGTTACCACATAGGAGAAAAAGGAAATTGTATTCAAAGAAAACTCTTTCTAAATTTTATTTCATCCAACCAAAAGAATTTAAGTTGACACCCAATGTGCTCACGTAGGAGGAAAAAGAGGGTGAGGGATAGTAAATGTTGGTAGATTAAAATTTTATTCATATAGGATGTATTTTTCAAAATAAAGAGCCATAATTATTCCTTTTTAGCAAATTAGGAATAAAAGAAAGAGGAGAAAGATACATTTTTGGGGGGATAGATATAACACACCACTAGCAATGGAGGACACCATTATGTGGTAAAAAGAGAAGTATTTTTTTTTGGGGGGGAACTAGTAGACAAGGACACGTTCAATAAGTCATGGGACATTTTTTAGGAACATTTGAGATAATATTTAGAGGAAAATCATATAGTTACATGAAACTAAGTATATTTGACATAAATCTATTTCAATCTATCCTTAATTATCTATTTCAGAATAAAAAATCTATTTGTGGAATTATAAAAGTGAGTTGATCATAATCTTAGTTGCATTCTATTTGGTATGGTTGCATTTTATTTTTTATTAAACCACATTCCTCTTCAAAATCTATCTTTTTGCTCTTAGAAATGGCATCATACTTGTTTTGGACTACATTTTATACATCCTTGGTTGTGTATACCATTATTTGACTATGTTCTAGATATCAATGATGAAATTTATCATTTTCAAACTATTTTTCATTTGGTAATTTGTCTTTTGGCTAAGTAGGATTGTACCATATCTATCCAAAATACCCTTCTTTCAAATTGTGTTCCACTTACAAAATTATCATTTATTTTTAGTTTAGTTGTGTCATACCCTTCTTATAACTACATGTATATTGCTTGGCTACATTTTATCCTTCTTAGATTACGTTGAACTTGTATACAAATGCACTTTATCTATTTTGGTCTGCATCCCACATGTTCTAGTTTATGTCCCATCTTCTATGGTGTGTTATAACCTCCTAACTGAATGTGCTTTATAGTTTCAATTGTGTATAGCCTCTATAGAATGTGTTGGATTAGTAAAATATACTCATAGCCTTGTGGAATGATGTTGGGCTAAGTTTAAAAAAATATTTAATGCATTTTATATTCATTTAATACCCATTAATCCTTTAGAATGGTGCCTTGTCTCTTTAATTACATCATACCCTTCACAATAGGGGCCTATTTACATTGGGTTGCATTTTATTAAAACAACATTTGTTTTTAGAGCTGAGTTTTGTACTCAACCTCTAAAACTATGATTTAACCATGGTAATTGCTCCTTACCTCTGAGGGATTATTAAACCATTTTGTAACTACTAGAAACTATGATCTACCTTCGTATATGGTGCTTATTTTATTTTTGTTACACCTTGTTAAGTCCTTGGTGGTTTGTGATTTTGTTCTAGTAAATAAATTTAGTATAGAATAAAGGTGATCTTTTAATAACTTTTAAGACTAAAATAACCTTTGAAAAATCTATCAATTCCTCACCATTTATTGTTAAAAACAATTGACCCCATTAATTTGTATTCTCAACAACCTGAATCTCTACCTTCAACCAAGTACACAATCTATTTAATGAACAAATTGCTTCCATCATTTCCTATGCAAATTTCATATTCGTTTGCAAAAAAGAAAGAGTTTATATTTGGTTTTGGAACCCAAAAAAGAATAAAAATGTTACATTAATACCACCAGCATTCACATATTATTCCTCAATATTACTTATTTTTCCATATGGTTGATATATATACACCTTCCCTCTTGTCATAACTCTTTTACTAAATTATTATAGAATAGTGTTGTAAAGGATCACATTCAAACCTATAAATAAGGATGGTCACCTTTAAAGCACATGTATCTGATGTAACCTTTTTTGTAATGATAGCATTTTAGGAAATATTTTAGACAAAATTAGTCTCATAAGGATTTTATAAAACTCAAGTGTCAGTATCTAGGATAACTACAATTAAAAGGACTTTGCAAATTGGTTTGATTTGTTACACTTGGCACTTGGTATTTTGAACCCTAAAATTATATATTTTAAACACATAATGGATTTATCATAAATAATGAATTAATGACAAAATTAATATAGTTTCTTATCTTATACCAAATGTTAAAAAATAATCATTCTTATTTCTCAAATTGATGGTTATTAAACATTAACAAAAACCTTGTATAAATATAATCTTCACCTTCAATCACCTTTGCCATATGACTACAAGCTTAGTGAGTCATGTGTTCATTATCTATCTTAGATCACTAAAGTTTTAAAACTTTTCCTAAGTGATGGAACCTATCAAATGTAAGCCACATGTACACCAAACTATCAAATGATCATCTATCAAGGTGTGGACAAGACCTCAACTACATGGGTGGTATGCAACATCCATGTTAAACATTGTCTCAAAAATGAGTTATGATGGTCATAGTGTTTATTAATAATAAACACTAAATCATATCAATTATTTTATGTGTAAGTTGAAGAAACCTTGGGTTAGATTCGTGAACTTTGGGACACAAGTACTAAGATATGAGAGGGTATCCTAGTTAAACTCACCATAACTTAATGTCTCACTGAGTTGGATACGACAAGGGGGACTTGTCAAATCCAAACTTATAGATCACTGTGAAACATAATGTCTCATTCTTACATAACTCATTGCCATGCCATATGAAGGAACACACCACTTCATCACCTCCACCAAAAATATCATATTATATTTTCTTAACAAGTCATTTAAAAAATAAGATATGGGGTCAAAGATCATGGATTTTAAGTGAGGTATGACTTTTGATTTACATTATTTTTCTTTATAAAACCTTGTTTCATCAAAACTACATGTTTATTAGTTCTTTTTATATGCTCCTTGATTTGTTGTTTGAGATGGATCTTAGATTATTATCCTCTCTCAAATCTTAATGGGAATTTCTCTGATGGTTTTGGGGTGTGGGTGCAGAGGGGTGTGACATCAATAGAGGCAATGTATTTATGCAATAAAGGAATTAAGAAGATGATGTAGAAATTATTCTATATAAAATGAGGTCATGTAGCTTAAAATAGGTGTTTAATTGGTGAATATGTGTGTATGTTTTGAATAAACATTTTTTGAATCTAATTTTGGTCAATCATACCAAGAATTTTTTTAAAGTGACGTTTGGTGCATTCTCTACATCATTGGAAGCTATATGTTTTATTAACAAATGTGACATGCTCTTAAACTTTGCATGTGTATCTACCTAGGATTCTTTGAGTCCATCACCTGAAATACCCTGTCATTGTCCATCACCATCACCACCCAGCTCTCCTTAAAATATTTCATTGATTTAATCTTTTATAGCCTTGCCATTCCTTACTATTTCATGTCTTAAGCTCACTATAGAGTGTAACATCTCTTACATGCATAACTCATTGCCACTAAGAATGAGGAACACACCACATCATTTTTCACTATCACCTTCACCATAAATATCATATTATTTTTTATTTATGGTTAGATTACAAAAGGTGAGACATATTCAGCATTCATGGGTTTATAATGAGGTACAACTATTGATTTACATTATTTATCTAAAAAAACCTCACTTTACCAAAATGAAAAATTACATCCCTTCCAACATAACTTACAACCTTTGGGGAAACTTAAGAAAATTGTTCTATAAATGTTGAAAGTGATACCAAAAAATGAATATTTCTATTTAAAATTTACCTTGCTAAAATTATGGGAGGACTAAAATTAAATGTCTCAAACTTAAAAATTTACCATAGAGGCATGGGGATAGGGCCTCACTGCGGCCCTGTCTACCTAGTTCGGTCCTGTCCCAAAAGGAAAAAGACTATTGTGATTGGTGTGACAAGATTTTGTAAGAAAAATAAGGACCTCTAAATGATTTTCATAGTATTTTCAAGATATTTTTTAGAGTAATGAAATGTTTTTATATGTTGTGATCTAACAAAATGGTGAATAGTCCAAACAAGGTAAGGATGTCAAGATTAATCATTTTCAAGCTCTTAATGATTAAATTTGAGTCTCTACATTTCCCCCAACTTTATTATAGTGATGTAATGGAGTGAAATTACTAAAGTAAAGTAGATTTGAACCTAAGTGTGTATATAAACTTTCTATTTTGATGTGAAATATTGATCATGTATGATGCCTTAATGAAAAATTTTCAAAATGCCACTAAAAGTAGTAACTATCCATATTTGAATATTGAAAATCTAAAAGTTTAAAATTTGAATTTTGAAAATAAAGAAAGGAAATTATAACCTAAAAGAGTCTGTAACTTAAAAATGGAGAAGTGTGCATGCCACCTTGTTGTGGCATGTGGAGAATTATTGAACCTATGGTGAATCAAGAGTGAGCAAGTCTCAATTTCGAAACTAATGAAAGTTCTTGAGTTGGAAATATTGTATGTTCCAACTCTCATATGAATATGTATATAACTCTATGAAATAATTTAAGGGTAGAACCATCAAATATGGCTTGTTACATAGAGAAAGTTCAACCATATATGTTTAGTGTCACTAGACTCTAATGTGGCCCACTTTCAACATTGATACGAATCACACTGACATAGACAAATCTACATTTTATTTGAAATTTTGTAACTTTGAAATTTTTGAACTTGAGAAATTTTTAATTTGTAATGTATTATTTTGAACATGAATGAGTATCATGCCCTACGTACTATATTAAATGGATATTGAGTGCTAATTGAAATTTCCACTGTTTTGAAAACCTATAATTGTAACATGTTTGAAACTTTCATCTTGTAACTTGTAAATAAAAGAATGAATGCATATACATTTCATAGGCCCCCAAAATATAATTTTTTTGATTTGTATTGTATTTTTCACATTGAATTATTTTCCATAAATTTGAAATTTATTGTTTGTGGAGCTTGAATTATCAAGACAAGCCCTATTATGATGCCCCTTTTTGAGATGAGATACATAGCTTGTAATTCACTTCTCTCAAAAGAAAACATATGTGAAAATATAATGATGTAATATAATTTTGAATATTTTAAGTGGATTACATCATAATATTGATTATATCCTTTTATTTGGCATTTAAAACATGTGTTATATTGATATATCATTGAGTCACATAAGTAACATGTGCATGATGTGTATCATGGAACAAGATTAAAAATAAGAATGAGAAATAATACATGATATGAATCATGGCACAATATTTATAATTAATGAATAAATAAGAAATGTCATATAATGCCACATAATTGATATAAAATGTCACATAATTTGCACACAATTTTGCATAGTATATCACATAAATGGCCACAAAGGCCACACACAAGGGACATGTGAATGTCACATAAACACACAAGGATAAGGGCCACATGAAAATGGCATGGTTATTCCATACAAGCACTATTTTCACATAAAAGTCCAAGGGCCACACACAATAAACAAGCAACTCCTAACATATCATGTAGTAAAATAAGAATTTGAAAAATATGCATACAACAAGAGATGACTAGTTTACATGTATGTATCAATGTCATTATTAGTGAATAGCATATCCATATAAAAAAATGTAAAACATGAGTGATTATCAATATATTTGTGTATGATATATAGCTCTGGTATAAAGGTTGTGGATAGATACAACTTGTTGAAATGTTCATGGAGAATAAAAATATGCCCCCAACTTAGTAGGGATGTTGAGTAGAATGGAAGCCCAATGTCAAATATCCATGTTATAATATGTCTTGTATCATAATATTTATGGTACATATTTACACACTTGCAATAATAAATAAAACTTTACATAAAGAAAATAATATTCTTCTATTTGATAATATATTCAGGATATCTTTTATTTAAACTTGAGATATATTTATACAAAAATGATCTCCTACATAATAGGAGTATATCATCATCTGAAATCCCATCAATCTCTCTATCATTCCAAAATACTCTCCCACAATAACTCCTCACACCTTATTCTTACTCACATCTAGAATAGCTACGTGAATTGTGATTACAACTCACTCACTATATTACCTATCACACTATATTATTAATGAGTTATATAACAACTCATAATAATATTACAAACACATTAACCATAATGTGAGAACTAACTATGATTTCCTAACATCCACTCCCTTGGTATGAACATGGGGAGAACATTATTTTATATTGTAACTACTAACAACCTCAAATGATGGTTTCACTTAGCTAACCACCAACCTACAAATAGCCATGATGGTTTTACACTCAAATTACTAACAACCTACAAACAAAGGATGGTTTTACACTTAGTTTGCCAACAAACTAAAAATAAACAAGTTGGTTTTACATGTGTTTAACCAACAACACATGATTTTATAACACACTTCCAGTCCTCATCACTATTTTTACCTCAAGGGGAAATACAAAGATTCTCGCTTATTACAATAATTGAACATGTATGTAAACTATGTTCTTTATTTTCAAACACACAATGGAAAAATATGAAAAAGCACACCATGTAAAAAAATTCACAAATCATCTGGGCCCCATTGTTGGTGACTAATGAGAGGCTCTAGAACCTCTAGCCTATGTTTCTTTTATCCTATAATAATCAAAGTTACTTAATCAACATGTGTTGATGAAGCTTAATTGTATGAATATTTTGAGAAGAAACTGCCCCCAATCTAGATGTCACATACAAGCAAAAATGCATTCATGAGGCAAATATTTTTATATTTTACAATTTTTGATAATGACTCTATATGACACCTAAGCCTAAACAACTTTGAATTTTTTTATATATAGACACTTTAAAAATTTTAACTTGACTCTTTTGACATAAAATAAATTTTACAAAATCCAATGACTAAATAATGACCATAAAATTGGATTTTATAATGACTTTTAATTTTGACAAAAAAAACTAGATAACACAAACATAAACTTTTGACACTTTATTTTTTATTTTTCATTACCGTATGACATAAAACTAAAAATTCTTAAATAACATATTAAAAATATATATAAGCACTAAAAATTCACGTAGACTTTTAAAAATACCAAAAGACTAAACCAAAGACACATCTAAAACTTATTAAATAATTAAAGACTCAACGAATAAACAAAATACTTTAATACAACTGAACATGAGTGCTAAAAATAAACTTTAACCTCCAAAAATAGAAGTATCATGACTTTGTGAAATACATGTGTGGAATAATATTCATAATTTGCATGAACATACTATCAAGAGATAATGCAATGATTGCATATGGATGATAAGTTAGTCATCCAACAAGTCACACCCATAGTAAAAGAATATAGACCACATAATTAATCGCATACTCTAGTGAATAAAATAACGAAATGGAAAGTGAGCTCAAAGATGCAAATAATATCTGAATATGAATATGAGCATGAATGACAGTGTTAGAAATAAATGTGCACGAGTGTGCAGGGAGATAAGAATGCATGTGAATCGAACTAAGATGCCATTGGGATTATTGTTGGAAGGAATCAAGTTGAATGACATTGGATAAGTTAAGAATTTTGAATGCAGTTGTGAAAGATCACAACATCATCGAATTGCATATGAATAAGTGGATGGATTATCAAATTTCTAGAATCAATCAATGCAAATAAAACCAATGACAAGTCATAATGAATAACTATGCACATAGATGAATAAAGTGAGCTTTGTGGCTTGTTCAAAATGGCAAAGACATATGACAAATAAATTGACTAGATATTTAATATGTCTTGAGTGAATGTAAAGAAATGTATCAGAAAGTATTGATGTAGAGAATATTTATCATGCCCTATCAATGGGCATGATGTGATCATGTAAGCATAATGGAAGTCATATCATTGTAAGATAATTTTTTCATATTGTTTAAATTGGTTAGAAACAAGAGTGCAAATGCTCGAAGTGAAAAATAAAGCCAAGGGTTAAAATTATATTTGGATAAGGTATAGAAGAAATAAAAAATAAGTGAAATTATACAAGTTATGTAAATTAATGATATGCAAATATCTAACCAATTATATGAATAAATAATACATGGTATTATACAAAGGAGTGACTTCTTATGATTAATAAGTGCCAACTATGGTTACTTCTTAATTTGAATAAGAATCATATGTTGTAATGTAACCATCTGAACCACTACTTATGTACCCATGTGGACATGTATCCTTATGTTTAATACGAGAATATGTGACCACCTATACCAATTGTGGACCATTCTAAATAATTTATTGTGTTAGGAGATACATTCCTCTTTTATGTGCCACTTTTTACTTAGGATAATGTGCTCATGTGTAGTTGTATCATTTTGATAACTAGAAACTAATTGTGTAATATGCTCATGGTCATAGATGGATGGAGAAATTGATTTTGTAATATGCCTTGGAATATGTATATCATGATCTTGAATAGTTGTGTAAACTGTTTCATTACCATGTTACTCACTTTATGTGGCAACTAAATTTTTTTTAGAAGTAAATACCATTGGTTTGACCACTTGAGTATCATGAATATTTTTGAGACATTTATGCACTATAGAATGTACTGGTCTAATAATTTATATTTAAGGGTGTCCTAATAACATATCAAGGACCCATATGTGTGTTATAAATAGGAATGGGTTGGAAACTATAAGAGGTTCCACTTACAAAGGTAGTACTATATGCCTAATAATATCTTGTGTATGACCATCAAATACTTTGATGACTCTATAATTATTGTGTAAATCTTTTTCTATGTGACCAAGAGTGTGGTGGAGGGTTATGTTACACACCTTTTTGCTTGATCCATTTTTGTTTAATCCAAAAAATATAGGTATCAAGGGATATAGGGTTAATGATAGAAATCTTCAAACTTCAAGATCAATTCTACCTTCATTTTATACTAATTGTCCCATATCCATTCTCTAATGATTCTCAATCAGAATTTAAGATATTTCATGCCTTTATGACCAATTTTTAAATGAATAACCCTTATAATATATGCTTCAATAATATTCTTGATTCAATTCAAACAATTGGATTCCTACCTACCTCTGGTTTGATGCATATAACCAAATACGCATACTTGATTTTGGTATTCACTCATAAAAGAATAATCTCCTCATTATTTGAACCCCTTTAAAGAATTACAAGAACTCCATTTGATTCAACTACAACCTGCACAGGTTTATTCAGTCACGTGCATAGTAAATTGAGTATAAAGTAAAAATGTGTGACATTTGTATTTTGATAAAACATGAAATCTATATCACCATTATACAACTAGCATGTCTAATACTTGAACAATTTTCCTATTGAATGATTGACATTGAGATCTTTTAATTCTTATACTTAACAACTATTCTTTATTCTCAATCTTAATTGATAGTCACCTCTGTACTAGATCTTAGTCTGTATTTGAACCCCAACAAGCTTGCAATCTTAAATTAAGATTTGTCCTCCCTTACCTAGGCTATGAAGTTATAGTTTTTTTCAATAGATCTTAAGATTTTGCTCTTGGAGATTTGACCATATTAAAATGACCTAGAAACTTCTCTCTTTTTGCTTCATGGAACTTGAGATCTTATTTAAAATTGACTCCTTCAACAATCCTAATATACTATATATTCATAAATTAACTGATCAAACATTTGAATAAGAATAGAAGTTAATTTTGATCTTCTCAATGAATGAATCAGTTACAACTACACATATGCTAATATTTTCTCAGGGCAGTCTATAAATATAATTCCATACTCTGAAACATCCCTTCAATTTTAATAGATTCTCTAATCTTTGATAAGACTGGTTTTATTCGATACAAATATTACCACCTTCTTACTGATCTATATTTTATAATTTTCCAATTGAGTCCTTCTCAAAACATACTCCACCAAAGACTTTTAATTAAAATACTAAAAAATGATTACAAATAACTCAACCTAAGTGAATCACTTCTCTTACCTCTGTGCAGATTCATGACCTTCATTAAGATCATTGATCTGGTCATAATGATGATCAACAAATTTCATTGTACAAGTTATCTCAATCCTAGATATCGACATTTGACTTCTTTTCATTCTATCTTTTAATTATTGATTGTTTCACTAGATGGAAGTCTATAGATTAAGGATATTCATGCAAGCAATTATTTCTTCTCAATATATATTTGTTCTCACTTTTAATCAACTTTGTATGAACTCAACCTCATTAAATTCCTTCATGTTCCTCATAGATCGGATGGGCTTTGAATAGAGACTTCAAAATCCTCCTCAAATCAATATGTTAAATATAAATTATTTGTTGCTTATAATACCAGTTTGGCTTTATCATACCAATTATTAATATTATAATCTTGATGCCCCAAAAAATTAATGAGCAGAATTTTGAAACATAAAGGAAGGTATTCCATAGTTTAAATGGAGAACTCAAAACACAATAATGAAACCAAAAACTAACAAGACAAATTAAAATCACCAATAAGCCAAATTTTTGAACAATAATTTGTATTGATTCATATTAAATAACTTGATATAATTACAAACCCAAACCATTATTAAATAAGCCTCAACTCAAAAATTTGAGATTACATGCAAAAATTGAAAAAAAACTAAAATCTAAAAAACTCCTATTTTTAGAAAAAACTAAAATCTAAAAAAAGCTACTATTTCTAATAAGTCACATGCAAGCACTTGTAGCTCTAAAAATTTACCTAAATATCTTAAATACTAAAATTAGACTATGGAATGAAATTCAATTGAATTTGACATCCAATAATAAAAATATGCAATTTCTAAAAATATAAAAAAATCAAAAAAATAATTAAATCATAATTTTGGACCCTCAGATGATCAAGTATAGCCTCTAAAAAATATCGAAAACATTTTTAGGTAGGTATAACTACATAGGATAGAAATGAACTTTTTGATATGGTCATTTTGGCATGAGGAAGAGCTCAAATGGAGTTATGGATCAAAAGTTATGGCCTCTAGAAGGTTGGCCTATTTTTTCTACATCACACAATCACAAAAGAAGTCCAACAAAATATGATTGTGCCAAGTCAACAAAGAAACATTCACAGAATATAAAAGATCAATTATTATGTTATATGAAACTTATTGTCAACATATAAATTTTTGAATTTTTGTTTTCTCTTGTCATGACCTGCAATCATTTAGAATTATGCATCCTCCATAGTCAATCATGGATAAAAAAGATTCAAAGACATATATTACCTATATATATTCATATAGAAATTCATGCTCATACTCTATAAGAGTACAATGAAGTCCTCATCATCAGAAGAACAATTTATTTTTATTCCAAATGCTCAATCAAATACACTTACAGACCACTTACTTATAGACCTTATCTTTCTAATAAAGCTCTCTTCTTCTTTTTTAAGTCTAAGATACCTTTGTACACATGTATATGCCTTTATTAAGACCACTTTTTTTCATTCTATCTCTTAATTATTAATTATTTCACCAGATGGAAGTCTACAAACTAAAGATAATCATGCAAGTGAATCTCTCTTCTCAATATGTATTAACTGTCACTTTGAATCAACTTTGTATTAACTCAACCTCATGCAATTCCTTCACAATCCTCATAGATCAGATGGGCTTTGAATAGAGACTTCAAAATCCTCCTTAAATCAATATATTGAATATGAATTATTTGTTGTTTATAAAGCCAGTTCAGCTTTGTCATACTGATTATAAATATTATAATCTTGATGCCTCAACAAATTAATGAGCAGAATTTTGAAACACAAAGGAAGGTATTATGTAGTTTAAATGGAGAACTCAAAACACAATCATAAAAGAAGTCCAATATAATATGATTTTGCCAAGTCGATAGAGAAACATTCATGAAATATAAAAGATCAATTATTATGTTATATGAAACTTACTATCAACATACAGATTTATAAATTTTTGTTTTCTCTTGTCATGACCTGCAATCATTTAGAATCATTCATCCTCCATAGTCAATCATGGATAAAAAATATTCAAATACATATATTACCAATACATATTCATATATAAATTCATGTTCATACTCTATAAGAGTACAATGAAGTCTTCATCATCAGAAGAACAATTTCCTTTTATTCCAAGTGTTTAGTCAAATACACTTACAGACCACTTACTTATAGACCTTACCTTTCTAACAAAGCTCTCTTCTTCTTTTTTAAGTCTAAGCTACCTTTGTACACATGTATATGCCTTTATTAAGAACACTTCTTTGACAAGTTCAAACTAATTATTCAAACATAGTCTTTTGATAGGAAGAAGCCCAAATCTTTCTCAACAAACTATTCTAACCTTAGTATATGCTTTATTCTACTTTCTTCAACATAAAAATCTCCTTGAGATAGATATTTTACATTCACATAAAGTGAGATAATCTTTTTACATGATGATAGACATTTAAAGAAGTGAATAGGTCCTTTACACAAAGTTCATGTCCTTAGAAGTTGACCACAAGGCTAATACTTCAAACTCAATTAATTAACCTATCATGTACAAATTTACGTTATGTCACTGATGCTCATGCATCAAACTACCAGGCTAGATAAATTCCATGAGTTCCTGCTCATGGTCTTCTTTGATATTGCCCTTCAATGCTACAACTGCTTTGGCTTAATTTGCTTCAATGATCTTTTCATAAATGTGGGCATGTTCCTTAGCTCCACATTTGTATATTTTCTTGCTTGGTATCTTCTCCATCCAAGTTTTTCCTTGTTTCTTGTTCATCTTTTCTTTATTCCTCTTCTTTACTGCTTTATCTTCTAGAATGAGGATATCAGCTTCTATTTTCTTTTCTTGAGCTTTTAGAAGATCTCATTTCTCAATGTTCTCCACCTCCTTCTCAATCAAACTTGTATATACACAATCAAATTAAATATTAGAAACAAAAATTTGAGACCCTTAGGTCTTTCAAAAATTTTGAACTCATACGTGTTGCTTAAGTATGATTTATTCTTATTTTGTCTTCATCTCTGCCTTATACCAATGGTCTACCTCCTCAATTTTTATTTTAGGATAAGTTTTATCCTCCTCTTCATGGTTTATGGCATGCTCCAAGGCTTTCATCTCTTCTTGTAGTTGTTTTTCACTTTGGTAAACAAAAAATTTGTCTTATTATTTAATTAGCAACTCTTCATCACTTCTTTGTTCAAGTTTTTTTGCTCAATTATCAAGTATATGTATTTATCCTTCACACCATCATCTTATTCACTCATGAGTCTATCCATTGACTCAAGGACTTCATGTTCCTCTACTACTTGTGTACCTGCACTCATAACATCAAAATCAAAATTAGATATAAAATCTTGAGGGAAATTTATCCCTTGAGTATATTTTTCCATCTATATGTTCATATTGAGTTTTCTTAGCACTTCCTTAAGTTGCTTGCATATCAACTTCTTTGTAGTCTTTATTTTCCTTACTACTAATTTAACTAGCCATTTTAATTTATTCTTCATTACCCATCCACACCATGGGTTCTTCATGCTCTCAACCATGAGATTTATTAGTGTTATTCTTTGCTTCAAATCTTCCATTTCCCTTTGGAAGACTTCCTCTTTTTGCTTCCTCATCCTTTCTCTATCTTTCTCCTTTCTCATCTAGTTCACATCTCTTGGCAATCTCTTTAGCACCTTTTTTACTACTTCTATCAAGTCCTCTTGTTTCATCTTTCTTGTCTCATCCAAGTCTTTTTCACCTTGGCCTTTTGATAGTTTATCAAATCTCTCTTCTTGGATCTTCTCTTGGATCAACCACTATGCTCTTTCTCTTGAGATTCTCCTAGATTTTTATCTTTCTCTCAAGCCTCTCTTGGCTTTGAATGCCTTGAACCTTTATAATATTCCACAACTAAATCACTCAAATATAAATTAGTCCTTAAAGATATTTACAAACAAATTTTACAACTTCTTGTTACCTCTGTGTCTCTTAGAAGGTTGATTGCTTCAACCTATAACTTTTTAATCTTCAAAATCTCTTAATCACTATCAAAATTGATTATAAAAACATAAAATTATTTTTCCACAAAGGCTCTGATACCAAACAATGATAGAAATATTCAAACTTCAAGATCAATTATACCTTCATTTGATACTAATTATCCCATATCCATTCTCTGATGATTATCAATTAGAATTTAAGATATTTCATAGCTTAATAACCAATTTTTAAATCAATAAACCTTACAATATATGCTTCAATAAGATTCTTGATTCAATTCAAACAACTAGATTCCTACCTACCTCTGGTCTGATGCATATAACCAAATACACATACTTGATTTGGTCTTCACTCACAAAAGAACAATCTCCTCATTATTTGAACCCCTATAAAGGATTACAAGGAATCTATTTGATTCAAATATAACCTACACAAGTTTCTTCATCGCATGCATAGTAAATTGAGTCTAAGGTAAAAATACGTGACATTTGTATTTTAATAAAACATGAAATCTGTATTACCCTTATATATGACTAGCATGTCCAATACTTGAAAAAATTTCCTATCAAATGATTAACTTTGAGATCTTCCAATTCTTATACTCAACAACTATTCTTTATTCTCAATCTCAATTGATGGTCACCTCAGCTTGCCTCTATACTAGATCTTAGTTTGCATTTAAATCCCCACAAGTTTACAATCTTAAATTAGTATTTGTTCTCCCTTACCCAAGCTATGAATTTATTATTGTTTTCAATAGATCTTAAGATTTTGCTCTTGACGAGTCGACCATATAAAAATGGCCTAGCAACTTTTCTCTTTCTATTTCATATAACTCGAGATTTCATTCAAATTCAACTCCTTCAACAATCCCAATATACTATATATTCTTAAATCGACTGATCAAACATTTGGATAAGAATGGAAGTTAATTCAGATCTTCTCAATGAATGAATTGGCTACAAGTACACATATACCAATATTTTCTCAGGGTAGTCTATAAATGCAATTCCATACTCAAAAATGTCCCTTTAATTTTAATATATCTCTAATCTTTGATAAGACTAGTTTTATTCGATACAAATATTACCATCTTCTTATTGATCTATATTCTATAATTTTCTAGCTGAATCCTTCTCAAAACATACTCCACAAAAGACTTTTAATTAAAATACTAAAAAACAATTGAAAATCACTTAGCCTGATTGAATCGATTCTCGTACCTTGGTGTAGATTAGCGACCTTTATTAATATCATTGATCTAGTCATAATGATGATCAACAAATTTCTTTGCACAAGTTATCTCAATCTTGGATATCGACATTTGAATTTTTTTTGTTCTCTCTTAATTATTGACTATTTCATTAGATGGAGTTCTACAAACCAAATATATTCATGCAAGTGAATCTCTCTTCTCAATATGTATTCACTTTCACTTTGAATCAATTTTATATTAACTCGACCTCATACAATTCCTTCATGTTCCTCATAGATCAAATGGGATTTGAACAGAGACTTCAAAATCCTCCTTAAATTAATATATTGAATATGAATTATTTGTTGTTTATAATACCAGTTCAACTTTGTCATACTGATTATAAATATTATAATCCTGATGCCCCAACAAATTAATGAGCAGAATTTTGAAACATAAAGGAAGGTATTTTGTAGTTTAAATGGAGAAATCAAAACATAATCATAAAATAATTCTAATAGAGTATGATTGTGCCATGTCAACAGAGAAACATTCATGAAATATAGAAGATCAATTATTATGTTATATGAAAATTACTATCAACATACATATTTATAAATTTTTGTTTTCTCTTGTCATGACCTGTAATCATTTAGATTTTGCATCCTCCATAATCAATCATGGATAAAAAAGATTCAAAGACATAGATTACCTCTATATATTCATATATAAATTCATGTTCATACTCTATAAGAGTACAATGAAGTCCTTATCATCAGAAGAACAATTTCTTTTTACTCTAAATGCTCAGTCAAATACACTTACAAACCACTTACTTATAGGCCTTACCTTTTTAATAAAGCTCTCTTCTTCTTTTTTAAGTCTAAGATACCTTTGTACACATGTATATGCCTTTATTAAGACCACTTCTTTGACAGGTTCAAACTGATTGTTCAAACATATTATTTTGATAGGAAGAAGCCCAAATCTTTATCAACAACCTATTCTAACCTTAGTATATGCTTTATTCTACTTTCTTCAACATAAAAATCTCCTTGAGATAGGTATTTTACATTCACATAAAGTGAAAGACTCTTTTTACATGATGATGGACCTTTTAAGAAGTGAATAGGTCATTTACACAAAGTTCATGTCCTTAGAAGTTGACCACAAGGCTAATACTTCAAACTCAATTAATTAACCTATCATGTATAAATTTACATTATGTCACTAATGTTCCTGCATCAAACTACTAGGCTAGATAAATTCCATGAATTCCTACTCATGATCTTCTTTGATGTTTCCCTTCATTTCTAAAACTACTTTGGCTTACTTTGCTTCAATGATCTTTTCATAAATTTGGACATATTCCTTAACTCCACATTTGTATCTTTGCTTGCTTGTTATCTTCTCCATCCAAGTTGTGCCTTATTGCTTGTTCATCTTTTCTTTATTCCTCTTCTTTACTGCTTTATCTTCTAGAATGAGGATATCAGCTTCTATTTTCTTCTCCTAAACTCTTAGAAGAGATCTCTTCTCAATGTTATCCACCTCCTTCTCGATCAAACCTGTCTATACACAATCAAATGAAATATTATAAACAAAAATTTGAGACCCTTATGACTCTCCAAATTTTTGAACCCATACTTGCTGCTCAAGTATGATTTATTCTTATTTTGTCTTCATCTTTGCCTTATACCAATCATCTACCTCCTCAATTGTTATTTTAGGACAAGTTTTATCCTCCTCTTCATGTTTTATGGCATGTTCCAAGGCTTCCATCTCTTCTTGTAATTGTTCTTCACTTTGGTAAATAAAAATTTTGTCTTGTTTCTCAATTAGCAACTCTTCATCACTTTTTTTTTCAATTTTTTTTTCTCAATTAGCAATTCTATGTATTTATCCTTCACTCCATCATCTTCTTCACTCATGAGTCTATCTATTGACTCAAGGACTTCACGTTCCTCCACCACTTTTGTGCCTACACTCACAACATCAAAAGCAAAATCAAATATAAAAGCTTGAGGCCAATTTGCCCCTTGAGTATATTCTTCCATCTAGATGTTCAAATTGAGTTTTCTTAGCTCTTCCTTAAGTTGATTTCATATCAAATTCTTTGTACTCTTTCTTTTTCTTGCTACTAATTTGACTGGCCATTTTAATTTCTTCTTCATTACCCATCCACACCATGGGTTCTTCATGCTCTCAACCATGACCTTTATTAGTATTATTATTTGCTTCAAATCTTCCATTTCCCTTTGGAAGACTTCCTCTTTTTTCTTCCTCATCCTTTCTCTCTCTTTCTCCTTTCTCACCTGGTTCAATTATTGTGTTATATGAAAATTACTATCAACATACAGATTTCTAAATTTTTGTTTTCTCTTGTCATGACTTGCAATCATTTAGAATTCTACATCCTCTATAGCCAATCATGGATAAAGAAGATTTAAATAAATATATTACTATATATATTCATATTTAAATTCCTACCAATACTCTATAAGTGTAATGAATTCCTCATCATCAAATTAACAATTTATTTTTATTCTAAATACTCAGTCAAATGCACTTATAGACCACCTACTTGTAGACCTTACCTTTCTAACAGACCTCTCATTTTCTTTTTAAGTCTAAGCTACCTTCGTACACATGTATATGCCTTTATTAATCCCACTTATTTGACTAGTTCAAATTTATTGTTCAAACATAGTCTTTTGATAGGATCAAGCCCAAATCTTTCTCAACAACTATTCTAATTTCTTCAACATAAAAATCTCCTTGATATAGGTATTTCACATTCACATAAAGTGAAAGACTCTTTTTACATGATGATGGACCTTTTAAGAAGTGGATATGTTATTTACACAAAGTTCACATCCTTACAACTTTACCACAAGGCTAATACTTCAAATTAAATTAATTAACCTATCATGTACAAATTTACGTTATGTCACTAATGATCTTGCATCAATTAAGAATATATATATAGTCTAGGTAACAAGGGTGATAAAATACCTCTATAGTAGGTCAATTATTAGAAAACTCAGACAAATAATATTTATAATTTATACAACTAAGATTGCTAAGCATATTAAGGTTCAAAATCCTTATTATATTTCTTAAAGAATTTTAACCAATGAGTCTATTCTCAACCCTTGAGAATGGATATGTTATTCTTGGTGAGTAAAGATGTATTCTATTTATCTTGGAAGAGAAATAATTGAATGAAAATTATTCCAACAATAAAATAGAGGATCCCAATCCTTAGGAGGAAGGAGGAAGATTTCCTTAGAAGGAGGGATGCCCAATCAGATTTCAAACTCTTTTAGAATCTAGTGTAGAGGAGCTACTAGTCATGCTCACATTAGATTATGATGAGGATCTAAAATTTTGATAGATATTACAATAAATTGGAAATAATAATAATTATCTAGTTTACTATGTGCATGCATCTCTGAGTAGGAATAGGATGTAAGTGGATTAGAATAAAATCCTAGAATAGTCATCAAATTCTAGGAATATTCTTTTTGTGGCCTCAAATACTTGCATTGGATTTGGACTGTTATGTCAACATAGGTGTTGAACTCAAACATATGTGTCCTATATGGAGTATTGAATAGATTTGGATGTGACCAATTGAAGCCTTATGGAGTTTATACCACCTTTATTATGGTGTCTTCAAATCATGTGCATAGGCTTTAACTCTTTGTCAAATGATCAAACCCTAGCTCTTCACCCTTAGAGTGATTGCGGGAAAAATAGGTTAGTGGACTCATGATATTAAGCTAACTCCAAGGACCCCTTGTCAATGGGTGCTACCTACATATCCAATACTCTAAATAGGACCTTAAACTAATGTAGTTCTCCCCTATGTGTTGACTTGTGCATGCACTAAGGTGTAGTGCATGATAAACAAAGACATGCAATGACCTATCTTGTAACTTAGAAAATATGGCTCATGGACTACTCTTTGAATGCTTTAGACCTGTAGTATTATTGCTCCTATGACTAATATGGAAATAAGGACAAATAAGGTATAATTTCTCACTTGAATTCTTGATTGAGTGTTTTTTTGTATATTGCCTTGTCAGTTGTATGTAATTTCTAGGTGAGGAATGAATGAGGGTTGATCTTGTATATATACCAATACTTTTTGGAATGTCTTGCATTGAGGCACCTAGGATAACCCTTTAGATATGATTCTTTATAAAATTGGATGACTTTTGAGCACTGGACACTTTATAGTAAAATTAGACAATTGTGTCAATGCATGTGTCTATCTAGGATGCAAGTGTCTAGGGAACTACAAAATAAGTACAGGTCCAAAAATGGCAATGAAGGAAATATATTAGATTTAAATATTTTTGCATAGTATATAAGACCTGGCTCATCAAAATAAAAATGGTTATACTAAGAGATAATCAACTAGGCACAAAGAGATAACAAATGTGAGCCTTTGGGCAGTGGGAAGGTATATAAATGAAAAGGTAAAGCCATTATAAGTATTTTCAAGTTTACAATATTGAGGTGATATATAAATTGTATTATCTATCTACATTTATCTATCATAACACTATGTATGGGTTGTTTGTCAACATATGCTCAAATAAAGAGTGCATGTCTATCTGAATCATCATCAATAATTTCATTATTATTAAATATAATCATAGGATGTGATGCTTGTTTAATTGTAGATGTACCAATGTTGATATCAATTGGATGACCATATGTATAAGGCATAATGAGGAGGTTGAAAATGGTATACATAATGTACTTCAAAATTAGATTAGTTTGTTGCTTCATGATTTGGAAAAGAATCTTTATACATTTGAGATTTACATTGTCATTTGTTTGTGTCTTAGCCTTTTAAATAGGTGTGTCAGTTTCAATATTGTTCTCATCAATGAGATCTTTAATTTTTTCTTAAGCTTGAAACATTTGTTTGTGTAATATCCAATACATCTATGGTAATCACAATATACATTTCCATCAAAAAATTTAGATTGTGGTCTAGATATATCCACTTCCATTGGTGGAGGAAAAGTGATAATATTCCATTCAAGTATATTTTGAAACAACACATGAGGAGGTGATGGTAGCCTTTAAAATTGCCTCCTTGGTGGAGATTGTAATTGAATCTTTTATGTTGGTTTTGATATATAATTAATTGTAAACTTAGCATCATTGTTTCTTTCATTTGGTTAACTATTATAATTTGGCTTGATTTTAAAGGTAACATTTTAAGTAGGATTATTTTAAGTATACTTAATATTGATCAAAGCAATCAATTTGACCTCACACTCCTTGAATGTGTGGCATAAATCATCAATGGATCTGAACTTATCAAACAAAATATAATATTGAAGAGGGGATAGCAAACTCTGAGTGAAGATATTTTGGAGCTCATTATTATCCATTTTATTTTTCATTTTGTTAGCATAGTCTTGTGTTTGTACCTTAGAACATATTCACCGATTGTTTTATTAAACCCTTGTTAGAGCTTTATAATTTGAGCATATTGTAGCTTTTCACCAATGTTGAGATAAATATGTGTCAAAAAATTATTTTCCAAAGGATTGAAAGCCTTTCCTAATTAGAGAATAAGATAATAAAAATATATATGAGAATAATCTTTGAGATTTCTTGGAAAGAGCTTCGTCAACAATTTTTCATTATCTGCATGGTCTAGACAAGCAACATGGAATTCACATAAATACTATTAGGGACCAAATTTGCCTTCATATAAATGAATATTAAGAGTAAAAGAATGGAAAATATGTACTTTTGGGTGCCAAATGATAATGTAACAAGGAGCATGAGTCCATAGGGGGGCTAGAATGAGAAATAGTTTGATCAATGTGTGATAAATTAACTTTCAAGGTAAGGAATGCATGATCAAGATTATAATTTGTAGATATAATTGGAGTGTAATTATCATGAGTATGCATATTCGTGGAAACTTTTTGGAAACCAAATATTGTTCCCAAACCAATGGGTGACGTTATGAAAGTGACTAGAAGTGTAGAAATAGGAATAATGGCCATAGTGGAAGTATCAATAGTATAAGAGATACCTTGAACACATTTATTTTGTTCATCTCTAGAAACATATAGGAATGAATCAACCTTTTTTATATGTTACGAATATATTCCATAAATTTGACATCATCATTTTCACTAGAGTTCTCTTGAGTATTGTATAATGTGATAAGGGACAGAATTCACCCTTCAAGAGGTTGTAAAGTAGGAAATAAAATATCCTTTGAAGTGGAAGTAATTAAACATGATCTTGAAAAATTGCTTTTAGCCTCCCAATAATATGAATCATCATAAGTGTAAAATTTGATACAATGTATAACATATTTTTTCTCTTGATCCCAAGTCTTGTTGGGTTTGACAAAAACCACTTTAGATGGTGTTTGTGGATTAACTAAATAGTGAGGTGATGTGGTACTAAAAACATTTGATGGTGAGATGTATTTAGATTTTATATTGTATTTTTTAGCATCCTGATTAATTGTATGTTGATCCATGTAATAACATAATTAATGGGATGCTAAAAAGTAAGAGAAGATGTAACAATGAATTTTGTAATCCTATGTAACATATGAAATAACTATTCATGCATTAATCTTTTTATGAATGCTATACAATATGAATAAATAAAATCTAATTACTATGAATAAAATACAATAAACAAATCAAGGTATAAGTG
This sequence comes from Torreya grandis, assembly GCA_037957365.1. Lineage (NCBI taxonomy): Eukaryota > Viridiplantae > Streptophyta > Pinopsida > Cupressales > Taxaceae > Torreya > Torreya grandis. The sequence continues at coordinate 2,679,421 of JARHVA010000927.1, read as the reverse complement.
TGATTAAAGTAAGTGTTTGAATGATTGTATGGGCTCTCAAATATACTAGCTCATTTGTTGATTAGTGTTAGCCCATTATTTTAGAGTAATAAATACATAGGTTAAATCATGTTTGTGTAATATTAACCCTATTTTTAAGTGTGTGGTGAGAATAAAATCCTTGGAAAATATACTCCTCTCAAGTGCACCATAAATCAGATGCCTAAAATATACTTCCTATGGTATAAACAAAGAACCGTAGGCATTTCCAATATATCATGAGATACGGGAAACTAAATCCAGGTTTAATGATATATAATGTCTATAAGTATTGGGATAAACCCCTCACACCATAATGTATGTAAATTAGATCACTAGTATCCTGTAACGATAGTCACTGTATAGTTTTACAACTACATAACACAATTCTAAAAACAAACACAAAAAATAGAAAATAAAGTGAAAATAAAATGGAAATATTTTTGTGCATAGTTATTAACAAATTCAAACTCAAGGTCAAAATAAAGATCTTTTGTGTCAAATGTTATCCAAGGTGAAAAAAAAACTTATTAATTTTAGATTAAATCCAAGGTCAAAGAATATTGACTTGTTATGTGTCAGATTTATACCCAAGGTTAAAGGTTGTTTTATTTCACTATCAAGAATTTACAAAAAACTAAATGGATCCTAAGACAAAATCAAGCAAAAAATAAGTTATGTTTTAAAAATAAAGGGTTCACTAGAACATTTAATCTACCTTAAATTTTAATTAATCAAATAAATAGATCTAAACTATTGAAATTGATATACAATAAATATATAGATCTATAAGTACAATATAAAATTTATAAAATTGGATATTAAAAAAATATATTAAATCAACTAATAGATATGCAAACCTCCCTCAAGAAAATTTTATGTTGACTATGATTGAAAACTACCTTATAAGGCCTATACATTGTGTTACAATAGATTAGGAATTTACTCTATACTAGGACAAGGCCACACTATAACCTTGTATATTGATTACAAACGCATTTTTGTTGACTATACAACTAATTTTTTGATTTAGGTTTATCCATTTGTCTATAGGGGTTAACTAATTTTATATGTGTGCCCTTTTACTGGGTGAAGACCTAAAAAACACAAAATCCTAGCTCCTACACAATAAACATACTATAGGTCAAATCCCAAAAGGGGGGATAGGGTTACCTTAATAGGCATGTTATCTTCCAAAAACCCCATGTAATTTGAGTGTTGCATACATATCCCAAATAGGCCTTACATTGATGTAGTTCTCCCTCCTAGGGTGAGTGTGTGATATATGATATAGTGCTAGATGGATGCAACTAAATAGATTGATTTACTCTTGACCTACAGTAAAATATATTTAGACTTGGCCTATGAATGTTATAATGTGACATAGTTTAAATTAGTATAAATAGTACTTTTTCCCTCAAAGTGTAGTAGAATTTCTAAATAATTGTTAGATGTATTTTAAATGACCTTGATGTGATTATATAGATAAATAACCAACATTGTTAAAATCATGAGAGGGGTAAAATTAAATGTTTACAATTTCAAAAGTTGGTATTGAAACACGAGGGACATGGTTGCACTACGACCTTGTCTGCCTGGTACATCCTATCCTAGAAAGATAGACTATTATGATTGTTCTGATAGGAGTTTGTAAGAAAAATATTATCTTTGAATTATGTTTTGAGTATTTTAAAGATAGTTTTTTGAGTGGTGAAAGTCCTCATATAAGTTGTGAGTTAATGAAATAAGGAATAGCACAAATGGGGTAAAGATGTCAAAATTAGTCATTATCAAGTACTTAATGATTAGATTTGAGTGTCTATAGGTTGATGTGTATAAATAGGTTAAGATTCAAGGGTTGGTTGATTTGAAAAACCTACCCACACATGGTTTTGGGAATTTGATGGTAGTGGATGCTCATGTCTATACTAAACCAATTTGGTTGTGTCAAAGTGCTCATTGATGATAGTGAATTTCAACTTAATAATATAACAAGAATAACCATAATTTAGAAAACTAGGTAACTTAACTCTTGGTCTATACTAATTTCTCTAAATGGATTGAAGTGAGGTTGTATTACTCTAAGTATTTGATTGGATTTATCAAGTTAGGCTTGCTCAAACAATGTCATCCTTAAATTGAATGATCCCTGAGAAGGACTGGCCATATCCCTGAGAAGGACTGGCTGTATCATTGAGAAGGATCATGCCCACTAAATAATAAGTCAAATTTAGTGGTTTCAAGCTTGATATTCTAAGAGATGAATTTGTCTGGATAATTAGGCATTAAACAACCTAGTTTTCTCATCTAGAGTGTTTAGTTATATATTTATGAGATTAGGTAAAGGTGTGGATAAAAAATTCATAGCTAGTACTTAGAGTTTGTCACTCTAAAATGTTCTAGGTAACATACATAAGGAACATGTCCAAGTAGATTGGTCCACATCCCTTCTCAGGGATACGTCTCCCCACTGAGGTGATCATCGCATGCCATATGTCTGACTGGGAATCACCTCGAATGCTTCATGATTGGCCATATAGGGATCTGGAAGAGGACCCAGATCACTCCAAAGCTTTTGGCGTGATGGCTAGTCCTTCTATTGGTATCAGAGCTAGGTCTTGAGGTCGAGACCCATAGAAGCTAGTGGGCATGATCCACATCCCTTCTCAAGGATACGTCTCCCCATTGAGGTGATCATCGCACACCATGTGTCTGATCAGGAATCACCTCAGGTGCTTCATGACTAGCCATTTAGGGATCTGGAAGAGGACCCAGATCACTCCAGAGATTTTAGTGTGATGACTAGTCCTCTATTGGTTTCAGAGCTAGGTCTTGAGGTCGAGACCTATGGAAGCTAATGGGCATGATCCACATCCCTTCTCAGGGATACATCTCCCCACTGAGGTGATCATTGCATGTCACATGTCTAACCAGGAATCACCTTGGGTGCTTCATGACTATCCATATAGGGATCTGGAAGAGGACCCAAATCACTCTGGAGCTTTTGGCATGATAGCCAATCCTTTTATTAGTATAAGAGCTAGGTCTCGAGGTTGAGACCTGTGGAAGCTGGTGGGCATGATCCACATCCCTTCTCAAGGATACATCTCCCCATTGAGGCAATCATCACACACCATGTGTCTGACTAAGAATCACCTTAGGGGCTTTGTGACTGGCCATATAGGGATCTGGAAGAGGACCTAGATCACTCTAGAATTTTTGGCATGATGGCCAGTCCTTTTATTGGTAATCAAATCTAGGTCTCGAGGTCGAGACCCATAGAAGCTGGTGGGCATGATCCACATCCCTTCTTAGGGATATGTCTCCCCACTAAGGTGATCATCACACACCATGTGCTTGACCAGGGATCACCTTGGGTGCTTCGTGACTGGCCATATAGGGATCTGAAAGAGGACCCAAATCACTTTGAAGCTTTTGGTGTGATAGCCAGTCCTTTTATTGGTATCAGAGCTAGGTCTCAAGGTTGAGACCCATGGAATCTGGTAGGCATGATCCACATCCCTTCTCAGGGATATGTCTCCCCAATGAGGTGATCATCACATGCCATGTGTCCGATTGGGAATCACCTCAAGTGCTTCATGACTGGCCATACAGGGATCTAGAAGAGGACCCAAATCACTTTGAAGCTTTTGACATGACAGCTAGTCCTTCTATTGGTATCAGAGCTAGGTCTTGAGGTTGAAACCCATAAAAGCTAATGGGCATGATCCACATCCCTTCTTAGGGATACATCTCCCTACTAAGGTGATCATTGTATGCCACGTGTCTGACTGGGAATCACCTCGGGTGCTTCATGACTAGCCATATAGGGATTTAGAAGAGGACCCAAATCACTCTAGAGCATTTGGCATGATGGCTAGTCCTTCTATTCATGATCCACATCCCTTCTCAGGGATACATCTCCTCACTAAGGTGATCATCACATGCCATGTGTTCAACCAGGAATCACCTCAGGTGCTTCGTGACTAGCCATATAGGGATCTAGAAGAGGACCCAGATCACTCTAGAGCTTTTGGCATGACGTCCAATCCTTTTATTGGTATCAGAGCTAGGTCTCAAGGTCGAGACCCATGGAAGCTGGTGGGCATGATCCACATCCCTTCTTAGGGATACGTCTCCCCACTGAGGTGATCATCACATGCCATGTGTTTGACCAGGAATCACCTTGAGTGCTTCGTGACTGGCCATACAAGGATCTAGAAGAGGACCTAGATCACTCCAGTGCTTTTGGTGTGATAGCTAGTCCTCTATTAGTATTAGAGCTAGGGCTCGAGGTTGAGACTCGTGGAAGCTGGTGGGCATGATCCACATCCCTTCTCAGGGATACGTCTCCCTATTGAGGTGATCATCACACGCCATGTGTCTGATTTGGAATCACCTCAAGTGTTTCATGATTGGCCATATAGGGATTTGGAAGAGGACCTAGATCACTCTAGAGCTTTTAGCATGACAGTAAATCCTTTTATTGGTATCAGAGCTAGGTCTCGAGGTCGAGACTTGTGGAAGCTAGTGGGCATGATCTACATCCCTTCTCAGGGATATGTCTCCCCACTGAGGTGATCATCACACACCATGTGTCTAACCAAGAATCACCTCAGGTGCTTCGTGACTAGCCATATAGGGATCTAGAAGAGGACCCAAATCACTTTGGAACTTTTGGCGTGATGGCCAGTCCTTCTATTGGTAATTAGAGCTAGGTCTCAAGGTTGAGACCCTTAGAATCTGGTGGGCATGATCCACATCCCTTCTTAGGGATACGTCTTCCTACTAAGGTGATCATTGCACACCACATGTCTGACTGAGAATCACCTTAGGTGCTTTGTGACTGGCCATATAGGGATCTGGAAGAGGACCCAGATCACTCTGGAGCTTTTAGCATGACAACCAGTCCTTCTATTGGTATCAGAGCTAGGTCTCACTCTTGGGACATGTGGGTTATGGGCGGTATCCCTAAGAAGGGATATGGATCATGCCCACCAACTTCTGTGGGTCTCAACCTTGAGACCAAGCTTTGATACCAATAGAGGACTAGCCATCACGCCAAAAGCTCCAGAGTGATCTGGGTCCTCTTCCAGATCCCTATATGTCTAGTCATGAAGCACTCGAGGTGATTCCCAATTGGACATGTGGCATGCGATGTGTTGTTCCCAAAATCAACTATGCTAATTTTTAGAACTCCCCTGCAAAACTTGTCCATTTCATCTTTTCGTCTCCCTCAGTTCATTCTTTAAGATAGATTTCAAATTCATTTTTCGCCTTGGCCTCAGGACGAGAAGTGGTTACCATCTCATCCCAGTGAATTTTTCCTCTCTTGGACTCCTTCTGGAGTTGGTCTTTTCTCCCTTTTCCCCTGTGCAAGGGTGGCAAATTTCACCGCCTCTACATTTTTCTTCGATTTTTGTGCAAGGGCAACTAAATTCGCCGCCCCTGCACTTTTGCCTACAAGGGCAGCAAATTTTGCCACCCTTACCCATGTTCTGCATCCCCTTTTTGCCACTCGTGTAGTAGGTGGTAAATTTGCTGCCGACTGCCACTTCTGTCGTCATCAGCCGATTTCTGCCGTGGTCGGCAAGTTTACCGACGTGGGCGGTTTTCATCTGCCGTCGTCGGCAATTTTGCCGACGTCGGTAGTGTTTGCCATCTCCATTCTCCCGCCCGTGTTGTGGGTGGCAATTTTTGCCGCCCTTACATCTGGAGGATGTAGGGGCAGCAATTTTTGCCACCCTTGCATCTGGAACTTACATTTCTCCAGCTCTGGAGAAATCTTCATTCTTTTTATTTTTCAAGCCCGCTCCCCTTTTTCTTCCTCTTTTCGACCTGCTCGTGTCTCATCCCTTTCAAATGCATCTCCCTGATCGTGACCAAGAAATGTGCAGTTCTCCCAGATCGCTACTTTCTTCCTCTGATTACACAATCATGGTTCCTGCTGCAGTTTCTATGAAGGGTCCCTCTTCATCGACGTCTTCTCAGCAGAAGTTCTTCCAGATCACTGAAGTTTCTCTGAAGCAGTCTAAGACCATGAAGAAGATTGAAAATAAAGACTGACAGTTTGGAAAAAGATCTCGACAAATGGAAAGAAATGAAAAATCTCAAGAAGAGCACTCTGATGTCTATTGGTGCCATCTCCAGTAAGGACTCCTATGTTGAGATCAAGAAGTCACTGATCTTCAAAATCCTGAAGAGATGATCCAAAACTTCAAGGAAATGATTCGGGGAGATTTTGAAGAAGCATCTTTCTCAATGTCTTCAGTGGACAGCATTCTAGATGCTCAGTTAACTTTGGAAGATTTAAAATCCAGGTTAACTGGTCACGCTAAAGCCATCACAGCATTGAAAGATGCGCTGATCAGAGCGAGAGTCATCTTCAAAAATGCAGTTGCGCCAGACAGCATAGGAATTCAGGAATCGATCACCATGTATGATGCTCATCTGAAGAAGTTCGGCAGCACGAATTGACTCTCTCTCTCCCCTTCTCTCTTCTTCTACCCTTATGCGTTTCTATTTTGTGCAGAATGCACGCAATTTTGTAATGTGTAATTACTTGTAAATTTTCAGAAAAATATCTAAAAGTCAAAGATGAGTCATCTTTGACCAAGATATTTTATTATTTTCTATTTTTGAGGATTTCCTCCCTATATATAGTGGAGACCTCATTTGTAAATCATCTTTGAAAAATTGAGAGCAAACACTCTGCCAAAATTGAAGCAACTTTTGAGACTTTGTGCTCAGATTTGTAAATCATATTTTGTTGAATGAATGAGAAGCAGGGGATTTCAGACTTTGTGTTGAAGTTAACTGTGTTGTCTAGGAAATAGTTTCTTATGTTCTCTTTCCTGATAACCTCTTGTTTATCTGATTTAATAAGCAAAGTGGATGTGTTGATATTATCTGAGGGCGCTTCTAAAGGGTAGAAAATAGACTTTGTGCTGCTTTTATCTTTGAGATTTTTTTATATTTTGTAGTTTCAGGTGAAGACTTTGTGCTTCACTTTACGGTTGTACTTGTTCTGAATCCGTGAAGAAGCTATAGAAGACTTTGTGCTTGCGTGAGCATTCTTGTGACTTTGTTACTTCAGGTGATTTCTCGCTCTCTGTTTAATACCATTCCTGAAAGAAGAGGAATGTTGTTAGCATTAGACCAGGATTTTCCCTCTTTTGTTCCTTGTACATTACCTCTGAAAAAAGAGAGGTAGATGCTGTTATACCACCCCCATGTGTTATTTTCTGCTTAATTATATATATGCTTATAGCACATAAATATTGATAGGGAACCTCCCCTTGATGAGAGGAGAGATTTACCTCATCTAGATCTGGTAAAGCCACACTCCTCATGGTGTAAATCTCCCTTATGTTGTGGCTGATATCCCCATTTTGTCATCAGTTAGTTGACGACAAAATATTCACCCAACAGTTTTTGGCGACTCCGCTGGGGAATCGAATGTGCAGTCTAAAACCTCAAGTTTCAAATTGAAGCAGTCCCTACCCTTCTCCATTGCATAGTCTAGCGACTCCATTTCATGTCTTACCCATTATCATTATAGCCTTACCAGCTACCTCCATTACATTATCTAGTCTGCAAAACCAGAGCTACTGGGAGAATGCGCATTTTGAAGCCTCAAGCTTCAACTTGAAGTAGTTTCGGTCCCATTTTTGTTTTAAAAACCTGGCAACTCCACGCTACACCAGAAGTCAGAGATATAAAGGCGTTGTTGACCCTGTGTTTGAGTTGGCACAGCAGAGCAATTTTGATCTGTTTCCTCCATCAGCTTCTCTTCAACAATCTAGGAGTTTTCCTTCTAGCCTTGTCAAGTCACCAACACAAGGTAGAACTCCTTTTCCCACTGTTAATCACCACCTACCTATAAACACTCCACCAAGGTTTGTTATCCCACCTTTTAATCCTCTTATCATAATGGCTCAAGGCCCGTGGGGTAATTCCTTTGGCCCTCTTAATTTAACCCCACCTCTGCATGAACTACCTCGTAGTTCAAGGAAAAAATTTCCTAAAATTTTTGGTGATGGAAAAGTTCATCCCGACGAGCATATTGCTGCTTTCTCCATAGCATGTGGCGTAATTGGTGTCGAATTTGAAGATGTAGCAGTGAGACTTTTTATGGAGACTTTACAAGGTGCTGATGCGGATTGGTTCCATCACTTGCAGGTCGGGTCAGTGACTGACTGGAATACACTAAAGTCCATATTTGAAGCTAGATTTAAACCCGCTGAAGATGCACATGCTTTGTTAGCTCAGCTAACACAGATGAAAAAAGAATTCCAGGAACCCATGAGGGATTTCATAGCCAAATTCAACAAATTGAGGAATCGAATTCCAACCATGGCTCAGCCCACGCCAGAAAATCTCAAGTGCTTTTTCATCAACTCACAGCTTCCTGAAGTAAGTTTCCTATTAAGGCGAGCTGGCCCTATGGACCTAGCCTTGGCTCAAGGTTTGGCTACCGAGATTGAGGATGATCTTATCCTGGCAGGTAAGATCAGAAAAGACCCAAGTAAAAATAAATTCCCTTCATCTGCTGAAAGCTCTTCTACAGCTACTACGGATCCTATGGTACAAAAGTTAACAAATGAAATGCTAGCTCTCAGAAGACAGATGGCCTAAGTTATGTCTACTTCTCCTAATCAGGTTATGCCAAGGAGGACATTTCAGAATCAAGCGTACCAAGGCAATGTTGCTAGGAATCAAGGGCAGCCAAATAGTCTTCCTCCCCCATAGAGGAACCTCGCCCTTGAAGCCCCTCCAACCAACTCAGCGGTTGGATATCTAGAAACAGAACGTGCTCCCCCTTTCCAACCTGAGTTGGACCAACAATATGATGCTAATCTCTTTGGAGAGCAAGAAGAAGAATTAGCTAGTGACTCCGTCATTAGCTACCTGAATTATCAAGATGAACCCAAAAGTGAGGGGAATGCAACTGAAGGATCATATGCCATATTCACCCGGTCCCAGAAACAGTCAGCTCGACACGCTGATAAAGAGAAGATAGAGAAGCAACCTCAGCCAGCAGTTTCAATTGCCAAGCGAGGAGCCACTCTGCCCTTCTAACCAAAGGACCCGTTGACTATTGAAAAGGTACGTACACCAAACACCTCTGCCCCCTTTACTTCAACTTCACAAACTAGCCCTTCCCATCCCAAAAACCAAAAGAGTGAACTCCCATCCTCTGTGCCTAGTCTAATACCGACATTTGATATAATTGAGCATGTCAAAAAGACTAAAATTCAAATGTCTGAACTTGAATTTCTACAAGCCCATCCTGAACAGTTGGACAGATTGGCGAAATGTGTGAAATGTACAGCCGTCCCTGCAGGACAAGAAATTTTGAGGGTAACTCATGATCCCCCAAAGGATATATCCACCCAGAACAATCTTGTCGTGACTCCTCCAGTTGCTCCTGAGAAAATAGAGAAAATAGAACCTTTCTATGTTTCTCTGTTAATAAATGGTCGCAAGCTGAGCAACTGCATCATTGATTCTGGTGCATCTGACAATGTTATGCCTGCTAGAGTGGCAGAATCTCTTGGTCTCACATTGACTAAAATTTTTGGGAGATGTTTCTCCATGGAGAACAAACAAGTACCACTATTTGGGCAAATCAAAGATGCCCAATTCGCATTTGCAGCATTCCCTAACAAGAGGATTAAGATGACAGTGCTGGTAGCTGACGTCCCAACCTCATATGGCATTCTGCTTGGATGAAACTTTTGCAGAGATGTCTTAGGAGAATTGAGCATGGACTTATCCCAGGCAAGGATCCCTGTGAAAGGCGTGATGCAAAGGTTGCTCCCTGAGAGAGAGGTAAGGTACGTGGTCACCCAAATGTCATCACCTGCGGCTCAGATTTTATTTGAGTCCTCTAGCAGGGGTAATTATCTTTTGACCACAGAAGACGTTCATGAAGAACCTATTAAAACCCTTGAGAATGCCAACCAGAAAATTGGTTCAACTGAAATAATGACAAGTGGGCCTGATGGTGCCCATCAGTGGCGGGTGTCAAATGAGGGCAATCAAATCAGGTGCTGGATAGAGCCAGAAGAGCAACCAATTATGGTATCTGACCATACTATTGCACATCATGATCAGGAAAAAGAACTCTTCGCCAAGAAAACAAAGATTCATGGTTTTTGGGTTAAAAGACAAATCTTGCTGTGGGGCAAAAGGAGAAAACTAAAGGGATGGCACAGGAAGTTAGTTTTTTGGTGGAGGTTTCCATTTACACATCGTCAATTTTGGGGGGGAAATGGCCTCTTGCTGGTTTATCAAGACAGAGCATCATCGCCACTACCTCTAAAGGGGCAGCATCTGAGGTGCTTCGATTCTTGAAGTACCAAATAAATTCACATGTATATTTGTATAGTCTTTAGCTTGGTTTTATTCATTTTGTTTTCATCTTTGGAGCATTTCTTTTTGAGTAGCTTGACTCCGTGGCCCAATGGCATGCTTCTAAGGCACTGAAGATTCTAGATTCTACTCCCTTCAATTACTTTTTGTAATAAAAGGCAGTTCCCCAACAGGAGCCAACTGTTGTTCCTAAAATCAGCTGTGCTTATTTTTAGAACTCCCCTGCGAAACTTGTCCATTTCATCTTTTCGTCTCCCTCAGTTCGTTCTTCAAGATGGATTTCAAATTCATTTTTTGCCTTGGCCTTAGGATGAGAAGTGGTTACCATCTCGTCCCAGTGAATTTTTCCTCTCCTGGACTCCTTTCAGAGTTGGTCTTTTCTCCCTTTTCCCCTGTGCAAGGGCGGCAAATTTTTCCGCCTCTACATTTTTCTTCAATTTTTGTGCAAGGGCAGCTAAATTCACTGCCCCTGCACTTTTGCCTGCAAGGGCGGAAAATTTTTCTACCTTTATCCGTGTTTTACGTCCCCTTTTTGCCGCCCGTGTAGTAGGCGGTAAATTTGCCATCAACTACCGCTTCTACCGTCATCAGCCAATTGCTACCGTGGTCGATAGGTTTGCCAACGTCGACGGTTTTCATCTGTCGTGGTCGGCAATTTTGTTGACGTCGGTAGTGTTCGCTGTCTCCATTCTCTCACCCATGTTGTGGGTGGCAATTTTTGCCACCCTTACATCTGGAGGATGCAGGGGCGGCAATTTTTGCCGCCCTTGCATCTGGAACTCACATTTCTCCAGCTCTGGAGAAATCTTCATTTTTTTATTTTTTGTGCCCGCTCCCCTTTTTCTTCCTCTTTTCAACCTGCTCGCATCTCATCCCTTTCAAACGCATATCCCTGATTGTGACCAGCAAATGTGCAGTTCTCCTAGATCGCTACTTTCTTCCTCTGATTACACAATCATGGTTCCTGCTACAGTTTCTGTGAAGGGTCCCTCTTCATCGACGTCTTCTCAGCAGAAGTTCTTCCAGATCACTGAAGTTTCTCTGAAGCAGTCCAATACCATGAAGAAGACTGAAAATAAAGACTGATAGTTTGGAAAAAGATCTCAGCAAATGGAAAGAAATGAAAAATCTCAAGAAGAGCACTCTGATGTCTGTTGGTGCCATCTCCAGTAAGGACTCCTATGTTGAGATCAAGAAGTCATTGATCTTCAAAATTCTAAAGAGATGATCTAGAACTTCAAGGAAATGATTCGAAGAGATTTTGAAGAAGCATCTTTCTCAATGTCTTTAGTGGATAGCATTCTAGATGCTCAGTTAACTTTGGAAGATCTAAAATCCAGGTTAACTGGCCACGCTAAAGCCATCACAGCATTGAAAGACGCGCTAATAAGAGCGAGAGTCATCTTCAAAAATGTAGTTGCACTAGACAGCATAGGAATTCAGGCATCGATCGCCATGTACGATGCTCACTTGAAGAAGTCTAGCAGCACGAATTGACTCTCTCTCTCCCCTTCTCTCTTCTTCTACCCTTATGTGTTTCTGTTTTGTGCAGAATGCATGCAATTTTGTAATGTGTAATTACTTGTAAATTTTTGAAAAAATATCTAAAAGTCAAAGATGAGTCATCTTTGACCAAGATATTTTATATATTTTATTATTTTCTATTTTTGAGGATTTCCTCCCTATATATAGTGGAGACCTCATTTGTAAATCATCTTTGAAAAATTGAGAGCAAACACTCTGCCAAAATTGAAGCAACTTTTGAGACTTTGTGCTCAGATTTGTAAATCATATTTTGTTGAATGAATGAGAAGCAGGTGATTTCAGACTTTGTGTTGAAGTTATATGTGTTGTCTAGGAAATAGTTTCTTATGTTCTCTTTCCTGATAACCTCTTGTTTATCTAATTTAATAAGCAAAGTGGATGTGTTGATATTATCTAAGGGCGCTTCTAGAGGGTAAAAAATAGACTTTGTGCTGCTTTTACCTTTGAGATTCTTTTATCTTTTGTAGTTTCAGGTGAAGACTTTGTGCTTCACTTTACTCTATGGTTGTACTTGTTCCGAATCCGTGAAGAAGCTACGGAAGACTTTATGCTTGCGTGAGCATTCTTGTGACTTTGTTACTTCAAGTGATTTCTCGCTCTTTGTTTAATACCATTCCTGAAAGAAGAGGAATGTTGTTAGCATTAGACCAGGATTTTCCCTCCTTTGTTCCTTGTACATTACCTCTAAAAAAATATAGGTAGATGTTGTTATACCACCCCCATGTGTTATTTTTTGCTTAATTATATATATGCTTATAGCACATAAATATTGATAGGGAACCTCCCCTTGATGAGAGGAGAGATTTACCTCGTCTAGATCTGGTAAAGCCACACTCCTCATGGTGTAAATCTCCCTTATGTTGTGGCTGATATCCCCATTTTGTCATCAGTTAGTTGACGACAAAATATTCACCCAACACGATGATCACCTTAACATGGAGATGTATCCTTGAGAAGGGATGTGGATCATGCCCACCATCTTCTATAGGTCTCAACCTCAAGACCTAGATCTGATACTAATAGAAAGACTTGCCATCATGTAAAAAGCTCCAAAGTGATTTAGGTCCTCTTCTAGATCCCTATATGGCCAGTCACAAAGCACTCAAGGTGATTCTTGGTAAGACATGTGGCATGCGATGATTGCCTCAGTGGGGAGATGTATCCCTAAGAAGGGATGTGGATCATGAATAGAAGGACTAGCTATCATGCCAAAAGCTCTAGAGTGATTTGGGTCCTCTTCTAGATCCCTATATGGCTAGTCACGAAGCACCTGAGGTGATTCCCAATCAGACACATGGTGTGTGATGATTGCCTTAGTGGGGAGACCTATCCCTGAGAAGGGATGTGGATCATGCCCACTAGCTTCCATGAGTCTCGACCTTGAGACCTAGCTCTAATACCAATAGAAGGACTGGTCGTCATGCCAAAAGCTCTGGAGTCATTTGGGTCCTCTTCCAGATTCCTATATGGCCAATCATGAAGCACCCAAGGTGATTCCAAGTCAGACACGTGGCATGTGATGATTAGCTCAATAGGAAAATGTATCCCTGAGAAGGGATGTGGATCATGCCCACCAACTTCCACAAGTCTTGACCTCAAGACCTAGCTCTAATTGTTAATAAAAGGACTGGCCATCATGCCAAAAGCTTTGGAGTGATCTGGGTCCTCTTCCAAATCCCTATATGGCCAGTCATAAAGCACTCAAGGTGATTCTCAGTCAGACATGTGGTGTGCAATTATCACCTTAGTGGGGAGACATATCCTCGAGAAGGGATGTGGATCATGCCCACCAGCTTCTGTGGGTCTCAACCTCAAGACCTAACTCTGATACCAATAGAAGGACTGGTTATCATGCCAAAAGCTCTAGAGTGATATGGGTCCTCTTCCAGATCCCTATATGGCTAGTCACAAAGCACCTGAGGTGATTCCAAGTCAGACACGTGGCATGCAATGATCACCTCAGTGGGGAGATGTATCCTTGAGAAGGGATGTGGATCATGCCCACCAGCTTTTGCAGGTCTCGACCTCGAGACCTAGCTCTGATACCAATAGAGGATAGGTCGTCACACCAAAAGCTCTGGAGTGATCTGGGTCCTCTTCTAGATCCCTATATGGCCAATCATGAAGCATCTGAGGTGATTCTCAATTAGACACATGGCATGTGATGATCACCTCAGTGGGGAGACATATCCCTGAGAAGGGATGTGGATCATGCCCACCAACTTCTATAGGTATTGACCTCGAGACCTAGCTCTGATACCAATAGAGGACTAGCCATCACACCAAAAGCTCCAAAGTGATTTGGGTCCTCTTTCAGATCCCTATATGGCCAATCACAAAGCACCTAAGGTGATTCCCAATCAAACACATGGTGTGCGATGATCACCTTAGTGGGGAGATGTATCCCTGAGAAGGGATGTGGATCATGCCCACCAGATTTTATGTGTCTCGACCTCGAGACCTAGCTCTGATACCAATAGAAGGACTGGCCATCATGCCAAAAGCTCTGGAGTGATCTGGGTCCTCTTTTAGATCCCTATATGGCCAGTCACGAAGCACTTGAGGTGATTCTTGATCAGACATGTGGCATGCGATGATCACCTCAATGGGGAGACATATCCCTGAGAAGAGATGTGGATCATGCCCACCAGCTTCTAAGGGTTTTGACCTCAAGACCTAGCTCTGATACCAATAGAAGGACTGGTCATCATGCCAAAAGCTTTAGAGTGATATGGGTCCTCTTCCAGATCCCTATATGGCCAGTCATAAATCACCTGAGGCAATTCCTAGTCAGACACATGGCATGTGATGATTACCTTAGTGGGGAGACATATCCTTGAGAAGGGATGTGGATCATGCCCACCAACTTCCATGGGTCTCAACCTCGAGACCTAGCTCTAATACCAATAGAAGGACTGGTCATCACACCAAAAGCTCCAGAGTGATATGGGTCCTCTTCCAGATCCCTATATGGCCAGTCACGAAGTACTCAAGGTGATTTCTAGTTAGACATGTGGCATGTAATGATTGTCTCAATAGGGAGACGTATCCCTGAGAAGGGATGTGGATCATGCCCACCAGCTTCTATGGGTCTCGACCTCGAGACCTAGCTCTGATTACCAATAGAAGGACTAGCTATCATGCCAAAAGCTCTAGAGTGATTTGGGTCCTCTTCCAGATCCCTATATGGCCAGTCACGAAGCACCTAAGGTGATTCTCAATCAAACATGTGGCATGCAATGATCACCTCAGTGGGGAGACGTATCCCTGAGAAGGGATGTGGATCATGCCCACCAGCTTTTGTGGGTCTCAACCTCAAGACCTAGCTTTGATACCAATAGAAGGACTGGCCATCACGCCAAAATCTCTGAAGTGATCTGGGTCCTCTTCCAGATCCCTATATGGCCAATCACGAAGCACCTGAGGTGATTCCTAGTCAGACACGTGGCGTATGATGATCACCTCAGTGGGGAGATGTATCCCTGAGAAGGGATATGGATCATAGATATATCATTGAAGTGTACATAATGTGATCACATCAATTCCTAATATGCATGATATAAATCATGGTGATGTCTAGAGAGGAATATTACAATCTCAACAAGAAACCAAACACACACACATGATCACTCAAAAGCAAGCCAAAATACAATGGTCTAATGAGAACACAAATAAGGGGAATGTTTAAATGTCGCACACTCACAGGGACATGACTTAGTAAAATATCAACAAAAGTGAGAGTGACATATTTAAATGTCCATACAACAAGCAATGACATATTCAAATGTCAAAAATACAAACAAAGGCATGGAGGCTACAAACAATGGAGCATTTCAAATTCTCAACACTCAAGAAAATAACAAGGTAAGACACTCAAGGAAGTGCATAAATGAAAACACAACCAACCAATATAAACATAACATACTAGTCCATGGATTATGTGTTAGAAAAAAATGTCAAGCACATAGGATATCAATTACACTGCGAAAGATATAAACATGAATAAAAGGATGTGTAAGTACATAAGCTTAAATATGATAATGTAAAGTGATCATAAAATTATGTAACATATATGTATCGTGATAAAATAAGTGGATACCCTAAATATCTATATGACATGAGTATAGGATAGGCCCAACATTTGAAATTACATAGATCATGTATGCATGTATCACACTCAAAGGATGCATTAAACATGTGCATTTATAAATAAAGGATATGGTATTCACCAACATGAAACTAACAACATAAATGCCAAGGAGCGAATACAACATGTAGATGTCAAAAATATTTTTGGATTTTTTATTATTTTTGGTATTTTTAGAATATTGTGAAACCTAAAAGACTATCCTATGATATCAACCAATGGATTCTCATAGGTATCTCCCCACTAGGAACCTAGTATAATAAATTCGTGGTACTACCAAGGAGCATGGATATGTGTAGTAGATGTCACTATAGTATCTAGGATACTCAACATATGTGTTGGGTGAATATTTTGTCAATCAGCTATCTGATTGAGCAAAATAGGTCTCTTCAACCACAGCATAAGGAGATTGGTCAGCCAGGTGTGCAGGTTTACTACATCAACAGGGGACAAATCTCTCCTCTCATCAAGGGGAGGTTCCCTATAAGTATGATATGCTATATACTATATATATATAAGCTAAAAATAACACTCAGGGGTAGGATAAACCATCCATCTCTCTTTTTTCAGAGATGATGCTCACAGATCAAAGGAGAAATCCTAGGTGATTGGTGAAGGTACTTCTCTTCTTTTAGAAGTAACATTCAGCCAAGAGCTAGATCCCTTCCTAGATAGTATAAATCTTGGTGAAATGATAGAAGGCACTTCTCTTCTTTCAGAAGTGCTTGTTCTTGCAAACAATATGAATCTTTCTAGTAGTGACAAGTAACTGGTAACAAAGTACAGAGTAACCAGCAATCTAAGATGTAGCACAAAGTCTCCACCTTAACTACCCAATAGTGAGATACGAAGAAAAACGGGGGCACAAAGTCATCTCAAGGTCCTTTACATAGAAACAAAAAATAAACACACACTAAAGACAACTATGACAGCACAAAGTCTGAAAGTAGCTGGCTTCAAGACACCTTCCTTATCACTTCCACTAGTTTTGCTTGTTATATTAAATAAACAAGAACACATTCAAAAGATAGACATAAGAAGAATCTCCTAAATTGATACAAGATATGAAAGCACAAAGTCTACGAACAACTTACTTTCTCATTCAGATAAAATAATATGAACAACAATCTGAGTTCAAAGTCTTAGTATTCGCCTTTCAATTTGGGCAGAGTTTTGCTTCTGTATGGGGAAGATCTCCTTTAACAAATGAGAGATTACAATATATATAGATGCCTAAAGGAAGCTTGGCACTTTTTCCCAGGGAGCAACCCATGCTACGCATTAATGCCTTGGATGCATTCTTGGTTCTGTCAAGGAGGGCCATGCTGGAATAGGGCAGCTACCTTAACTGTGGCATGTTAATTCATCTCCATTGTCTTCTCCTGAGTCTGAATCACTCATTCCATCATCTACTACCCGTGCAACTATCTATGTTTCTTTTACATCAAAGGGGACAAATAGGCTATGCTTTCAATGCTTGCAGGCCTCAAATACCTACTTGGTGGACTGATCCACCTACTGGAAATAACTCCTATTGAGTTTCCCCCCCTTTTGTCTCTTCTTCCTCTTGGCCTTGGCCTTAGGTTCTTTGAATACATTTAGGTCCATGTTTTAATCCTGTAAGGATCAACAGACACTCTATCATAGCAAATTTGACATTTGCAGGCCCGTCATTCTCTTTAGCAACTCCCTTGTGTCTTTCTCGCTTGTTATGGCCATTTTCCATTATGACACGGGTGACGACACGTGGCAACTTTTGTAGCTTCAAAATAAGCTCATTGGAATAAGATTTGAAGCTTTAATTGAAACCTAAAGCATGGTTGCAGACACTTGTCATAGTCTGTCAAGTTAAAATGAGACATGTGGCAAGTTCTAATGCTTTGAGACTCATTATAGACTGTGTCTCAGCATACAATGCTTGGCAGCGTCTGTCGCATTCTAAGACTCGATCTTTTTTGGGGGAAACTTGCCCTTCGGGTCTTCCAAGTGGCCTTCAGGCTTTAATTTCTTTAGTTAGGCTTGACCCTTTATTTCCTTCAGATGAAAAGTCTAAAGGAATCCCTTTGCTTTGCATCTTTGACACGTGGCACATTCTACTGCATCGAATAAGTGACACGCGGCATCTTTTTCCAAAATAGGCGAGGACACTTGGTAGCTTTTGTCGCTCTTTAGAAACCTTTGAGAGTCTTACGGGAGATGACAAGTGGTGGCTTCCGCTGAGCTCTAGAAACATTCATAGAAACATTTGGGACTCATTTCAAATTCATGCAGAAGATGACATGTGGTGGTCTCCATTTACTTTAGCAATAAAACCTAGGGCTCACCAGTCCTTACGAAATAAAAGGGAGAGACCACAGATTTTGACACGTGTCATGCTCTATCAAGATTTTCAAGGGACACATGGTGTCTTTTGTGGATTCTTGGAAATAAACTATAAAGTGTCTCAACAAATGACACTTGGTAGCTTCCGCTCTCAGGTTTTTTTCCTTTCGGGCATTCCTTTCCTTTTCTTCGGGCTTTCTTCTCGGGTGAATTCCTTCAAACAAAATGTCTGAAGGATTTTTGCCTGAGTCATTTTTATGAAGGAGTTCACTTTGTTTGTTTTCACTCATGGCCCTCTGCAAGGGCACTTGGCTTGGTCCACTACCCTCCACAGGGGCATTTGTTCCTTCGGGCTTGGGGCAGCCCCTTGAACCTATCGATTGAACCAACTGGTTAAACCACCTTTGGTTCAATAGTTCAATGGTTCAATCTATTCATTATTCATTATTTGGCTATCTTTTTTATCTCTTTGAACCAAGCACATTGAATAAAAAGGTCATTGAACCTGTTGAATCGTTGAACCAAAGTGGTTCAAGGTTCAATGGATCAATGGTTTAACGCATCATTTTTTGCTAGGTGTTTTGAAGCCATGGAACTTTGAGGCGATTGAACTTTGAGGCAATTAAACTTTGAACCTTTGACAAATGTGCTTAAATCCTGCTAAAGATGTTGAACCTTCAAACCCATTGAACCCATTGAACCAAAATGGTTCAAGGTTCAATGGTTCAATGGTTTGATCTTTGCTTAGATGCTTGCCGATGGACATTTTTGATTAAACCAAGTCATTGAACCAAACCCAAAAATGCCTAAGTGTTGGAAACTTGCCCCCTTTTGATTGAACTCACCTGCAGAAGCCTTTGAACCTATTGAACCTACTAGTCCCTTTACTAAAAAAGATTGAAAAATGAGCAATTTGAATGCTCAAAACAAATTTTGAAAAGGGAAGAGACAATTTTAGTCTTGCAGGACCAAAATGGTTCATATGTTGTCCCAGAAATGAGAAATCTATTTTTGAGGACAACAGCTGGCTCCAATTGGGGAACTTCTATCAGATGAAAACTTAGAACAGCTAAGGGGAGTAAAAACCAAAATCTCTAGTGCCTTGAAGTATGCCATTGGGTTATGGAGTCATGCTACCCAAAAAGAAAGGCTCCAAAAAATGAAAATGAACAACACAATGCAGAAACAAAGACTATATAGATATACATATGTACAGGTGAACTTAACTAATGCTTCAAGAATTGAAGTGCTTCAGATGCCGCCCATTGTGAGACAATGAAGATGGAATTTCATCCTGATAAACTAGTAGGAAACCATTTTGTCCCCAAAATCGGTGACAGGCAAATGGAACTCTCCACCAGGAATCACACTTTGTGTGCACTCATTTCAGTTCTCTCTTCTTGCCCCATGGTGAGAGATGGTCTTCAATCTGAAAACCATAACTCCTTGCTCTCTTGGCAAAGAGTTCCTTTTGCTAACTTTGGAGTACAATAATATGGTCCACCACCATATCTTGTTGTTCTACTGGTTCAGTCCAGCACATGCTTTGATTTTATAGCATCAAACTCCTAATAAACTGTCAGTTTAGCATCTCCTTTGGCATGAAGGAGTTTGACATCTTCATCCTGAGCAGCCTTCAATCTGAGTAACATAGATTCACATTCAGCTATGTTGTTGGTGTTGCTAAACTATAATTTGCATGAAGTAAAAATAGCTCCTTAAGGAAATATCAACACAGTCCTGACTCTAGCATTGGTAGAAGAATTGTTGCCATTAGATTCCAAGATCCAAGCATCATCAAAATTTGATCTTCTATCAGATTTCTCTTCATTAGAGATGGAATATCCTTCTTCATTTGTACTACACCCTACCAATTCTTCTGATGTCTTGTTTGGATCAATTCCTAGATTTCCAACTATAGGACTTTCATCTATAGAAACATGAACATCGTCTGTGGTCAAGAAATAATTACCCTTACTCGAAGACTCAAATAGAATTTGAGTTGCAGGGGCTAACATTTGAGTGACCATGTATTTTGCCTCCTTTTCAGGGAGTAATCTCTTCATTACACCTTTGACAGGGATCCTCGCCTCAGACAAGTCCATGCTTAGTTAACCACCAACATCCTTGCAGAAATTTCAGCCAAGAAAGATGCCATAGGATGCAGGGACGTCGGCCACCAAGATGGTCATCTTGATTCTCATGTCTAGGAATGCTGCAAATGTGAATTAAGCATCCCTAATTTGCCCCAGTAGTGGTACTTTCTTGTTCTCCATGGAGAAGCATCTACTAAATGTTTTGGTCAGTGTGAGACCAAGAGATTTTGCCACTTTGGCAGGCATGACATTGTCTGAAGCACCAAAATCAATGATGCAGTTGCTCAGCTTGTGGCCATTTATCAACAGGGAAACATAGAAAGGATCTACTTTCCCAGGGGCAATAAGAGGAGTAATGACAAGATTGTTTGGGATGGGCATGTTCCTTAGGGGATCATGAGTTACCTTCTTAGCTTCTTGTCCTATAGGGATGGTTGTATTCTTCACACACTCTACCAACCTGTCCAACTACTTAGGATTGGCTTGTAAGAATTCAAATTCAGTCATTTGGATTTTAGTTTTCTTGACATGGTCGACTATGTCAAATGAATGAAATGAACTATGAAGAGAGGATAGGAGTTCATCCATTTGGTTTTTGGGAGGGGGAGGACTAGCCTACGAATTTGAAGTAGAAGGTGTAGGGATATTTTAGGCACTTACCTTTCTGGCACTCACTGGGTCTTTTGACTAGAAAGGCAGAGCGGTTCCATGCTTAGAAATTGTAATTATTGGTTGAGGTTGCTCCTCTGTCTTCTCTTTGTCAGCCTGTTGGGTT
The DNA here is from genome assembly GCA_037957365.1 of Torreya grandis. Taxonomy (NCBI): domain Eukaryota; kingdom Viridiplantae; phylum Streptophyta; class Pinopsida; order Cupressales; family Taxaceae; genus Torreya; species Torreya grandis. Next base: position 2,658,141 of record JARHVA010000927.1, on the reverse strand, counting down.
GACTAGTTCTTGGACCAAATGAACACAGCATATGATCCCTCAGCTACTTCACCGTTACTTTTGGGTTCATCCTGGTAATTTAGGAAACCAATGTGGGAGTCACCAGCTGATTCTTCTTGATCCTCCATGAAGAGATCAGCATCATTTTCTTGCTCAAACTTAGGTTGGAAAGAGAAATCATGTTCTATTTCTAGATATCCAACTACTGAGTTGGTTGGAGGCACTTCAAGGGCAAGGTTCCTCTATGGGGGAGGAAGATGATTTGGCTGCCCTTGATTCTTGGCAGCATTGCCTTGGTATGCCTGATTCTAAAATGTCCTTCTTGGCATATCCTGATAAGGAGGAGTAGACATACCTTGGGCCACTTGCTTTTTCAATGCTAGCAGTTCATTGTGGTAGCTTTTGCACCATTTGATCAGTGGTGCTTGTAGATGGATACTCAAAAGATTAAGAGGATTTACCTCTGTTAGGATCTCTCCTTATCTTTCCTACCAAGATAAGGTCATCTTCTACCTCAGTAGCCAAGTCCTAAGCAGCAACATGGTCTATGTGTCTATCTCGTCTCAGTAAGAAACTCACTTTAGGCAGCTGTGAGTTGATGAAGAAACACTTGATATTTTGAGGTGTCGGTTGGGCGATCATAGGAATCACGTGCCTCAACTTGTCAAACCTAGAAATGAAGCCCCTCATAGGTTCATGGGGCTCCTTCTTCATCTATGTGAGCTGGGCTAGCAAGGCATGTGCATCTTCTATAAGCTTAAACCTTGCTTCGAACTTGGCTTTGAGTGTGTCCCAATCAGTTACTGACCTAGCTTGTAGATGGTGGAACCATTCTCTAGCATCACCTTGTAGTGTTTCTATGAAAAGCCTGACTGCCACGTCTTCAAATTCCACTCCTATTATGCCACAGGCTATGTTGAATGCTGCAATGTGTTCATCAGGGTGAACGCTCCCATCACCAAATAATTTGGGGAATTTCTTTCTTGAGTTGTGTGGAAGTTCATGCAGAGTGGAGTAAGGTTCAGTGGACCAAAAGAGTTACCCCAGGGCCTTGAGCCATGATTTGATTATGTAGAAGTGGGATCACAAATTTGGGTGGAGTATGGATAGGCAAACCTCAGCTAGCAGCAAAAAAATAAGTTATACCTTGTGTTGGTGACCTGGTAGGGGTAAGAGGAAGACTCCTAGTTTGTTGAAGGTGAGGTTGTGGAGGAGGCAAGTAAAAATTGCTCTGCTGCACCAACTCAAAAGCAGGGTCAACAACACCTTAAGATTTTTGGCTTTTGGTATAGCATGAAGTTGCCAGATTGTGAAACAAAAAATGGGAAAGAATTGGCCCTGCTTTAGCTTGAAGCTCAAGGCTTCAAACTACGTGTTCTATCCCAATGGATCTAGTTTGTAGACCAGATTATATAATGGAGATGGAGGAAAATAGTAAGGCTATAATGATAACGGGTAAGACACAGAATGGAGTCGCCAGAATCTATAATGGATAAGGGTATAATGATAATGGGTAAGACATAGGTGATGTTTCAATCTAAAACTTGAGGTTCCAAATTGCACAAAATTACTGTGTCCCCAACAGAGTCACCAAAAACTGTTGGGTGAATATTTTGTCAATCAGCTGTTTGATTGAGCGAAATAAGTATCTTCAACCACATCATAGGGAGATTAGTCAGCTAGGTGTGTAGGTTTACTACATCAACAGGGGACAAATCTCTCCTCTCATCAAGGGGAGGTTCCCTATAATTATGATATGTTATATACTATATATATATATATATATATAAGCTAAAAATAACACTTGGGGGTAGGATAAACCATCCATCTCTCTTTTTTAAGAGATGATGCTCACAAATCAAAGGAGAAATCCTAAGTGATTGGTGAAGGTACTTCTCTTCTTTCAGAAGTAACATTCAGCCAAGAGCCAGATCCCCTCTTAAATAGTAAAAATCCTGGTGAAATGATAGAAGGCACTTCTATTCTTTCAGAAGTGCTTGTTCTTGCAAACAACAAGAATCTTTCTAGTAGTGACAAGTAACTAGTAACAGAGTACAGAGTAACTATCAATCTAAGATGTAGCACAAAGTCTCCACCTTGACTTCCTAATAGTGAGATACGAAGAATAATGGGGGCACAAAGTCATCCCAAGGTCCTTTACATAGAAACAAAAAATAAACACACACTGAAGACAACTATGATAGCACAAAGTCTGAAAGTAGCTGGCTTCAGGACACCTTCCTTATCACTTCCACTAATTTTGCTTGTTAGATTAAATAAACAAGAACACATTAAAAAGACAGACATAAGAACAATCTCCTAAAATGATACAAGATATGACAGCACAAAGTCTGCAAACAACTTGCTTTCTCATTTAAATAAAATAATATGAACAACAATCTAAGCTTAAAGTCTCAGTATTCACCTTTCAATTTGGGCAGAGTTTTGCTTTTGTATGGGGAAGATCTCCTTTAACAAATGAGAGATTATAATATATATAGAGGCCTAAAAGAAGCTTGGAACTTTGTCCCAAGGAGTGACCCATGCTGCGCATTAATGCCTTGGATGCATTCTTGGTTCTGTCAGGGAGGGCCATGCTGGAGCAAGGTGCTTGCCTTAACTATGGTGTGTTGATTCATCTCCATTGTCTTCTCCTAAGTCTGAATCACTCATTCCATCATTTACTACCCACGCAGCTATCCATGTTGCTTTTATGCCAAAGGGGACAAACAAGCTGCACTTTCAATGCTTGCAGGCCCCAAATACCTATCTGGTGGTTTGATCTACCTACTGGAAATAACTCCTGCTAAGTTTCCCCCCTTTTTGTCTCTTCTTCCTCTTGGCCCTGGCCTTAGGGTCTTTGAAAGCATTCAAGTCCACGTTTTAAGCCTGTAAGGATCAACAAACACTCTATCACAACAAATTTGACGTCCGCAGGCCCGTCAGTCTCCTTAGCAACTCCCTTGTGTCTTTCTCACTTGCTATGGCCATTTTCCACTGTGACATAGGTGAGGACATGTGGCAACTTCCACAGCTTTGAAATAAGCTTATTGGAATAAGCTTTGAAACTCTATTTCAAACCTAAAGCATAGTTGTAGACACTTGTCATGGTCCATCGAGTTAGAACAAGACACGTGGTGAGTTTTTCTAATTTGAGACTCATTAGAGACTGTGTCTCAGCATACGACACTTGGTAGCATCTGCCACGTTCTGAGACTTGATCTTTTTCAGGGGAAACTTGCCCTTCAAGGTCTCCTAGGTGGCCTTCGGGCTTTAATTTCTTTGATTAGACTTGACCCTTTATTTTCTTCAGATGAAAAGTCCAAAGGAATCCCTTCGCTCTACATCTTTGACATGTGGCACATTCCACTACATCAAACAAGTGACATGCAGCATCTTCCACTGGAACAAGCAAGGACACTTGGTAGCTTCCACCACTCTTTAGAAACCTTTGAGAGTCCTACAAGAGATGACAAGTGGCAACTTCCATTGAGCTCTAAAAACATTCACAAAAACATTTGGGACTCATTTCAAATTCACATAGAAGATGACACGTGGTGGTCTCTATTTACTTTAGCAAGGAAACCTGGGGCTCACCAGTCCTTACGAAACAAAAGGGAGAGACCATAGATTTTGACACTTGTCATGCTCCATCAAGATTTTCAAGGGACACATGGCATATTTCGTGGCTTCTTGGAAATAAACTATAAAGTTTCTTGACAGATGACACTTGGCAGCTTCCGCTCTCGAGCTTTTTCCTTTCAGGCATTCCTTTCTTTTTCTTCGGGCTTTCTTCCCGGGTGAATTCCTTTGGACAAAATGTCTGAAGGATTTTTTCAAGAGTCATTTTTTTGAAGGAGTTCACTTTGTTTGTTTTGGCTCACAGTCCTCTGAAAAGGCACTTGGCTTGGTTCACTGCCCTCTGCAGGGGCATTTGTTCCTTCGGGCTTGGGGCAGCCCCTTGAACCTATCGATTGAATCGACCGATTGAACCACCTTTGGTTCAACAGTTCAACAATTCAATCTATTAATTCTTCATTATTTGGCTATATTTTTTATCTCTTTGAATCAAGTGCGTTGAACCAAAAGGTTGTTGAACCCGTTGAACCGTTGAACCAAAGTGGTTCAAGGTTCAATGGTTCAATGGTTTAACGCGTCATTTTTTGCTAGGTGTTTTGAAGCCATGGAACTTCGAGGTGGTTGAACTTTGAACCTTTGAAAAATGCGCTTAGCTCCTATTTTATGATGTTGAACCTTTGAACCCATTGAACCCGTTGAACCAAAATGGTTCAAGGTTCAATGGTTCAATGGTTCGATATTTGCTTAGATGCTTGCCGATGGACATTTTTTATTGAACCAAGTCATTGAACCAAACCCAAAAATGCCTAAGTGCTGGAAACTTGCCCCCTTTTGATTGAACTCACCTATAGAATCCTTTGAACCTATTGAACCTACTAATCCCTTTACTAAAAAATCTTGAAAAATGAGGAATTTGAATGCTCAGAATAAATTTTGAAAAGGGAAGAGACAATTTTGGTCTTGCAGGACCAAAATGGTTCATATGTTGTCCCAAAAATGAGAAAGTTATTTTTGAGGCAACAATATGTATAATAAGACTTTGTGGTCATGAAGAAATAGCAGTAGGAGTAGTGGTTCATAGAACCCATCTCTGAATGGTATGTGGTCTCTTTGGAACAATAGTAATAGGAACAACAATAATAGGAACATGTGTAGGTGTTTTGAATATCCTAATATGGTGTGTAGTAGATGAGGATTCCATAAAACCCATTGTAGATATTTTATGCAATGGTTTTATAAGTATTGGTCACCATGTAAAGGGTATTTCATGTTGCTTACCCTTTTACAAAAGATTAACCTTAGTAGGTTTGATAATTAATTATTTGCGTATATTTTTTTCTTATTCTAAAGGATGCTTTTATGGAACTTCAAAAAATGTAATGAACCGATTAGCATGAATGTATTTAACACACCCATGCACTTAAAAAGGTAATACACACAGTGTATGTATCCAAAGTCATCCTAATAACATATCAAACACATCCGTGGAAGGTATAAATAAGAAGGTAGTAACCACATGTGTGGGGCCCACTTGTAAAAGTAAGTCAATCTCACCTAGAACCTATTTTTAGGTCCCATCAAATTCTCTAACTGATCTAGTCGAAGGATGTAGATCATGATTTGTATAACCCAAATGCATAACTAATGTCATGGTGCAAAATTTCTCATTTGCACCATGTATTGAAGAAAATCTATAATTGTAAACTAAGCTAATAAATATTAATCTAAACTATGTCAAACTAAGCTAGAGCTACAAATAAAATAAATAAACACAATCTAATAATTGGTTACAAAAGATTCTTCCATTATAATGTAGATTCAATTAACTCTTTGAAATGTGGTTGTTCATTCTTCCAATACGAGGTAAAAAAGGCTAGCATTTTGGTGCAAAATTCTCTTTGGTAATTTTGTTTCATTTTGGATTTGCTTGTGATTTTGATATCACTTCATTAGCATAAGTCAGGATGATGAAAATGATGGATTTCATGCTTATTTTTAGATTTCTAGAGGAAAGATCCAATGGTGGAGGATTATTTGGATATTTTAAATGATATAAATAATCTACAGTGCCTAATGAGTCCTCGTCCATGAGGATGATGACCATTTCAAATGGTTGAGAGAAGTATGTAAATGGTTAACTGAGTCACCAAGAATGAGTTGATTTTTTTAACAACTCAAGGGATGACTCAAAGGAGGTTGAGGAAGTTATGGGTTTGATTAGGATGAGTCAAAATGTGAGGGATAATAAGGTGGAATTTGTTGGGTGAAGTGTAAAATAAAGATTTAAAAGTGTGCACAATTGCTTAATTTGATTCATTAAATCGTTTGAATTTGGAGGGAGATGTCATGAATTATATTAAAAAGAATAATTAATAGGTTTTAGGTGCATTTCAACATTAAATTTATTTAGGTGTCTACATTTTCCCCTCTTTGAATGAGTGTTGTGAAGTAATATTGTTTCGAAGAATAGTAGAATAAGTAGAGAGTTGATGATTAAGAATAAAAAAGTTACCCCAAATGAATGAGAATGAGTGTGATGATGCCCCCTCGAGGATTTGTGCAATCAAAATGGATAAAATATCAAAATGACTAAAGAGAGGAAAATGATTTAGTAATTTATACTAGCAATAAATCAACCTATTAAAATTAATATCAAACTTTAGAGATTGGAAGTTATGTAAAAAGGTTTCCCCTAGTTGATTAAAACTAGAGTATTGATCGATAAAAATAATATGTTTAACCATTCGATGATTACACACTTAGTGTTTGATTATGATGTAGGGGTAAATGGAGCGGTTGTGGGAATGATATATCCCAGCAAGAGTATGCTACTGATCAAAAAATGAAAAAATATATTGGTTTCCAAATTGTGATGAAAAATTTATGTAGATTGATTATTGCAAGTGATTTAAATGAATTCAAAATAATTTGATTGAGCGTGTCCTAAAATTTGAAAGAAAGTTGATGAAAAAGAATGGAATATTATAGGTATGGGGGTTGGTAAATTATTTGATAAGTTTTGAAACTTATTAATAGAAAATTTAGGGGATTGAAATTCATTTGTGCATTTTTATTTGTAGACATATTTGTGAGGAGAAGTTGATTGAGGAGATTCGCTTTGAGAGGCTACCAAAAAATAGACTGCATTCCACACCATGAGCACTATGTAGAGCGAGTGAGAAGACATCAGAGAATTGAGAGGAGTAGGCCTCTAATAAGTGATGTTTTATTTTTAAATTTTTGAGTTTATTTTTATTTATTAGGGATTAAAGTATTTGAGAATGAATTTGTAGATGAGCTAGCTATAAATTCAGTAACGAAAGTTGTGAATTTGCTATAGTAAACTATGAATTCATCAAACTAGGAAATGAATTCATAGTATAGTAAGGTGAAATTATTTTAGGGGTAGAGATATGGTGAAAAGGTGATTTCACAGTTCTGTAGTCATGAAATTGTCGAACATAACAGTGAAATTGTAAGGATGAACTGTGTAATTGTTAGAAAAAGGTGTGAAATTGATTTAGGGAAGATTTTAATAGGTATATGAAAAATTGAATGTTATAGGAACAAAATCACAAAATTAAATATCAAAAATGTTTATTGGAGAAGTGAAAACATGATTTTGAAGAGGAAAAGAAAAATCTAATAAGGATAAATAAGTAGAATTATGATTTGCATAAGAATAACATGATCATAAATATTGATTTTACATTGATTTAGGGTTTTATTTTTTGAATGTTTTAATGTAGAAAGAGATGGATTATTATGCTAAAATATAAAATTAATGCGATGCTATCATGTGTTATTTTTATGAGGTATTACCAATGTTGATGACATAAGAGTAGAGGCCTAGTGTGTTGGAGAGGATGGATAGCTTCATGGAGTACGAGTTTGGAGTGTTAGAGGCTACTAGTTTATCATATATTGTGCAAATGTCAGATATTAGGGTAGATAGAGCTTTATTTATAGCACTTATCGAGAGATGGCACAGTGAGACTAGTATGTTTGACCTATCGATAGGGGAGATGATAATGACATTAAAATATGTGTATCAAATTCAAGGTATTCTTATATGAGGGAGGCAAATGTATTGGGTTCAGGGTCTATAGGAGACTACATTTTATAAGATATTTGATAATGGATTGATTTTGATAGTGAGATGTAGAGTAGACATTGATTATTTCACTAAATTAGAGATGGATTCTTTGACTATGGTTCTTATGGCTATTCTTAGTGGCATTATGTTACCTGATAAGAGTGGGAGACTATGTCTGATTGGGTTATTGGATGTTATTGGAGACATGATGGAGATGGGTGAGCATTTTGAATGGAGGCCATGCATATTAGCTCACTTATACAAGGACCTACACCATGAAACATATACAGATGGAAGGGAGATTAGGACATCTAAATTATTATAGGTATGGTGTTGGGAGCACATGATATGGAGACTTAGACTCTATACTATACAACATTGACATAACATTATAGATAGGAGAGAGATACAGCTAGGATAGAGCTAGTAGAGGCTAGGGTGTTAGTAGTAGGATAGAGATAGATTGATACATTAGATAGGGTTATGAGGGCCATGGAGCAAACCACATATTATAGGATTTTATATGAGGAGGTTGTTCCATGTGCATAGAGGGTACCATCATTTAGAGAGTACTTAGTCAAGTGATCTATGTCAGGTAGATTAGATAGTTGATAGAGTTAGAGAGGTCTATAGAGTAGCCTATATAGCATGTGATGAGCTGATTTTGAGACCAAAAACCACATCAAAGGGACAGGGTGACACATACACATATGTTGAGATGATGATTATATTGATGTATACATATATTTGAGATGTATCTTTTTATAGAGGCAAATTTTATTTTGATATATATACATGATTTTTTATGAGACTTGCACCATGTGGATGGATATTATAGACTTTTTATGGATTTTTTATAATTATTATTTGAATTTTCTCATGGTTAATGGACATATGGATATGTAGAGTCTTTTTTACACTTCCTACACTTTAATTCACACTAGCATTTATTAATTTTTTCTCAACATTTTATTATGGATTAGGTCATGTATGAATTGATTTATGAATGCATGGATAATGATGTGAGATAGTTGATTTTTTTTTTTTTCCTAGCATTTGATTTCCTACAATAAATAGTATTGAGCAACCTGATGTTTAATATAGCATAAAACTCATCACTGCCAATATTATTAAATAATCATGATGAATGTTGATGTTCTAGGCTTATGAAGTAAAGAAAGGATAAATTGTGTAAAATCAAAGTATGTCATGATATAGCTAAACCATAACCATACTATGATGCAATTCACAAAATAATCTTTTACAAACAGATAGAAATAAAATAATTAAAGTAAGATTTGAAAATAAAATTAGTCTAGATGATGCAAACACACATAAAATGATAATGCAACAATATTTAATAAAATAAACACAAACAAATAAATAGTAAACATTCTAAAGATAAACAAATGGCACAATGATGTAAAATAATCATAATTAAAAAAATGATTTAAGATTAAATAACCAAGTGAATGGTTAAGGATAAAATAAGATAAATAACCAACTTAATGGTTAGGGAGAAAATGCAAACAATACAACAACAAAACAAGCAAGAGATTAATACTTGAAAAGATACAACCAAAGGCTTAACATCTGAATCAAGGGTGTGAGACATATGTATCCAATATCTAGGATAAGTACCAAATAATTGATGAGGAAGTATAAGGATAAACAAATCTAATCTTAGGGAAATGGATGATGGGAAAGACGGTAGCTGAGCTGACCCTAGAGACTCCATGTCTCTAAGCATTGCCTATATAATCCACCCTAGATAAAGTCCATGTTGGGATATCAGGTTAGATTTATTTCTACCAATATGGGAAGTGATGAGAAACTGGGTGATTGATGAAGTGTTGAAGTGTTGGATTATAAGATGTGCAAGTGACCTACCCAATAAAATGAGTGAATGATGTTAGAAGATCGTTAGGATGGTAATTTTTTGGGGAAGTGTTTGACATTGTTTTTTTTAGGATGTTTTCATAATGTTTTTGAATTTTTTATATTTTTGGGTTTTAAAACAAGGAATATAAAAGATTTTTTCTTGTATCATGAGCAAGGATGTAGGTTCACAACTAGAAGTATCAGACCTTAAGCTAGCATGTTATAGGATAAATAAAGAACAAGTGACAAATGTGTAGATATACAATGGATTAATGAAACATGATGCCCCAAGTAAATAGGGTGAATATAGACAATTATTTACACATGGTACCCAAAATATATTTTTCACCTTGGTACTTTCCCAAAGCACCAGTAAACTGGGTTTCACTTTTGGATAATCTATGTCATTTTTCTTTTTTTTTTTTGCTTGTATTTTTTTTACACCTAGGATATCAATAACAAAATATATAAAAAATTCAGATATAAAATCACTTAATTTGCATGATTTTTATAGGTTCATAAAGCTTCTCTCCATCTTCTGTATCTAATCTGTAAGTTTATGATCCATACTTGGTAATGACAACATATGGGCCTACCCAATTAGGCTCAAACTTTCCCTTCTTTTCTCTTTTAGCATTGGTTTTCCTTAAGAAAAAGATCTTTGATTTCAAATTCTCTATATTTTATTCACTTATTATATCTATGATGAATGTGATTTTGGTAAACACTTGTAGATGGTTTAAAGCATTAAGTCATTTCTCGTCTAGAAGGTCGAGTTCACTTAAGAGTGAAGTGTGATAGGATTCTTCATCAATGATTTGTTGTAAGAATATTTTTAGGGATATAATCTCAACCTCTATGGGTATAATAGACTCATTGACATATACGATGTAATAATGGGTTACCCCAATGGTTATGCGAATGCTAGTATAGTATGCCTAGAGGAATGGATATAGATGAGTATGTCAGTCAAGACCAACTTTATTGAAAACTCTTTTAAGGATGTACAAAATGTTTTTATTTATTTCCTCATATTGGTCATTTCCTTGTGGGTAATAAAGAGTGGACAAATTATGCTTGATATGGTAGGTTTGACAAAGAGCCTTAACATCCTTATTTTGGAATAATTTTCCATTGTCAGAAATGAGAGTGGAAGGAATACCAAAGCAACAGGATAATGTGATTGAGGATAAATTTGGAAATTTGATTTCTATTGACATAAATTAGGGGCTTAACCCACTTGGTAAAGTAATTTATTCCCATCATAATATGCTTATATCCATCAGAAGAACTAGGATTTATCTTTCTAATAAGGTCTAACCCCCATTTGGAAAATGGCCAAGGTGTTGTGATAGGATTTAAAGCTTGATATGGACTATGGATAAGGTCCCCATGTTTCTAATAGGGTATGTATTTCTTAACATGGGCACATGAATCAGTTTCCATTGTAGTCCAATAATAAACTACTCATAAAATCTTATTTGCAAAGATCATGCCACTTGAATGTGCTCCACAGATTCGCTCATGGACTTATCTAATATCCAAAGTAGATTCTGTAGATTTCAAATAGAATAAAAGAGTGCCATCATAGCCTTTGTGATATAGGGTGTTTCCAAAGATGTTGTATCAAGATGTGCATTGAATAAAGGAATTGCATTGATTAGGGGATACATTAGATGGTGTGGTATTATTATCAAGGTAGGTATATATATTAGAGTACCAGGGAGAAGTGGGACCAACCACCTCATAAACCATTTCTAAATTAGGTATATCATAAGCTAGTATCATTAAGTATTCAACCAAAAATTTGTTATGCTTTGTGCTTAAATATATTAGGTAACCCATTTTAGACATAGAGTTCACTACCCTATTGTTTATTCTCGGCACTTGTTCAAATTAGATGTACTCAAAATAAAAATTTAAACTATCCATCATTCACTTGTAAGGGATCAATTTATCATCATGATCTTAGTATTCATTATTGGCTTGATTGATGATAAGCTTAAAATTGCCAAAAATAAGAAGATGTTGAATTCCCCACTAGATTACCATTTTAAGACTTGTTATGAGACCTTCATACTCTTTTATGTTATTTTTGTAAGGGAATTCAAATCTAAAATCCTTGGTAATGCAATCCCCATCTGGTATGACTAACAAGATGCCTGGCCCCAATCCATGATTAGTAAAGGAACCATCAAAGAAGAGCTACCAAACTAAGACTTGTCTATAGATATTATTGCTTCATCTAAGAACTCTAAAATAAGAGGTGCTTTATCATTGAGTGGTGATTCAGCTAATGCATCTAATAAGACATATCCTTTGATTGATTTTTGATTGATATACTCTAAATCAAACTCACTGAGAATCACAACCCACTTAGTCATCCTACTAATTAGAGTTGTTTTGGATAAAATATATTTAAGAGGGTCTATCTTAGTGATAATCTTAGTTTGATTATTAATAATGTAATTTCATATTTTTTTATAGGTAAAACAACTACTAGACATGTCTTTTCTATCTGAGAATAGTTGAACTCATATGATATCAAAGTTCTACTTAAGTAGTAAGTTTCTCGTTCTTTCCCATTATCATCATGTTGTGTCAATAATGCCCCCAATGAAAATTGAGTAGATGAAATGTATAAAAAAAAAGGTTTACCAGCCATATGTGGCATTAGAACTAGTGGGTTGGAAAGATATTATTTAAGATTGTCGAATGCTTTTTCACAATTCTCATTCCAAGTAAAATGAGTGTCCTTAATTAGTAAAAATGGGAAAGGGTGACAAATCTCTTAAAGTTGAGATACCGATCACCTGATTGCTTGGATTTTTTATTGTAGACTTCTAATTTTTTTAAGATTCTTAGGTAGAGGCATATCCATGATAGTTGAAACTTTAGAGGGATCAACTTTGATGCCACGTTATGAAACAATGAACCCTAACAACTTTCTCAATGTCATGTTGAACACACATTTATTAGGATTCAATATCTTGTTGTACTCTCTCATGCATTAGAAAATATGATGAAGCACTTGAGGGTGTTCTTCTCTAGATTTAGATTTATCAAGAATATCATCAAAATAGTCTTTTATAATGTCATGGAAAATGATAGTCATTGCCCACTGATATGTAGCTCCAACATTTTCAAACAAAAAGGCATTATTTGGTTGTAAAATGTTCCCCATGGTGTTTTAAATGCATTTTTGTGTTAATCTTTAGCAACAATTTTTATTTGATTATATCCTTAGAAAATCCATCTATTAGAGATAACATTTCATGACTTGCAGTTGAATCTACAATCATGTCTATGGTGGGCAATGGAAAATCATATTTTGAGCATGTTGTGTTGATATCATAAACATATGTGAAAACTTTAATCCCTTATAATTTATTTGATACTGGTAAAATATTTGATATCTATTCTAAATAATAAATAGGATGTATGAGACTGATAGCCAGCTACTTCTTCAGTTCTTCTTTTACTAGTAGTGCAATCTGAGGATGCATCTTACGAATTTTCTATTTGATTAGTTTAGCATTTAGATGCACTATGAGGTGATGTACTACTAATTATATATAAATTCCTATCATATATGTATAATACCATGTGAACACATCATATAATTATGAAACAGAAGTGTAAATATGTCCCTTTCTTCTTGAGTAAGTGATATGGCAAGTTTACCAATTTTAGGATCTTCTTCAATGCTAATGTTTATAGGAATAGTTTATTAAACAATTAGATTTGATTCATCTTTATAATTTATGGGTGGTATAGGAATATGAAAATCTTCCTGAAATTCTATTTGATTGGATGTAGAAGTTGAACTGATATTGTGGTGGAATTTTTGTTCCCCAAAGTATGTTAAATCATCTAACTGAATTAGAAATGTTGAACCTAGTCATTGATGTCATAGGTTGTCATTGATGTCAAAATAATATGAGGTACTTGTGAATTAATGATAAAGAGGTCATTTTTATATATTGGAAGACTTATGACATGTGTGCAGGTCATTGAGGACAAGGAGTATGATTTGAGGCATCCATAGGTGTCTTGGTGAGGTTTTGGTATTTAAAATTTGATCTTTGAAGAGAGAAAAATGCATCATTCTAGCTTATAGAAGCTAGACCATCATTGAATGTCATGGATACCCTCCCAAACTAGTAAGTTTGTGTATCTATTATGTGTATATATGAAGTCAACTTTGGTCAAATGTTTTCATAGGGATGTCCATAATACCAAGAAGGTACCCTAAAATTATTATGTCTTCAAGAGATCCCAAGATCAAGTTATAAGCCTCCAAAGTTTTTTTAGTAGACTGTGATGTGCCAGAGACTATCATTTTTTATCTTTGAGAAATAGTCGTTGGCATTCAAAAAATATAGCCATTGATATTCAAACTATGTATGCCAAATGGACTTGAGAGAAAAGAATGGCTTGTAGAAGCCATGAAAGTGGTCAAATCAAGTTGGTGTGAACATAAAATTTGGAATAGAAATCATGAATAACAACCTCCAAGTGGAATAGAGTCTTGATAATCCATATAAGTGCATTTATTGCATGTTAAAGTCATTAATGGTGGTATGGGAAAAGTTGGAGTGGACCTGAGGAGAGTAAAAATGGATTAGAAACTTATTAAATCATTGAATTTGATGAGATAAACATTGGATCATGTTCTTACTTCCCTATAGATCAATCTTATGAATTGAATCTAATCTAGAAGTGTGTTTTTGTGCAAGTAAATCATCATGAATGTTGATTGTACCTTAAGGTCTAACAAACCCTAAGATTTTTTTCATGAGGTAAATGTCTCTTATATAGCCTATGAAGTTCAGTGAGTATTAGATGGATTGAGTGAAAATTTTCCTATAATAGATAGCATGATTGTAATTCATGTTTAAGCTCAAGGTGGTGCCCAAGAAGCCAAAATCAGAATAATGGCTCATGAGAGTTATTGATTGATTTATAAGACCAATGTCATTCAAGGTAGAGTGTTGTGTATGATACTCAAGGCCTAAAGATGATCTAAGAGTGGGATGACATGTTGTATGTGCCTTGAGAGATTTCACAAAGATCTAAAGGTGATCATTTCCTATAGCATCAAAAGAAACTAGTAAACTTGAAAAGTGATTGTTGTAGTGTTCTTTAAGGTTGTGTTATGGAATGTATTATTCCATTGATGTCAAGATGACCTCATAAGGTCATAAAGGGAACATGTTGACATATTGTAAATGCCATGAATAATTTTAGTGGTCTAAGGATGATAAAAGTTATGAGTTTCTTATTTTAGGTTCTTGCCTGTGTGTATGTTGAGTTGATTATTTGAGTCAAAATGAAGAGTATCATGAAGAATTCAGTGTCCTATGTGCATCAAGATGACATTAAGGTAATATAGGATCAAGGATATTATTGAATATATTTCAAATTAGTTATTAATAGGTTTTATAGGCTTATATCAGAGGTCTAAGTTTTTAAAATAGAGTGAGGGTTATAAAACAATGAGTTTGCTAAGAAGATGTATGTTTTCTCTAAGTCAAAATTGCTTAAGGAGATTGAAGGGAAGTAGTTTGATGCAAAAAGGATTGTATGGGATTTGTTTCATCATGTATAAATCTGATTATTCCTATTTAAGTTATTCAATTTATCCCAAGAGGTTATTGTTGAGTGAGAATACCTATTTCAATTAGGTCTCCATGAGACTTATTGGTGGTGTGAGGCCTAAAGGAGATTTCATGGAGTGAGCGAGTGTTGTGTGACTTATAAAGGATGGATAATGTCTATATAAGGTTGTGTAAAAATTTATTTAAAGGTTTTATTTGTCTATTTATTTCTATGATGTTTCAAAGAGTCAAAGTGTAACATGTTGCTAAAGGAGGACTAATGCATTAGGTCTCTCTTAGGCCTAAAGAGTTATATTGGTCTAAATGTGTTTGGCCAACCTAAAGGTGATCTAAATTTGATTGAGTCCTATGTGTAACATGTCCTTATTAATATTTTAGGATTGATCTAAGTTTTTAAGGTGATTTGGATGACCACGAGAGTATGTGAGCAAGTGACTTGTATTAATACAAGGCTAGTTAGGCCTATTTGGGCTAGTGTAGTGATGAGTGAATGAATTGAATATATTACTATTCTGAGGGGCAGAGAAGAGAGGTAAGGATGGATATCAATCCATACTACATATTAACATGATGACTATTTATGATGCTTAATAAAATGGATTAAATAGTGAACTAGTGATTGGTATAAGAATAAGGCCTAATAAGCCTAATTGGTTAGCTGAGTGTGTGTAGATGTGAAGCAAAGAATAAGAGGATTGTGTGAGATTACATAGGTGGTGAAACATATCAAAGAAATATGAATCAGTCATATACATCTATAGGTTTTCATGAGTGCTTTTATGATAGTTTCAAACCTTAGAAGGGCTAATTGAGTGAAGGTAAAGGATAGTTATTGCTTGTGTGAGAGGCATATTTGAGTGTGATAGAGCAAAATAAGACCATCATTAGTTGTGAGAGGGAAACAAGATAGAGGTGTACATGTTAAGAGTGTTGATTGAGTGTGTTATTTATCAATAAGGGGTTTTTATACTCCTAACAAGTTGATGCTTTCTAAGGTCAAGTTGGTACTTGATAAATTTGGGGGTTGGTGCTCCTTATTGGGTTGGTGCTCAACAAAATTTGATTCATAGTCTTATAGGACAATTTATCCAAGTGATGTTTTAGTGGGTTTTATTTCCCATGATGGTTTCCCATATATATGATGTTTTATGGTGTGTTCTTATGTTTCATGTGTATGCTCTCATTGTAATGTTACTAGATCATTGATATTTCTCGGATGGTTAATATGCATGTGCATTTGATGGATGTGTAATTGAGATAATCAATTAAAAGAAAATTATTTAAGGGCACTTATTCATCCCTCCCCCCTCTCAGTGTTTGTGGTTCCAATAATTGGTATTAGAATAGGTCCTTTAGATGAGGCTTGACGTCTTGAAGGTGATCCTTGAAGCACAAGATGGTTAAGCAACCAAGGAAAAAAATCAATATCTAAAATATGTTATCAAGGGTCAGATTTGTAGTTTGAAGAATGACATGGCCAAAGAAGCTACAAGGGATGATAATACCTTCAAGGATATCATGAATTAGTTAGAGGTTCCAATTACAAGTTTGAAATCAAAGGAAGATGAGTTTGATCAATTGAAGATTGAGCTAGGTTCTTTAAAAGTTGTACATGAGCAGATCATATAAAAGATGAACAAGTTTGAGAAAGAGCAATAAAATTTAGATCAAGTCAAGGAGTTTGCCAACATGAAGAGCAATATGAAAAGACCAATCATTTATCTTAATTACATAAGGTATGTTAATTCTTTCAATGGTTACTATTATTCATGTAAACAATTGGGTCATAGAGCAAAGGATTGTAAAAAGGTCTCAAGGGATGAGCATTCATAGAACTATGGAAGGAGAAGCAATTTGTCAAAGGGAGATCACAGTCATCATCAAGTAAGAGGTATGAGTGATATTATTTGCTATTATTTTCATAAAATTGGTCATATTGCTAGATTCTATCCAAATGGAGTAAGAAGGTTATCAAGAGATGACAAGGTCCAAATAGTGAAATGGAAACCAAAGTTACTAAGGGTAGATCAAATTGAGCCCAAGGGTCAAGATAGATTACTTGTTATGGTAGAGGAAGAATCAAATAGGAAGGTGTGTGAGGACAAATTGTTATTAGGAGTTGTTAAAAAGATAGTGAGCTCTAATCCTAAGTTACCTATAGATAAAAGTGAACTACTTGTTGCAGTTGATCAAGATCCCTATCAAGAACACCTTTTGTCATCTTATAGTGATAATTCTTTGGAAGGTAAGATACTTTCAAGAGATGAGAAGATGAGCAACATACCTACTAGCAATATGTACATCGAGGATAGTAAGCCAAAGAAGATAGAAAAGCCTAAAAGGACTCTAAAATAAAGTAATTAGTCTACTAAGTGCAAGATGGTCAAAGAAGAAAGAGTGGAGATGTGGGCATCTCCTGAGTTCACCTTGTTCTATAATCCTATGGAATAGGGTGTCTCTGTTATGCTTCATGAAGAAACTCATAAGTCTATGGAAGTAGGTGAATATTCTCAAAGGTTTTATCTTGAGAGAAATTTAATTTGTTGGTGATGTTCATGGTTTGATTATGCTCAGTCATGAAGGTGAGTTGTAAGAATAATATGTTTATCAACTTGTGGTAGAAGGAAGGTATAGATACATTCAAATGTCATCTAGGGTGAGCATAAAGAGCCAGATATTTCATCTTTGGTATAAACCTAGACCTTGTTATAAGACCCTAGGTGGCCTAATGAGGTAGCTCGATCAGGTTTGGTGGATTGAGAGTTCTAGTGAGCATGGATTCAGGTGAGACAAGTTGTATTGAGTGTGTTCATGATGTTTAGGTCATTGTAATTTATGTCTAATTTTAATAGTGTTTGATTGATATGAGTAAGAGAGTTGTAGAGATGGTATTATGTCTTGAAAAGTGTAAAGGAGGTTATTAGTGGTTGCTAGTTTCATGTGAGAAGGGTTGATGATCATTGAAAGAGGCTATATGGGCCCAAGAAGATCAGTGTTTGATAATAGATGTTTCATGAAGTGTGTTGATCATCAGTGATAGTTCATGTGTGGATGAAGATGTCTTCAATCAAGGTATGTTATTCTTGTGAGATATGTGCATGTATTTTTTTTCAATCATTTGGTATGGTTTAGGTGAAGCATGGAGTTAGGAGGAGCTAACTCAAGTCTATTAAGTATAATTTGAGATATGGGCATGACCCTTGTGATCAAAAAGTTAAGGAGCAATTCAGTTATAGGTATGTTCACTTCAATTGGTATGATTCTAAGTTAAGAAATTGGTTATGAATCTAAATGATATATTTATCCAAAATAAGTAGACTAAGGTGTGCATACAATGAGGGGGAGCATGTGTGAGATGCTTCAAAATCAAGGAACATGTTTGGTTTAGTATGGTTTGAGATCCCTAATGACAACAAAGTAATATGAAGTGTGTATGGACAAAGGGGGATATTATTAGCTCTATGAGTAATCAAGTCCAAAGATCTTAGGACTATGTGTGTATGACCCTGTGAGAGTGTGTATGACTCTTTGTCATTAATGTCAAAGGGGGAGAAATATCAAAATGAAGCAGAAGTTTAGATCAAGAGAGAAGACATTATGAGAGTGGTTTGTCATCAATGACAAAGGGGGAGATTCTTGAGCATGGTCATTAATGTCATAGGTTGTCATTGATGTCAAAAAAACATGAGGTACTAGTGCATTAATGAAAAAGAGGTTAGTTTGATATATTGGAAGACTTATGGCATGTGTGCAGGTCATTGAGGATAAGGAGTATGTTTGGAGGCATCTATCAGTGTCTTGGTGAGGTTCTAGTATTTCCAATTGATCTTTGGAGATAAAAATATGTCATTCTCTCTTAGAGAAGCTATAACATCATTGAACATCATGGAGACCCTCCTATACTAGGAAGTTTGTGCAGTTATTATGTGTACCTATGAAGTCAACTTTGGTCAAAGGTTTTCATGGAGATGTTGTCCATAGTGCCAAGAATGTACCTTCAGAGTTTTGTGCCTTGAAGAGATCCCAAGATCAAGTTATAAGCCTCCAAAGTTTTTGTAGTAGATTGTGATGTGTTAGAACTATCATTTTTTAGCTTTGGTAAATAGTCGTTGGTATTCAAAAATATAGTTGTTGGAATTCAAACTAACTGTGTATGCCAAATGGACCCAAAAGCAAATAATGGATTGTAGAAGCCATGAAAGTGGTCAAATCAAGATGGTGTAAAAATAAAAGTTGGAATAGAAATCATGAAGAACAACCTCCAAGTAGAATGAAGTCTTGATATTCCATACAATTGCATTTATTGCATGTCAAAGTCATTAATGGTAGTATGGGAAAAGTTGTAATAGACCTAAGGAGAGTAAAAATGGATTAGAACCTTGTTAGATCATTGAATTTAATGAGCTAAACATTGGATCATATTCCTAGTTCCCTGTAGATCAATCTTATGCATGGAATATAATCTAGAAGTGTGTTTTTGTGTAATTAAATCATCATGAAAGTTGATTGTATCTTAAGGTCTTTTATAATGGTAAACAAGAGTTACTTGCAGAGTTGTGTGGTTCCTTTAGTCACTTAGGATGATTGATAAAAGTGAATGGTTATGTTCTTAAGGTCATGATGCTACTATAAATGCATTTTACATGATTAGATTGATCTTAGAAATTAAGAACAAACTCAAGACATAAAGAACAAAGGTATGAGGGTTTCTAGTCTTTATATGGCAACAAACCCTACTAGTCTTTTCATGAGGTAAATGTCTCTTATATTGCCTATGGGGTTTAGTGAGTATTATATGGATTAAGTGAAATTTTTCCTACAATAGATATCATGATTTTAATGCATGTTTGAGCTCAAGGTGGTGTCCAAGAAGGCAAAATTAGAACAGTGGCTCATGAAAGTTGATGATTGGTATATAAGACCAATGCAATTCAAGGTAAAGTGTTGTTTATGATATTCAAAGCCTGGAGATGATCTAAAAATGGGATGACAAGTTGTATGTGCCTTGAGAGAGTTAAAATATCTGAAGGTGATCATTTCCTATAGCATTAGAAGAAACTAGTAAACTTGAAAAGTGATTGTTGTAGTGTTCTTTAAGGTTGTGTTATGGGATGTGTTGTTTCATTGATGTCAAGATGACCTCATAAGGTCATAAATGGAACATGTTGACATATTTAAAATTCCATGAAGAATTTTAGTTGTCTAAGGATGATATAAGTTATGAGTTTCTTATTTTAGGGTCTTGACTATGTGTATGTTGAGTTGATTCTTTGAGTCAAAATGAAGAGTATCATGAAGAATTTGGTGTCCTATGTGCATCAAGATGACCTTAAGGTCATAAAGGATCAATGAGATTATTGAATATATTTCAAATTAGTTCTCAATAGGTCTTATAATCTCATATCATAGTTTTGAGTTTGCAAAATAGAGTGAAGGTTATAAAACAGTGAGCTTGTTAAGAATATGTCATGTTTTGTATAAGTCATGATTGCTTGAGGACATTGAAGGGAAGTAGTTTGATGCAAGAAGCATTATATGGGATTTGTTTTATCATGTATAAATTTTATTATGTCTATTTAATGTGATCAAGATGGCCCAAGGGGTTATTGTTGATCAAGAAGGAGTAGACCTATTTCAATTAGGTCTCAATGAGACCTCTTGGTGGTGTGAGGCCTAAAGGAGATTTCATGGAGTGAGCAAGTGTTCTGTGAATTATAAATCATGGAGAAGGTCTATAAAAGGTTGTGTAAAAAGTTTTTGAAGGGTTTCATTTGCCTATTGAGGTCTATTATTTTGAAATAATCGAAGTGTAACGTGTTGCTAAAGGAGGGCTTAATGCATTAGGTCTCTCTTAGGCCTAAAGAGTTGTATTAGTATAAATGTGTTTGGAAGACCTAAAGGTGATCCAAATTTGATTGATTCCTATGTGTAATGTGTCTTTATTGATATTTTAAGATTTATCTAAGTTTTTAAAGTGTTTCATCCAACCAAGAGAGTATGTGAGCAAGTTATTTGTATTAATACAAGGTTAGTTGGGCCTATTTGGGCTAGTGTAGTGATGAGCAAATGAATTAAATATCTAACTATTTTTAGGGGTAGAGTAGACAGGTAAGTATGGATATTAAGACATACCACATATGCATGTGATGACTATCTATGATGCTTAATGCAAGGGAGCAAATAATGAACTAGTGATTGGTATAAGAATAAGGCCTAATAGGCCTCATTGGCTAGTTGAGTGTGTGTAGATGTGAAGCGAAGAAAAAGAGGATTGTGTGACCTTAAACAGGTGGTGAAACATATCAAAGAAATGATATGAATCAATCATAGACATCTACAAGGTTTTATGAGTGCTTTCATGACAGTTTCAAGCCATAAAAGCGCGAATTAAACGAAGAAGGTAAAGGATATTTTTTTCTTGTGTGAGAGGCAGATTTGAGTGTGATAGAGAAAAAGAAGACCATCATCAATTGTGATAAGGCAATAAGATCAAGGTGGATAGTTTTAGAGTGTTTATTGAGTGGGTGATTGATCATCAATGAGGTTGTAGCCTCCTAACAAGTTGGTGTTTGCTAAATTCAAGTTGGTGCTCAAATAAATTTGATTCATGGTATTATAAGACAAATTTTCCAAGCTATGTTTGAGTGGTTTTTATCCCCATGTGGGTTTCCCACATATATGTTGTATTATGGTGTGTTCTTATGTTTCATGTGTATGCTCTCATTGTAATGTTGTTAGATCATTGATATTGCTTGGATGGTTAATGTACATGTGCATTTTATGGATGTGTAATTGAGATAATCAAGTAAAAGATTTAAGGACACTGATTAATTACCCCCCCCCCCGCCTCTTAGTGGCTATGATTCCAACAAGAAATGCTTTTTTGTAGTCACATATTAGAATCTGATCCCTTATTCTCAATAATTTGAAAATAGCCTCATCATTCTCAAAATGATCAAGTTGAGGTGTTGCATGTTGGTCCCACTTTATGAGTGATGGATATGCAAGATCAAGTGCAACAATAAAATTCTCATGAAATAGGTCGGTGAGGGCAAGTTATTCAAAGTGGATAAGTATGGAACCTATTTAACTATCTGAAGAATCATCCTCTGACTCACTAGAAGAATCACTTTGGAAAAGTGTAAGATGCACATTGAGTGGGTTAAATCCTATACCATGTTTTGATTCATTTATTTTATTGTGATAGGTTAAATGGATACTTATTCATGGAGGCCAAGACCTTTACCCTTATAGTTCATTATGTTACACATGATGGACTTGGCAACAGGATAATTGTTGTTGGAAAAATTAAGTAGCTAATTCATCGAAATAAAGCCAAGAAGGATTGGGATCTTCAATATGTTCATCTGAAAGGAAACCACCTTATATAAATTTTTTATTTCCAATATTTTAACCACTCTATTGTCTTTTATATGGTAGGGCATGCCATAGTTATTTGGATTGGTATGGATTGTACTTGTGTAGTTAAAATCTTGAATTATATACCTGTTCATTCCTTTATCAATGATCTTAAAGTGGGAGGAAGCAGATGAGGATACTCTAGAAGTGGGTGGTGGAGTGAAAACTTGTTCAATAGAAGGGTGATTTAAATCTTGTTCTATAGATGGTTGATTTGAAGCTTGCTTTGTAGAAGGTTGATTTGAAGATTGCTTAGATGGTTGGTTAGATGCTTCTCAAGTGGAAGCCTTTTCAATGGAAGTGGAGGTAGTTTGTGTATTAATCCAACCACCAAGGGTAGGTGTTTGAAATAATTTTTTTGGATGGATATAATTTTCAAGTGAAGGATAATACTCAATGGGACTAAATTTATCATCTATAACTAGTAAATAGTTTGATTTGCCTTCCAATAGCTTGCAATATTGAAAGGGTTGAGTATCACCTTGTATAGTAACTTCCATTCCTACATGGGATAATTTCAAACATTGGTGTAAGGTGGATGGGATAGAAATCATGGAATGTATCAATGGACCTCTAAGAAGTATGTTGTATGGTAGATCAAGATCAAGGACATGAATGAAATTTTCTTTAATAATAGACTCCACCATCAAAAGAAGATATATTATTCCTAACAGATTATCATTCATTATTGTTGTATGCCTTTATGGTTATAATGTTTGTTTCCAACACAGTTATTGGATATCCTAGATGTTTTATAATCCTTAATGTCCATATAATTAGTACTGAATCATTGTCTATAAAACCCTTTCACTTTGTGCCTAGAGATGATAACCTCTATGTACAATGGGAGGTTATGATCTGATCCTAAAGGAGAGACATCAAAATGATTAAACATTACTTGGTTATATATGGTTAAAAAGCTTATTAACACTTGGAAATTTGTAGGATTGATGTCTTGAGGGATGTTTGACTCTTGGAAATCTTTATACAAGATATATTTATATATAGGAGATGTCTTGAGAAGGTCTAATATTGAATATTTATTGGTGTTTTCTCAAGATGGTCGATAATGTTGTACTTGTGTTCAACATTAGAGGATGATGCACTTAAAAGGGTAAGCTTTGCTCACCTTATAGTAATGTCTCACTCATGTGATGGAAAATTAATGATAGTGACTCAGTTATATATATAATCGATGATATTGACTATAGAATTGAATGGATGACTTGTCTAATTAACATTACTAGCTTCTAGTTGTTCTTGTTTCTGCTTTCCCTTTCCTTGCTCATGATTTGGTAATGGATCTTGGTATATACCTAATTTTTGGTTGTTAGATAGTTTAGATGGTTGATTTTTGACTTCCATGTCACCTCTATCAATGAGGTCTTGAACATAGTGTTTAAGATGCATACACCTATTAGCATAATGTCCTTTAATCCAATGGTATTCATAATACTCATCTTCTTTATACCAGTCAGGTATAGGAACATTTTCATCAAAGGGTTTGGTGTTAGGCCATGTGATCATGTTTGCATGATCCAACTTTCAAAAAATATTCTCATAAGTGTCACCTAATTGAGTGAACTTACGCTTAGGTTTATCTTGTCTAGGTTGTTCACCAAGAATTATGATGTTATTGATTGGTTAATTATAGGTTTGTGTTTGATGTTGAGGGTTTTGAATATATTTGACATCAGTCACACCATCTCCAACAAGGTTTTTGTTTTTGACAAATAACTTTGGTTTTTATGTTGGTTTATAGGAATTATTATTATTCAGTTCAAATATTTTAATTACACCTATATTAATTAATATTCTTTCTACTTTAACTCCCTTTTCAATGATTTCATCAAAGGATCTTGGGCAAAGGAGTATCAAATGGTGTCCCCAAGTCTGAATTTAAATTATTCATGAAGATGTACACAAGCACAGTTTTAGGAAATGACCATGTGAAACAACTTGCCATTGTTTGCCATCATTGGAGGAAGGAAGCAAAATTGTTGTCATTGTGTTGCTTGGTATTGTGTAAATCTAAGGTGGTCAAATATTTTTTGATGTTATAAGAGAAGTGGTAAACAATTTTTTTAGATAAGTCTCAAAGGTGAAAATAGATCCTTTCAAAAGTCATGAAAACCATTCAAGAGATTGGCCCCCAAGACTTTGTGGGAAAAAACTCAACATGTATTTGCTACTATAAGCAATGTTTGCACATGCATGATAGAAGTCAATTAGATGTTCTTTGGGATATCTTTTACCTTTATATTTGTCAAATTTTAGGAGGTCAAAGTATTTTGTAAAAGGTGTAGTCGTTGTACTTAAATCATATGGGTATGAGCAAATTTACTCAAACTTGAACTATTTTTTCTAAGAATAAGCACCATCTTGTAAGCTTTGAACTCTATCCTTTATGTTATAAAACTCTTGTATGAGATATGTTGATAGTTGGTTCATTTGACTTAGTAGATTAGATGGTTGACCCATGAATTGATTTGTGTTTTATGGAATTTGTTGGTTAAAATTGTTTACAGATTGATTGCTAAACTTAGTGTCTTGAGGGTTTGAAAATGGATTGAAGATGGGCTTATAACCAAGGTTTGGATTTGAATTAGAACCAAAAATTTTTTGACTTGGGTTTGGATTAGAACCAAAGTTTGTTTGATTTAAATTTAGGTTGAAACCAAGGTTGGGGTTATTTGAAAAATTATGTTTGGGTTTGTTGGATTTGGATTTGGGTTAAAGTTTGAGTTGGTTGGTGGATTATTGTTAAAGTTCATAGAATTAGGATTAGTGTTGTAACTAAAATTATTTTGATTAAACAAATTTGGATTGGGTTGTTATGGGTACACGTTGTAGTTCAGATTAAATGGATTAGAACCTAAGTTAGAATTACAGTTAGCTTGGTTTGATTAGAGTGGATTTTAGCTTGGGTTATTTTGATTTTGATTAAGGTTAAAATTTGGATTTATGTTTGGGTGATTAGAGATAAAATTAGGATTAAGGTTAGAATTGTTCAAATTAGTTGGTGTCTGGTTATTATTTAAACTTGTGTTAGGATTTGGGTTAGAATTAAATGAAGGATTTGGATTAGAATTAAACTAAGCTAGAATGGGATTGGAATTTGGATTGGATGAAACTACTCCAAGAGTGTTAGAAAAAAAAACTGACTCGGTAAATCATTATTTAAATTTAGATTATTGAGTGTGCATGAAGCAATACTCAAATTAGGATTGGATGGTTAATTGGGAAAGCTAGAATGAGCATTCAATATTTGATTTTGATTTTGATTTGGAATGATGGATGAACCTTGGGGAGTCTGATTGGGGTTGATTGGTGATTTTGAATGAAGACTCAAACTCAAATTAATTTGACCATAACCTTGTGAATTTGGATGTGTATTCACAAGTTGATCGATTAAACTTTAATTATATGGGAGGCCCATGCTCAAGTTTTCTTTAACTTGTTGCATTATTGGTAAACTTGAATTCAAATTCAAGTTTTTAGTGGTTAGGTGAATGATTGGTGAATTTAAAGGTATATATAAACTCAAATTAGTTAGATAAACCTATCAAGGAAAATTAGGATTCACATTCACATTAGGATTACCAAAGGGATTGGTTGTTTGATGAGATTTATAGTGCATGATCTCTTGGGTTCCTTGGGTTGCATGAATTTTCATGTATAATCCATGGCTTGTTTGAGATGACTCCTCACGTAAGATAGTTTTCCCTTTGCCTTGAGAGAATTGGGGATGGGGTTTTGATGATGTTATGAGGGAATTTATACCCTCTAAATAACCTTGTGAGGTAGATTGATTAGGATTGGAGGATGAAGGTTATTTTCTTGCAATCAAGTATTATAAGTTATGTATGTCAAAGTCAGATGGGAATTTGGATCCAAGGCCCAAGGAATGAAATAATACTTCATTATTGTTTGACATTATATACTCATCAAATGAGGATGGAGTTTGAATAGCTTTGAGTCTACCTTCATCTTGGTAATATCCTCCTTCAGCTTCTTCTTATTCAGTTATCTCATGTATTTCTACATGATGCTCTTAGCTGGTGAATTGGAAGGGATCATTGACAAATGGCTCAACACTTGTATTTGGATTATTTATCATGACCATTTACCTATTGATAGGTGACATTACTAGGATAAAATAAATTGACTCATAGAAATGGAAGATTTAAACTAAAGACACTAACCAAAGTAATTGAAAATTTCTAATTCTTAAACTAATTACTTTGAGTTTTTTTTGGGAAATTTTTTGATGTTGGGATGTCTTGATAGATTTTAAAACCCAAAATAATTCATTTATAAACAAGGATATTGTATCATGTGGTAAACTAATTTAAACAATCAAACAATTACACATAAAAGGTAAAAAAACTAGGATAAGGGTCGTGAATAGCTTTTGGGCCTTTTGGTCTCAGTTACTCATCTATGCTCATAAACATGGCCTAATATTTCAAATCACTAACCATAGAGGATCATGTCATTCCCATGGCCCACTGAGTCCATTTTTGAAGATGTGTAAAAAATAACTTCTCAGTGCTAACTGTTAATCGATGCACTAAAGTCGAAAGGTAAAATAAGTTTTCTTAGGCTTAAGTTTTAAATAAGATTATCTAAGGGGAGTCCTCCGATATACCTTTCAGTATTTTGAGGCCCAATTTCATAGAATAAATAAATAAAGTGGATGCACGCTATTGGGTCTTGTCTCAAAGTGCCCAACATAGCCGTAGGGGTTTCAATGTGTTGATAATCAACAATATCATATTTTGATTAGATCATGAAATCCCCTCACATAATGGTATGATTAAAAAACATAATCATTTAGGTATTTTAAATAGTTTTATCTTGATTTATATACCCCATTACTATATGGGGTTTGACCTACTACGTGGTGGTGAAATCCATGGTCAATAGAGCCCATACAAAAAGAAATAAAAAGTAAGTGTTTATTTTTTATTTTCAAGTATCGTCACTAATGTGATACTAAGGAAAGAGCATACGTAAACACCAATTAGGTAACATAGAAAATTATGAAATTATTTTTATTCTAGAGTATCATCACCAATATGACATCAAGGGAAGACCATACACAATTTCACAATTACAAACAAAATGTCAAAAATAATTAATTAATTCTAAACCAGTTGTGATGTAATTACTAAAAACTTGAAAAACTCAAGTGAAAGTGTTAATAGCAAAATAAAAGAAATTAGTTTTTGTTGTAGCAATTTTACGAATTTTTTTTTACAAGCATTCTGCAAACAATTAGTTAGAGTGTTTGTTTAGGCTTGGAATCAAAGCAACATATAATGAAGTAAATAAAAACTATAAAAACTAATTTTTGTGACAAATTACAATTACACAATAAAATAGAGAAGTGAAATTGTAAAAGGTTAGCCATAGGAAATAAATAAAATGCATAAAAACACATAGTAAATAAATTCACTATTACATGACACTTTTGCTAATAGAAAAGATAATTTTGCAATTATAGTTACCCATTTCATAATTCAAAATGATGATTTTTCAACCTACATAAATGATTTTGCTGACAGAATGATGATTTCACTACACATAATGATAATTTTATTGTTTAGGATCATGATTTTGCTACTGCAATACAATTTTGTTGTTAGACCTACAAAGAACAAAAATAGAAAATGCAGAGAAATAGAGGGGTAATTTTGTTTGATACAATTTTGTTGCTTAGGAGGATAATTTTGTTGTTGATTAGGATGAATTCATAGTTTGGAACATCGATTTTGCTTAAAAAATTACTGAAATTACTATTTACCTGTAATAGAGAGTTATAAAAAATTAAAAACATAGACAAGAGGAAAAAATGAACATAAGAATGATGATAGAAAGAAAGTTAGGGAAAACACATTAAAAATATGATAAAAAAATATATCATTATTCTGGGGTACAATTTCATAATTAATGTTTTCCATTACACAAATATGCAGTGATCACACACATCCAAGCAAAAAATGCCAAAAATAACCTATAATTTCAATCATCACTTCACAAAACTAATATTAAACGCATATGCAAATACAAATAGAAAAAATCAAATGAAAAATGCTTTATAAATGCAATTATGATGAGTGTGAGATGAAAAAGATGAGGAAATGAGTCCCACCAGGCATGCTAAAATGATTGAAGAAAATCTATAAATGTAAACTAAGCTAAAAAATCTTAATCTAAACTATCTCAAACTAAGCTAGATATAAAAATAAAAGAAACAAACACAAGCTTATACCTTGGTTACAAAAGTTTTTTCCATTGTGATGTAGATTCGATTAGCTCTTTGAAATATGGTTGCTCACTCTTCCAATATAAGGTAAAAATGGGCAACATTTTGGTGAAAAATGCTCTTTGGTAGCTTTGATTTGCTTGTGATTTTGATAACACTTCGTTAGCATAAGTCAAGATGGTAAAACTGATGGATTTCATGCTTATTTATAGATTTCTAGAGGAAATATCTAATGGTGGAGGATTATTTGGATATTTTAAATGATCCAAATAATCTATGTTGGCTAATGAGTTCTTATCTATGAGTATGATGACCATTTCAAATGGTTGAGAGAAGTATGAAAATAGTTAACTGAGTCACTAAAAATGAGTCAAATTTTTTAACAACTCAAGGGATGACTCAAAGGAGGTTGAGGAAGTTTGTGGGTTTGGTTGGGATGATTCAACATGTGAGGGAGAATAAGGTGAAAGATGTTGTGTGAGGTGTAAAATCTAGATTTAATATTTAAATGAGGATTTAAAAGTGTGCAAAATTGCTTGATTTAATTTATTCAATTAATTTATTTTGAAGGGAGATATCATGAATTATATTAAGAAGAATAGTTAATAGGTTTTAGGTGCATTTTGACACTAAATGTAATATAGGTGTCTACACACTATTATCAATTATTATAACACTGTGGATATGATAGCGATTAAGGTATGATCGAATGAATAAGGAATGAAGATCTGAGTTATCATCCATAATATCCCTATCATTGAAAGTAATATAAGGTCTTTGAACTATAAGTGGAATATGTCATGTATAATTACCGATAATCCCATCCAATAGGTGCTCATAATGAGATAGAGGAGGATGCACATTATATTCCATTTGCTTATCTGGATCCTTTGTTGAATGATCTCTAAATGATTATTAAATATTTTCTACTTTTGGTGATCCCCAGATTGTGAACCTAATTCCTTTGGCGGATCATCAAATATAATATTTTCGTTAAAAAGTTAATTACAACTAGTTATATATAGTACCTTACTATTTCTATAAAACACTAAAAGAAGGATGTACTTTAATTATTTCAGGTTAGTGCAGGTCTATGGAGGAATATAGTCATCGATAATAGTCTAAAAATGGCCTATAAATGCTTGGATATAAAAAATAGAATATGTGCACACTTATATGAGTTCATAGTCCTTAGACATATATGTAATATGACCTTATATGATGTATTACAATATTTTTCACTATGTTTATATCAATCTGTGACTATGTTGCCCACTGCACCTATGTCTAGTGAGTATGTACATGTATGTTTTAATATCTCTAAATCCATATGAATATCTATTTTTCCCTTATATTTGTTTTAAACCCTATATCTACATTGTAAGACAACTATAAACTAAGATTTAAAGGGTGAAAGGTAATATTTGAGCTAACCTTAACCACTCCATTATGACTAAGTGTTGTTTACATATCCGCTAGTTTGAGGATGAAATAAAAGCACATGTGGTTATCCCACCTAATTGAGTGTGTGTATTCTTGTGTAATACAAATATGTTGTGCAATCTTGTGTATGTATTTCAATAATTTAAAATATGTGGCTTGACCTTGAAAATAGTGTTATGAGTTAGCTCAGGGTTTTCCTCCTTTGAGGGGTGATTTCAAATGATATCTTGATATGTGTTAGGGAGGTGCTAGATAGATGCTAGATAAGAGCTAAATAGATAAATGGATAGGCTTGATTGGATTATATCACTAACACTTTTAGTTATTCTCTCCAAATCAGAATGTAAAATATATAGGTTAACCCTTATCAACATTTTGAATTTCAAAAAATGGCCATTAAATAAAATTGGGACAAGCCTGCCCTGAGTGGACAAGTCTGTAACAGTGGCCTGTTTTAAATGCATAGACCTATCTAGAAAATATGAATAGTTACTTGAGGCTAGAAAATAGTTTGAGAATGATATTAAGCTAATTGGGTGAAATAATAGGAATATCATGTTTAATAGTAATGTAAATATAGAAGGCCTAATGCCATAAGGAGGACCAAAACTGCTAAACTTTTCTCCATCCCTATTTTGCTAGATAAGTTTAAGGATTGGGGTTTGAACCACCCAATGGACTAATATAACTCTCAAAAATCATCTTAATCAGAAATGTAAACCACACTAAACATCCTATTTAGAGGGGGTTTTTTTAGATTGAAACCTTGCATTTACACAGATTAGGTATACATAATGCTTTTTCGGCTTAGTGCCAAGGACTGAGGGATATCCATTCTACCAAATTCACCTTGGGCATGATTCTGGCCTCATCCCTTTTTTATATCTCTTAGGATTTGTACCTTGGTGGATGGCTAGGCAAAACCTTTTACACCATCATCCTCATTGTTGAACTACAACCTATTTGATTTCTTAGAAGTCTTCAATTAAAACATGTTCCCATTATTGCTCCACTTTTTTTTTCTAATTTCTTGATGTTACCGTTATCCTAAGGTCATATTTATGTCAAAATAGGGGACATAATAGGTTTGGGGTTCAAATTCTAGTGATGTCACACAAACACAATAAAAAACATGCACAACAACCAAAACTAATTTTTAGGCAATGAACTCGATTTTAATTTACTCTATTATTTCTTTATATTGAAAAAGAAGCTATCAAATTCCATTAACCATTAAAATCCACATACAAAACTAAATTAAAAATATAAAGCTAATAACTAAAAAGGTAAAAATAGTTATTTTTAACATAATAATCCTTCTCTTCTCTACTTCTGAATATTTTGAGCAACACTGCAACTGCGTGTGTGAAGGTAATGAGGAATTATTTTGCTAACACCTTTTTTTTAAAGACACAGGAAAATAAACAAGTCTATCCTCATGGATTCTTCCCACAGACAACAACTTGAAAAAAAAAACATTGTGCAATACTGATAGCATCACCACCATATCCCTCTACCGTGCAATATTGCCATTGTCACCTTACATGGCAAAAGTTGTACAATCCAAAAAAAAATGGATGGATGAGATGCGTTGATGTCTAAGTTACAATTATCACTATCTCCCCAATCAAGATAAAAAAATTATAATATGAAAATGTAGCCAACATCATAATATTCATCTCCACAGTAAAATAAACTCAATTTTATGTTACAATACAAATACAACCATTTGTCCATTACATAAAAGTCAACTAAATTCATTTAAAGCATGTCATTACTTAATTGAAGGCAATCAATCCCTAAACTAATCTGGGATTCAATCCAAGTCATTACTTTTATAACTTTAAGCAACATTTATAAATTCATTCAAACCAAGAGATCTTTTGTAAATTTTAAGAGTATATATCAATTTTTAATAATTAACAATATAAACTAAAATAAATCCATGCACCTGTTTCCATAATTTGAAACTCTACCCACATAGAACAATTAAATAAAAAATGGTTTAAAGTAAAATTAAGTCATTTTGTATAAGAGAGAAAAGTGGATTCCCATTTAAAAAACTAAATTGAAAGTTGTATATGAGCCAAATTTCCAAATTATTGAATGCATTTGTTCTAAAATGTTAGAGGTTCGTGCTATATTATTTTATAGTCTTTTGTAATTATATTTTTTGTTTAATATACTGTGAAGCATTCCAATAGTATAAATAAATCTTTCCAATAGTATAAATAAATTTGTTTAAACTAGGACATTTTATTTGAAATGTCAAAAAAAGGTACTTGTTACAAAAACTATAATAAAGTTCATAACAGTAACAAAGTTCCATAACCAATAACAAGATTTTATGTTTCCACAGTGCATAAAATGATAAATAAGGCTATTGGATAAAGCATGTTTTAATGGATTAAAACATAAAATCACTTAAAAATAAGGGGGCACTTTTTTTAATAGATGTTGAGAGTTTAGGGTCCCTTGCCCATCCATAGAAGTATGAAACAAACATACAAAAATGGTGGCTATTAGATAAAATCCATGAGGCTAACTAAGAAACAAAGTCTGACAAACCCAAAACACATAACAAAGAATTCACCACAAATAACTAGTAAAGAAGGAAGATGCCAAGGAATAAGCCGTAGGTGTTCATCCAAATAAGGAAACTTGACCCCTAAAATAGTTTGAATAACTTCCATAATCAACCACGTAGGCATCCATAAAACCTTATTGAACTAAGTAGAGGAGATCAAGCCACATAACACCATTTCCATTTTGGAATATTCCAATAGAAGTAAATGTAAATTGTGAGCATAAAGCATGACATCCTCCCAATCTTCAAGCACATTCAAGAAACTAGAGGTTGTTCACTTCACACACCCTTCCATATTACTTCAAAAAATGACAAATCAAGTGAGGAAGCTAATGGAGAGAACATAGATAAATGACAAAAGCTCAACACAAAACACACATGTGAATAAATCATATCTCATTATGAATAAAATATGGGATTAACCAATAATGAATGCAATAATCTATACACACCTCCCACACAATCAATCATGAGAAACACCAAATGGCATCAAAACCATTAAATAAATGGGTCAAAAAGGGGCTATATCAGCCAACCCAAGCCAAGAATCAAAGAGATTGTCCACACAGAGTTCTTTACGTTGAGATATCTCCAAATTTGTAAGAAACAACCACATTGGACTTGGCTTTATGAAAACAATGGCCCATAGACCAAGAGGAAAAGAGAAGCAAAACTACTAAGATATATCCATAATATACTTGATATTCCAAACTACAGAGGAATGAGATTGAAGAGAATGAATCACCACTATGGAATCACCTTAAATGATAAGGTGATCAATTGCACACTATGATGTAAGCTCAAACCCAAGGACAAGGGATTGGGATTCAGATTCATTAGTAGAACCATCCACAAGCTTCATATAATCCACCCAAATCAATGACCTAGAATAATCATGAAGAATGCATTTGTCCCCTAAAGCACCTAAGTTCCCTCTAGAAGTGCCATCAAAGTTTAGCTTGAAAGAAATAGCAAGAAGAATAACCCAAACAAGGTTATGTGCTCACCTTTTAGCAATTTGATCTACTCTTGCTTTATTAACAAGGAGAAATCTGACTCAAAATAGGAATGGGGTCAAAAAAAACCTAATGTGGATAATTGAATTCAAACTAGATTTGGGTCTAAATAGACCTGATTTAAATTGTTTTCAATTGGACAACATAATGGTTAGAATAACCTAGAAGTTGGGCAACATAACAACTTATTGTGTAGATGTGTAATAAAAAAATTGGACTTAGGATAATAGTGATTAGTTTGAAGTGTAAAGTATGCAACATGTAACATGTAAATGTAATAACAAACAATCAATAACATATAAGACAAGCCTTATTTTTAATGGTAAGATAGGTGTCTAATGTTATTGTAGTACATGAAAATACCTTAATTGAATCAATGATAGATTAATTTAAATTGACCCTCAATTCAAGTAGTACATCATGAAATCTTGGGGGAGGTTGGTTTCCCTCGCACTACAAATCATTTGTAGCCAATGGTCTTAAGCTAATTTTTACAAAGTTGTCTAGATGGTCCCTGATATACCTTATGGTCTATGGGGCTCAAAATCTATCGAAGAGGAAGGATTAGTGACAGTGCATGAGGGTTTAGTGCCTTCATGCTCACTCCAGTCATAAGGGTTTTAGTCGATTTCTACCAAAAAATTAGGCATTTAGGGGTATTGTCTGAGGTTTGTGTTGAATCATGAAAACCCCACCACTTTATGGATGTGTATAAAACATACAGTTGCTTAATTAAAAATGATAAAATAAAGCCTTAATTTATATACCCTAAAAGATGCATGGGTTGGTACATACATTTGGGAATGAATTCCCAATCACCACACCCTACAAACTTGTAATAAGTAGATGAAATCCACCCCACACATTCAAAAAATAAAATGTAGTGTCCCTATTTCCTATTCTCAGGACCCCCACAAGTGGGCAAGAAGAGTGGATACTTTAGATTACTTTCAAAAAATAATAATAACAATTTGTGTTTTTGATCATCTAGGCTCCTTGAAGGAGACAAGAGGAGAGCATAGGCACAATAGATTATTTACAACCAAGTAATCAAAATAAACACGCAAGTAAATAAAAGATACAAGTAAATTATTAGAACACCAAATTCAAATGTTAATTCTTTTTAATTGCAGCAAAAGAAGTATTAGAAAAGTTTTTTGATTTCGTAAAACCATGTATTTATCAATTAGAATCTACAATAAACAAGTTAGTGTTTTAAATGTGTGGTATTTGACAAGCAAACCTATAGCAAATTAAGTTAATGTTTGAAACTTGTAAAAATTAAAACATGAATTATGAGATATTTGTAATCTTATTTGTAAAAATAAAATAGGTTTCCATAGAAAATAGAAAATACAGATAACCCATAAATTAATTTAACAAAAATAATAATAGAAGTCTCATATGCTAAATTTACTAAAATAAGTAAAATTCCAATTCCAAGATAGCTGTAAGCTTATTTGTAAACAAAAAATAGTTTTTTGTAGAAAATAAAAAAAATACAAAGAACCCATAAAATAATTTAATAAAAATGCTAATAAAATATTTATATGTTAAATTTTAGAAGAAGAGGTGAAATTAAGTTCAAATTTGCGCTAATTTCAAAATTAGAGGAATATTAGCATGCTTGGAAAAATAAAGTGACATGTGAATCCCACCAAGTGTGCCAAATATGATCATACAACTATAAATAAAGTTAGTTTCTTGTTAGAATGAAAACAAATCTAAAATAATCTAAAACTAGCATTTTAGATGATATCCTCTAATTGAGCAAGATATAGAAATAATAAACAAAATAGAAGACACATCAAAATAATTACCTCCCTCAATGGATATCTATTTTTATTCGGCATACATACATGTTTATCCCAAATATAGAGCTTGATTTCTTTTTTAATGTCACAGAGCTAGTTTGTGAGTATTTCCCCTTGCTCTATTGAGATTTGTGGAACAATTAGAAGAAATAGGGGAAGTTTTCCCTTGTATTTTGGTAGAGTAAGTTTATACAAAAAATCTTGCTAAGAGTAGAATGTGATCTCTCTATTTATATCCTTCTCAGATTGATTATAACCATTATATGACAATCTAGATATGTGGTTGAGGTTTAGTCAAATTTGGATGGCAAATGGAATTAATATTTGGGATAGAGTTAGTAATAGTTTATCCTTATTTAATCAATCACAAAAATATATGAATGTGAATATTGTAGGGTTTAGGGCTTCTCTTGATTGTGTGATCATGATGACTGAGACAACATTCATTGTGAAACAAAGAATTGGACTAGGCACTAGATATCTGAAGGTATCTGCACCCAAAAAGATCAAAAAGAAGTTGGAGGACATGGGAAACTAGGGTAAAATACTCTATAAGAGTGACAAGGGGTCGCTAAGTATAGAGATGTATTTGGATGACATCACAACACTGTAGAAGTGATGTATGGATTGTTTAGGGCATTGGTCTTATATGAGTTCCATCTAACAGTTTGAAACCTCTAATCCATCACTTTGTCAAAGTTTTGAATTTTGCGAGGGGTATGGACTTGTGGGATATCAAGGGGGACTATTGGAGGTTGAGAGGCCTTCTAATCTAAGGAGGAACATGGATAGGTAAAACATGTTTCAACTTTTTGGTGATTCACACCCTTAGAGCCATGAGGAAATGGGGGTCTACTGACCACCTTCTTCCACATTTGTTGGCAAAGTGTTTGACAAAATGAATGCAGGGAGGAAACTAGAGGAATAGAGGATAGGATTATAGATAATGGTTTGGTCCCTCCAAGGGGAAATCATTTATTCCTAGTTTAAACTAATTATAGACACTACATTTTAATCATTTTCATGTCTAAACCATAATTAACACTACCTTTTACAATTAAAATATGAATTTAACAAGAAATAATTTAATCATTCCAATTTATATGCACTTTTTATGTGCACTTCCTAAATTACATTAGGACATCCCTAATTAGGGCAATGCACCAT
The DNA here is from genome assembly GCA_037957365.1 of Torreya grandis. Taxonomy (NCBI): domain Eukaryota; kingdom Viridiplantae; phylum Streptophyta; class Pinopsida; order Cupressales; family Taxaceae; genus Torreya; species Torreya grandis. The sequence goes on along the minus strand of JARHVA010000927.1, from coordinate 2,621,247 downwards.
GTTAATTCTTCTATGCTACTGATATCCTTTCAGAATCAACCTTCCCTTCACAAAACACCTCATTAGCCTATTAAATCAAATCCAAATAAATGACAATGAGACCACTAATACACCTTTAGATTAATTACCTAATCACTTCATTATGTTAATTAATCAATTCCATAATTGGAATGCACATTTCATGAATATTTAAAATTTAATAAATCTAATTATCCTCCTCATCCTCCAACTTACCAATTTGGCAAGTACATCATATTAAGAGACAAACCTATGGAATGACACTTTATTCCCCACTCACATGGGTGGGAAACAAGGACCCAACTTGGCAGATGCCCTTCACATGACCTTTTCATTTTCCTCCATTGATCTCTCAAATGAGATTAATGGCTCACAAACCTTTCATCCTCCTCCATTGATCCCCCAAATGAGATTAATGAATCTAAATGATTCAAATTTAATATTAATAGAAAGGCAATCCTCTATATTTATAAAGATTCTTCATCCTAGTCTTACTATGCTAAAATCCCTCTAGTAAGATCTCATATTACAAGGTTATTATGCCAAAATATCTTTAGGAGCTTCAACCTTATTCTATCAATTCTCAATCCACAACACTCTTAGTGATAAGGAGAGATGCCATCCACTTAGAATCAACATTGATGAAGATTCTTTTATTCACATGCTAATCACAAGCATTTTTACAAATCCAACAAGCAAAGGAATCTCTCAAGAAAAGTAAAACACTTGCATCTCTTTCATTTAATTCCCCTTTGTTTTGTTATTTTCTCATTCCTAGTGAATAAGTTTAGGGTGTTTAGTATTCAAGTTATTTTTGATTTATATCACTAATAATCTTACTAACCCTTTGGATTCCTATTTATATAATGGCATGCCCAGTGGGACACAATTGTGCATCCCACTATTTATTCTTCTCCCAATCCTTCACTTTTCTTTTCTTATAAAAAATTTAAAAAAATACTGTTTAAAAAATTGTAGTTTTTAATTCATTCACTATTTTTTTAGAATTTTTTATACTAATGTGTTTTTGCGTTAAAAGAATGCTCTCCAAATTTTATAGCAATCTTATCTTTATTTTAGCAGATATGCTTAAATCAATCACTATCTATTTTTTAAGAAAAATAATTATTAAATGGGATATATCTTCTAATATACAAATATTTTTCTTCTGATTCTTTTATTGTGGGTGTGGATTTTCCTTATCTAAATTATTTCCAAATTTCATAATGATCTTATCTATATTTTTTGAGATGTCATCATTTTACTATCCTTTTTTATTTTGTTTATTTTATTTTATTAGGTTATTTTATAATTTTTTAAGTTTGTAGGTTTATTTTTCATATATTTATACTAATTTATAGGTATTTGGCATTTGGGAGATTTTAAGTATTTTGATTTTGTAGGTTTTGCTTTTCAAAGACCACCATATATATATATATATATATATATATATATATATATATATATATATATATGAATGATGCATGACCATAGCCAAAGAAAAGGTGGAATGAACAAAACATAAGGTTTTTTGGCCTTCGCACATTTTAATTTAGGTTTTTAAATCACTTTTTCTTTTTAGTCATTTTTTGTTTTTCAAGTTTTTTGTTTGAATTTATTTTGTATGAAATCTTTGCATGTATACTCTCCCCATTTGGGTGACCCAAAAATGTGAGATTTAAAATTGTTTTAATCCCAAATATTCTCTACTCTAAGTGACACCTTCCATGTTTTTATTTTGGGATTGGCAATTAGGATCTCATCACCTTCTTGCAAGCCTCTTAGGGTATAGTGACTGGGGTTTGATATCCCAACATTTGTCCAACCTTGGGCATTCAATGGGGTATACAAATGGAGGATAATTGTCATTGTTAGGACAAGAAATATTCTCCAAGAATAATATTATGAAGGTAAGGGGAAACCCTATTCTAATCCAGTATACAACATATTTTAAAAACCTAGTGTTAGTAGCATTGTTACTTAGAAGGTTAGGTTGGCATGATTGTGGTGGGGACACAACCCCTCCCGTGCATTGTCTAAGATGGAATTATTCTTAAATAATTAATTTTTATGCCCACATACCACCTATCATGGGTTGTATATTAAGATCACTAGATGATCCTTATATAAAAGTTTAACCTAGGTAAGCATATTTATCATTCAAATGTGGTGCAATGGTTAACAGTTAGAATCGTGAAGTTACATTACATGCATTTCTTGAAGCTATAATTAGTGGTCTATTTAAATGGTGTAAGTCTTCATAGTTAGTGCTCTGAAATATTAGGCCACGACTAAGAGTACACACTAGTGATTTTTTAAGGAAAGTCCAAAATTTGTTCAAGACCTTTTTGCCTAGTTTAAACCCCTTTTTGTGCTTTGTGTGATATGTTAAAGTATGACTTGTGTTCTTGTGTATTAAACCTCATTTTTCATACCACATGATGTTTTATGTTTGAAACCAAAATTTAATTTTAAATAAACCAAAACCAAGGTCAAACAAGTTGTGTCAAAAACTTAAGAGTCCAAAGCTTAATTTGTAAAACACTTTGATACTAACGTGAAAGGTCAAATCTTATCCTTTCTCTAAGCATTACCCTACCAAATTTTGGTTAGCTTAACCTTACTCAGGAAAATCTTAATTATCATTTGAATCCAATTTCAAAAAAAAAAAATGCTCAAATTTCCAACTTGGGCTAACTCTATTTTGGTTTACTTGCATCCAACCTCTCATTTCACCTTGAGTCAACTTCTTTGTTAACTCAATTTAATCTACCTTGGGTTAAACTCATTTTGGTTAAATTTACATTGAAAAACCATTTAACTTGGGTCAACTTATTTGAAGTTAACGCTTTTCATTTAGAATACATGCTAAGGTATACATGAAGTAGAGGTATGTATAATTATTATTTTGAGGAGGAGGGAACCCATCACTCATTCGAGGATGATGAAGAGGTAAAATACCTGACTTATCAACTTGACTATGAAGTAACTATACCTAGTGCATAAACTCAACACACCCAATTTACTCACCATTATTATGAAAACAAGGATGAACAACTTCTTCTTTTGTTAGAATAGGATGTTAAACTTTCACCTAAGTTTATATTTGAAAACTTTCATTATTTAGTGAGGGATCTAGAAATAGAGGCCCTTGCACCATAAAACATTTTAACTTTACCACATCAAGCCACTTATAGTCAACTTACATATGTGGTTTAGAACTGAGCTTTGATCACGTCCAAGAAAGGTAAAGGCTAACTTATTGACCCATGTCTATAATCCTAAGACATGACCACTGAACTCCATCAAACAAGCCAAGTATTTATTAATCTTGTTAATTCCATAGCCTCCATGGATATTCTATAGTCACATCTGCAACCATTATTGCAATCATTATCTATTAAACAATCCCTACCACTTATATAATAAATTCAAGAGGAACTACCACTTATAGTATGGTCAACCTATGGAATAACTATGTCTAAGTAGAGTATATATAGGAGGTAGTCGTTATTATTTTATCATCATAATATGAACATTGTTCTTATTTCATTATTGTGGAGTTTTCCCCCTCGAAGTGGCTCAGTCATAATATTAAAGTATTATACTCTTTCACCAATTATTGTTGTGGATCTACTTATTCTATTCTTAATTCTATGATATATTATTTTATTATTATGAATCATCTAAGTAATTTCATTATAAGTGGTATCAGAGCTTCAATTTGGGCAAGTTTTTGTGTTGTGGTTTTTTGGATCTAGCATCCTAAGCACTACAAGGTTGAAAAAACATAACTTTCGATCTGAGAAGAATTGAATTTTTTCATCACCATAATTTTATTCGTAGATTTTTACAAAAAAGGAAAAAAATGTAAAAAAAAGTTTGGAATTTTTTAACCTTGTGCATGTTATTAGTCATTGGATTCATCTCTGTGAGATTATCGTAATGGTGTATTCCATCTGTACATTTTTTTAGGCCAAAAAATTTAAGCCTTGTGTACATTAATAGTCATTGGATTCATCTTGGCAAGGTAATTTTAATAGTCTCATATGCTGCTACACTTTTTTGGGGGCTAAAACCCTCATACTGTTTATGTATGGTTGGTCATAATACTCATAGATGCATGAAAGGGCAAGAAAATCACAAAACTCCTCGCAAGGACAACATGGAGTCTAGAACTTCAAATCTATGTATTTTAAAGGTGGTTCCAAAACTTAAGTTAGAGTTGCATAGCATGGTGTATAAAGATGATATCGATGTAGTTAAAGGGGCATCACAGGGATGAGAGGGGACCTGAATGTCTTACAAGATCAATTATAACAAATAACTTGGCAAATGGCCAACTTTATAGCTTAGCCATTACAAAATAACCCTCCACCACTCTAGTTTGGTTCTACTCTAAAAAATCACAATACCAATCCTAGTCTGAAGCTAATGTTGCCAAAAAATGGACCTAAGCAATTTTGATGGTAATGATCCACTCACATGGATCACTCAAATTGAAAATTTATTTGATTTACATCAAATTCCATGCTCATAAAAGGTGGTTATCTTATCTTTGTATCTGGAACATGAGCAATTCATTTGGTATTTATGGTTATGTGCTCAAAAGAAAAAGAAGGGTATCTCAGTTTCCTACTCTATATTTTCTAAAGATCTAAAACTCTAATATCACAACAATGTCTCATAAAACTACTTTAGCAAGCTATCCAAACTACACCACATAGGGAATTTAAAGGATTATATTGATCAATTTTAGAATCTCTCTTTACGTGTGGTGGACATCACTGAGGAAAATTTGAATGGCCTATTTTCAGGTGGCCTCAAGGATAACATCCAATTGGAGGTTCACATGTTTAGTTCCAATTCAATATCTAAAATCATCCCAAGGGAATGCATGACAAAGGAAAAATATCTTCTCAAATAAAGACCTTACACTAATGTCCATGACTGCACTTTCCCAGAACCATCATTTCCTCAGCCTACCTTATTGACCCCTCAATAAATTAAGGAGAAACATGCAAAAGGTTTGTGTTTTTGTTTTGATAGTAAAATGGAGCAAAGGACATTATTATACTGAAAAGAAGTTATTTTACATTGAAGACACCAGTGAGGATGATGAAGATGATGAAGCCTTAGGCGTAGGTTTGGACGAACCCAAGGATGAATCTAAATATTATCAACCTACTATTTCCTGTCATACCCTTTCTGATATTAATACTCAAACTCTTAAGGTGATAGGTTTCTTCAAGAAACATAAGGTGATTGTGTTGATTAAATCTGAGAGTACACACAATTTCATCAATATTACATTGGCTATTTGTTTAAATTATTTCATTTACATAGCTCCAAAATTTTAGGTCATGATTATAGATGGTGGTACTATAAATTATTCTAGAAAATGTCATAGTATTAAGCTTGAAATGGGAGACTACTTTTTAGATTCTCCTAAGTTTGTTATTCCCATGGAACAGCTTGACATTCTTATGAAAGTGCAATAGCTCACCATCTTGGGCACTATTGAGATGAATTTCTAGAAACTATTCATGAACTTCCATTCAAAAGGAATGTCATTTGAACTATGTGGATTATGGTCTTAATATCTAAACTAGTTCATTCTTATTAGATGAAGATTCTCAAAAAATATGTTGAAGGATTTATGACATGCTTGTTTTCCATAGAAGTTCAATTAACCAAGGATTCTACCCATCCTGATTTACAAATGGTGTTGGATGACCATTTTATTGTTTTTGGGGGCATTCCAAAAGGACTTTGACCAAGCCAACACAGTATCATGTCATTAGACTAATTTCCAAAAGTACACCACCCAACATCAAACCCTATAGGTATACTTATGCCTAGAAGAGTGAAATTGAAAAGATAGTGCAGAAGATGTTGGAGGTAGGAATCATCTGACACAACCAAAGTGAATATTCCTCCCCAATGGTCATGGTATGGAAGAATGATAACACTTGGAAGATGTGCCTAGACTACAGAGGACTCAATAAGTACACCATCAAATATAAGCTTCTTATTCTAGTAATTAATGTTTTTCTAGATGAATTGCATGGTGCAATTTATTTTACCAAATTAGATATTCAATCTAGGTATCATTAGATTTGAATTCGAGTATATGGCATACCTAAAATAACTTTTAGAACTCATGAAGGCCATTTTGAGTTTACGATCATGCCTTATAGCCTAAAAAATGCACCATCTACATTTCAAAATTTGATGAATAATGTTTTCAAACCATTTTTTATAAAGTTTGTGTTGGTGTTTTTTGATGACATCCTCATTTACAAAAAAATTTGGGAAGACCATTTGAAACATGTGAAACTAGTACTCTTGTTTTTGAAACAACATTAGTGTTATGCAAAACCTTCCTAATGGGTTTTTTGGCATCCGATAGGTGGATTACTTTGGTCATATTATTTCACATGGAGTGAAAGTTGATCCTAAAAAACTCCAAGCGGTGATGGAGTGGTAAGTTCCCAAGTCACTCAATAATCTCTAGGGATTTCTATGGCTAACTGGTTGTGATCACAGGTTTGTCAAAAATTATGGTAACATCAGAGCTCCACTCACATTTTTGTTGAATAAATACTCCTTCCAGTGGTTTGATATAACTACCAAGGCATTTGAATAGTTGAAAATGGATATGTGCACCACTCGAGTTTTGACTAATTATGATTTTTCTATAACTTTTGTTGTGGAATGTGATGCATCAAGATATGGCATAAGGGTTTTACTCATGAAATAAGGCAAACCACTTACATTTGAGAGTGATGCAAGAGTATCAGGATGTGACTCATGTTCATAATGTAAACATTGTAGTTTGTACTTGTTCATGATATAGGGGTGTCTTAAGAGTCAATAAGAATCCATTTGGATGCTTCATTTGTGTTAAAGTAGGTTAAGTTAGCATTTTTGAATTTTCCCTCTAAAATGTTAATTACTTGTATGGGCTTATAAGGGATATGATAATTTGTAAAAAGGTGTGGACCCTTTTGTAATGGTCCTATAGACCAATTGTAAAAGTTATTTTATCCTCATGTAAGTGTGAAGACACTTTATCATTGTCTATAATGATGATTCATAAGTTGGAGAAGGACTAAAATTAACAAATGCCATATTGGGATAGTTGTTTGAGAAGACTTAAGCCTTTCTATTATTCTAAAGCCTGTGTTTAAGCAATAATTAAGGAAGAGGAGTTTGAGCATATCAATAATAAACTTATAAAAGTCATTACTACATGTAAGAAAAGTATATAAGAGGAGAGTAAGAGAGGAATGAATATGATCTTTAGGTCTGTATGGTAGATCTTTAAAAGTCAATAATGAGGGTTTGTTAAGTATGCAGGGGTCAATATGAATGTAAATGAAATATTAGAGATTATATGAATAAATAAGATAATTTTTGGATAGCTTGATGGTTCTTAGACCCCTTTGACTATGTAAGTATGCAAGTTGATGATTATTTAATCCTATGTGATAATATTGAGAAAATTTAGGATCTGCAAAAGCTTGTTTTATTTAGATAGAGAAAGATTTTGATGAGTTTTTGGCATGGAAAATGAAGATAAGAGTTGATAAGATAAAATTAAGTCATAGAGGTTATGATTTATGTGAAAAAGAATCAATGACCATCATTAATATTTAAAATATCCTTTTCAATTAGCTTTTCGATCTACATATATAGGACAACATATACATAATCTACCATAATAAGTTATATTTTACATTATATGAAGATTATAACACATTTGTAAGAGTTGAGAGAGGTTGTCAAATACCTCATATAAGCAAAAGAAAGCCTTAAATGTATTTAGTAAATAAGTCATTTTATTTGTATATTATTGGTTTGATAAGCCAAGGTTTTATTTCCTTATCAAAAAAGAGAAATGAATACTTCCCTCAAGTCTGTAATTATTTGTAATATTCAACATTCATAAAAAGACTTGTTTTCTATCAATTCTGAAATTGTTGAGTCTTAAGAATAATTTATTACATTTATAAATAGTCTATAAATATTAATATAATGAAAGGGTGTCATAATGAATCAAAGGAACTATAATTATATGTAGGTACAAACTCTCAGTCTAAGGTATAATGTACAATATGTTTTAGACATAATTTGAATGAATTTTATTGTCTTGTGTGCATTGTGTTAAGGATGTAATGAATTGTTTATACGGGATTAAATTTGGATAAAAGAGTTATGGGACCTATTAATGATACATTAATGTCTGTAGGCCAGTGTGATAGAAGGATGAAATACTTGTCTAATTACTTTATGAAAATAATAATCAATTGATTAAGATCAAGACCCATATATTTTGGTTGATTGGAATATAAAGACTCTATGGGACCAATTTAATGACTATTGTAAGGACAAATACTCCATTTGATAAAGTGATAAGTCTCAAGATAGTCTAGTAATTCTATATTTAAGTCTTTAGGGCCTAAATGACTATGTCTAAAGGCAAAATATGTATAAAATAAGGAAAGGCTAAAAAATCATTGTTTGATATAAAAGTCTCTAGTGATAGCATGGATAATCCTATTGGTCTTGGAAATACTGATCAAAAAATATCATAAGTAAAATATTTGTTGAGGATAGACTTAGGAAATTGCAGACCTTTGTTTTAACTTAATTGGAGGCTAAAATAGGTCTAAACAAGTTGCAATTGAATACAGAGAAAATGTTCAAGAGTAAGAAGTCAGAGTTGACAATGATAAAAGTGAGCAAGTGTGATCATGGACTAAATTAATTCAATTTAAGTCTAATTGACTTAGCATTGTTTCTTGATGAAAGTGTAAGATTCTATAATATCACCATCATTTTTGGTATCAAAGCGTAGGAATGCTCTTTGGAAAAGATATATTATGAAATTGTTTCAGTTGTTGAATTGAATGTTGAAGCTAAGAGTTGAATAGTGAAATAGCTTAAAGGAAGTTTGATAGTGAAGGAAGTTGGGAAACTTGGCAGAAGCTATTTGAAAAAGGTATGTGTTAGTCTATGTGGGTTTGTTTAAGTGGTAGATTGCAGTGATTAACAATATATACGTATTGATAAAGAGTGAGAGGAAAAAGGTTGTTTGAAAACTTAAATGAAAATATATAAAGAAATAGGAGTGGCAAGCAGATTCCTAAAACCATATAATCTTGATAGAGAGAAGAGTAGATAAAGTTGTTAAAATCTCAAGGTAAGCTTAAGGAGATCTTATAAAAATTAAAAAATCTAAGGTAACGGATTAGAAGATAGTGCCAAAATACTAGGGTGATAAAACAACCCTAGGTGAGGTACTAGAGAGAGAAAGTAGGATAAGAATTTCTAAAAGAAGATAGGTCTAGTAAAACCTAAGATAAGATGAAGAGAGAAAAGAGAGAAAAGATGAAGGGCTTAGTTTAAGAAAGCTACCACAAGAAGGTGAGAAAAGTAGTGAATAGAGAAAAAGATATGGTAAACTATATTATTGAGATGATAGTGATCTTGGAAAGTATAATGGAAGTATTAGAGGATTCAATACAAAGATTATTTAGAAAAATCAAGAAGATAGTTCAGTGGCTTCTCAAAGAAATCCTTGAGAAAAGGAAAAAGAGAAGACAAAAGATATTACTAGCAAAGCAAACCAAGGACGCAAACAAGCTTCAAGTTTTATAAATTAATGATTTATTTGCATGTGTGTATCTAGGTGAAGATATAGAATAAATATAAGTCACTTTGAGGGATTAGAGTCAAAATATGTCCAAGAAGACAATGTATTGGTAACACAAGCAAAACATGCTTGTATGGAAGATAAAGAACATGAAGAAGTGGTGATTTGTTACCTAGAGGAAGGAGATATTCAAGAAGATCACTGCATCATGAAAGGTATACAAGGATTAGTTATGGACCAAGAAGTATTGAATGAGGTTAAAAGGCCTAATAATTTTGTTTCTAATATCATTTTTACTGATATAGAAATAAAATTGGAGGAAGACGATGGAATTATAAAAACATTTCTAACTTCATTTATCGAAAACAAAGATGAAGAACTTATAGAAGAACCTGAATCACAGTAGGATGAGGTGTCTCAATTAACATAAGATGGAGATAAACAAGTTTTCAATCAAGCCAAAGAAGAGTATAGTCAAGAGGAGGAGCTAATTTGGCAAAAATTTATGTAAGGGATAGGAAACTTGGACCTCATAAGAGATGAGGAAGCAATCATGGAAGTTGAAATGGAGCTATTAAAGTTATTAAATCAAAAGGATGTTGATATAAGACTTGAAGATGAAATCAAGAATAAAATTGGAAGGCTACTAGCAGATGAAGAGGCAATGTTGCCTCAGATTTTTAGAACTATGTTTTTAGTTTTGAATGTGCAAGTGTGTATAACTTGGTAGATAAGGATAGAGAATGCTATATAGTGGAGTTCATTAAAGAATAAGAAGATAATATTGAGTCAATTAGACTCATTAAGCATAAAGATAAGAAAAAAGGTGGAGACAAAGATATAAAAAAGAATGTAGATGAAGAGGAAGTACACAAAATTTGGAAAAATGTGAAAGAAGAATTAACACTCTCATTCGAGTAGGAGCTCAAATATTTTTCTCAGTGGGGGAGTCCAATGCAGGAGCATCAGGATGTGACTCATGTTCATAATGTAAACATCATATTTTGTATTTGTTCATGATATATAAGTGTCTTAAGAGTCAATAAGAAGTCATTTTGATGTTTCATTTATGTGAAAGTAGGTTAAGTGAACATATTTGAATTTTCCATCCAAAAGGTTAATTGCTTGTATAGGCTTATAAGGGATATGATCATTTGTAAAAAGGTGTGGAACCTTTTTTAATGGTCCTATAGAGCAATTGTAAAATTTATTTGATCTTTATGTAAGTTTAAAGACAGTTCACCATTGTCTATAATGATGATTCATACATTGAAGAGGGAATAAAATTAGCAAATGCCATATTGGGATAGTTGATTGAGAAGACTTAGGTCTTTATATTATTCTAAAGCCTATGTTTAAGCATTAGATAAGGATGAGGAGTTTGAGCATTTAAATAATAAACTTATAAGATTCACTCATATGTGCAAGAAAAGTAGATAAGAGGAGAGTAAGAGAGGAATGAATAAGATCTTTAAGTCTGTATAGTATATATTTGAAAGTCAATAATGAGGGTTTGTTAATAAGTATGTGGGGGTCGGTATATGATTGTAAATGAAATATTAGAGATTTTATGAATAAAGAAGATAATCTTTGGATATATTGACGGTTTTTAGACTTCTTTGACTATGCAAGTATGTAATTTGATGATTATTTGATCCTATTTGATAATATTAAGAAAATTTATTGTCTGTAAAGGTTTATTTTAGCTAAGACAAAAATATTTTCATGAGTTTTTGGCATGGAAAATGAAGATAAGAGTTGATAAGATAAAATGAAGTTGATAGTTAAGTCTAGATTATTTCTTTTTCATGATGGAGTTGTACACCAATTTCACCCAAAAGATGGCCAAAAACTTTTGTGCCCTTTGCATAGGCGAGAAGGGTGTTGGCAAATCTGATAAGCCCCTACACTACAAGGGATCCAAGTTTCATTGGGTGATCCCTGATTTTATGTGCCAAGGTGGCATTTTCACTTGTTGTGATAGGACTGGTAGGGAGTCTATCTATGGTACCAATTTTGTCGATGAGAATTTCTCTAAGAAGCACACTGGACCTGAAATTTTATCCATGGCTAATGCTGGACATAATACTAACAGGTCCCAATTTTTTATCTACACTGAGAAGACATCTTAGCTTGACGGGTAGCATGTTGTGATTGGTCAGGTTGTTGAGGGCATGGATGTTGTGCATGATATTGAGAAGGTTGGATCCTCTAGTGACTATGTAGGTAAATAATTTGATGAAATGTTTGAATGAAATTTGGGAACATAATTAGACTTCTAAGGGAGATTAAATGATCAGATTTTTATACATGATGGTTTTTAGATTATAGTATTTTCCATAAATGGTAAAACTCTATCTTTGGGTCCATTTTGTAGATTTAGTGGTTGATCTAAAACTTAGACTAGCTCTCTCTGTTGGGATTCTATAGGATAAACAATGTTTACTCTTTCTAGCAAACTACTTCAGGATCACCTCCTACTAGCAGTATACAATGTAGACAGGGACTCACTTATCCACTTAGTGGGGAGATTATAGGGAGGTGTTGTTGATACAAGGAAACCTTCTTCATCCAAGCCTTTGTATTTCAAATAATCATTTAAAAACACTTCTTCCAAATCAAATACTTTGTTGACTCCTCCTACCTCATGATCATATATTGTAGATCAAGTTGTGGAGATGCCACTATTAGAGATTATTGGGGAAATAGTGCCAAAAATACAATCTCTTTTAGAAAATGAAGCATTCATTTACAAATTTAATGGGATCTAGCCTAAAACCACATATCTTTATAATTGGATTCACTCGACATGGATGAAGCAATGTGAGATCTCCATCTGCCCTAATGGTTTTTTCATTATTCATTTTTTTGAACAAGAAGACTATCAAAGGATTGTGGCAGAAGGTCCATGGATTTGGGGACCAGTTAGGTTGTTCATGACTCCTTGGTACACATAATTTGATCCAAATAATCTCTCAGTCACCAAAGTTCCAATTTGGGTTTGGCTTCCTAACTTGCCTCTTCATTTTTACTTTGCTCTCAGAGAGATATGAAATATATTGTGCACCTTTATTAAACTTGATAACAAGAGATCATTAGCAGGTTTGTGCACTTTTGCTTGCATTTATGTGGAGATAGATCTTAGCAAAGGTCCACCAAATCAAATGATTCTAAAATGTGGAGAATCTCAACATTTTTAGACATTAGATTATGAGAATGCTACATTTTGGTGTCATAATTTCAAACTTCCAGAACATCTACAAGTGAATTGCACTCAAGCTCATGTTCCACCTTTCAAAAAAAAAAAGAATGAATTCAAATCCTAAGAATTGAAGTTACCCAGAGCAAGAGGAAAGAGTAGAAGGTGAAGTTCATGTAAAGGTATATCAACATACAACAGATCCATAAAAGAAGAAATCTGATGGTTCAAAATTTTAGGTGGAGGAATTTGAATTTATTATTGTGGATAGGGAAGCAGAACAATTTTCCAATTTGAAGATAATATCGAATGAGACTTCGGTTGGGGGAGTGAAGAGATACCATAAATCAGAGACTTTAGACTTTGATAAGGGTTTGGCAACCCATTCGACCTCAGATCATCTAATGTTAGACAATACACCTAGTTCTCAGAATGCTGACCTGCTGTTAGTATTAAGGGAGCCACTTCAAGGGCAGTGGAAGGAAGTTAAAAAAAAGAAAGGAAAGAAAAGAAAGACTAAAGATTCTTTGGGATATATCTCCCATTATCTTTTGGTTCTTTTTGCCTCCTTTTTTCCTTTCTTGTTTGCCCTTGGTCCTTTTTGGGTACTTTTTATTGGGCCTTTATTGCCTTTCACTTAACTTGGCTTGGGTTTCTTTTTCTTTTTCTCGAGAGTCTCTCCCCTTTGTGTTGGATACTTCAGTTAGAGTATCTATTTCTTTTATTTGTCCTTTTTTCTTTTGGAATGTTGTTGCATCTACAGAATGTAATTTCTAATTTTAATTAATATGAAAATATGAACTTTTTTGAGGAAAAAAAAGATAAAATGAAGTCATAGAGGTTATGATTTATGTGAAAAAGAATGAATGACTATCATTAATAGTTAAAATATCCTTCTCAATTAGCTTTTCGGTCTGCATATATAAGATAACATTTACATAATCTACCAGAATAAGGTTATAATCTACATTGTACGAAGATTTTAAAACATTTGTAAGAGTTGAGAAAGGTTGTCAAAGACCTCATACGAGTGAAAGAAGGCCTTGAATGTCTTTAATAAATAAATTATTTTATTTTTATATTCTTGGTCTGATAAGATCAAGTTTTATTTGCACACCCTGATTAAAAAAGAGAAATGAATACTTCTTTTGGGTCTATCATTAGTTGCAGGATTCAACATTCAAAAAAAGACTTGTTTTTTTATCATTTATGAAATTGTCGTGTCTAAAGAATAATTGATTACATTTATAAAGAGTTAATAAGGATTAATATAATGCAATGGCATCATAATGAAGCAAAAGAGATTTAATTTTCTATAGATACAAACTCTCAGTCTGAAGCATAATGTACAGTATGTCACAGTCATAATTTGAAGTAATTTCATTATCTTTTATGATTTTGTTAAGGGGGTAATGAAGTGTTTGTAGGGGATTAAAGTTGGATACAATAGTTATGGGACCTATTCATGATACATTAATGTTTGTAGGCCTATGTGATAAAAGGATGAAATGCTTGTCTGACTACTTTGTGAAAGTTGTTCCCAAAATTTGTCACTCATTTTTGGGACAACATTTGAACTATTTTAGTCCTGCAGGCCAAAATTCCCTCTTCCCTTCTCAAAAATTGTTTTGGGAATTCAAATTCTCAATTTTCCAAAACTTTTCAGCTAAGGGACAGTACAGATACATTTATATGGACTCTGCAGGCTTAAATCTACGAACTCCGCAGGCTTAAATCTATGGACTCTGCAGGAAGAATTCTATGGACTCAAATCTACGGACTCTGTAGGTGGAACTACAGACTCTTTCAAGGTTAGATAAATCTATAGACTCAGTTTCTATAGACTTCAAGGCTTGAAAAACTATGGACTCAGTAGACATAGTTTCTACAGACTCCCCCAGGTCTACGAACTCTTTTCTATGGACTCTACAGGTTAGTTTCTACAGACTCTGTAGGAAATAAATAGGTTCTCAACACTTAGCCATTTTTTCAAATGATAATTTCAAAGGAAGGTCTTCCAAGATCCCAAAGAACAAGTGCCCTTGCGGAGGGCACATGGGAGCCAAAATCGACCCTTGCAACTTTTTTGAAGGGCAACCTTGGAAGTCAGATAACCCTTTTGGAGGGCAGGCATGGAGCAAATGGACTGATTCAAAGGCCAAATGGAGCAAAGGAATTCCTTTGAAAGGATTTCCCATGGAAAAAATGCTAAGGCAATTCCTTCGGACAAAAAGTTTGAAGGAATTCCTTCAGACTTTTTGGCCAAAGGAAAATATCGAAAAGCCAAAGCCCATCGAAGGAACAAAATCCCACCAAAGGAAGTAAAGCCTGAAAGATCCTAAAGGGTAGGTACCTTTGCAAGGGGCACTTGACACTCAAAAAAGGACCATTTGAAAATATCGAAGGGACACCTTCCCTTTGGGGTGTTCCAAAGGCTTGATAAAGATGCAAAAATAAGTTTCTCTCAAAGTCTTGCAGAGGGCGCCAAGTGGCAACTATGAAAGGTTTTAATGTGTTTTTCTAAATGCAGTGGAAGTCACCACATGTCCCTTGTAAAGCTCGACAAAAGCTGCTAAGTGTCATTTTCTTCAAGACTCTCAAAAGATATCTCAAGCTTTTATAAGTTCAGTGGATGCTGCAAAGTGTCCTCGCCTGTTTCACAGCAGAAAATGCCACATGTCACTTATTAAGATCAATAGAAAGTGGCCAAAGCAAGTGGGAAAGACACAAAAGAATCTCTAAGGATGATGACAGACCCAAAGATGTCAAATTTGTGGCAATAAGGTACCCGTTGATCTTTGCAGGCTTAAACGCGGACTTGAAGGCATTCAAAGACCTTCAGGCCAAAAGAAAAAACCACTGAGAGGAGGAACCAAAAGAATCAGAAAGAGGAAAAGATAGATCGAAGGCTCAAATCATAGTAGAAAGAGGGAAAGGCCAAAATATCTACGTAGTAGTTATTCCAGTAGGTAGAACAGTCTGCAAGGTAGATTTTTGAGCCCTTAAACATTGAAGACACGCCTTGTTTATCTCCCTTGGAGTAAAGACAAAATGGACAGCTATGCAGACACTAGATGATCCAGACCCAAGAGAAGACATTTGAGATGAAATGACACGCCATAGTTAAAGTAGCCACCCTGTTCTAGCATGACCCCCTGACAGAACTAAAAATGCATTCAAGGCATTGAATGCACAGCATGGGCCATTCCATGGAACAAAGTGCCAAGCCTTTTTTGGCCACTATATATTGTAATCTCTTATTTTATGCAAAGAAGATCTCTCTGATATAGAAGCAAAACTCTACCCAAATTGAGAGGTGATTATTGAGACTTTGAGCTCAGATTGTTGATCATATTTCTTTATTTGAATGAGAAAGCAAGTTACTTTTAGACTGTGTGCTGCTATAGCTTGTCCCATTTTAGGAGATTGTTCTTATTCTATCTTTTGAATGCATTCTTTTCCAGTTAATCAAATAAGCAGAACTAGTGGAAGTAATCAGGAAGGTGTCCTGAAGCCAACTGTGGAGAGACTTTGTGCTGCCACAATTGCCTTTAGTGTGTTTGTCTATTTTTTGTTCCTATGTAAAGGACCTTGGGATGACTTTTTGCCCTCATTATTTTTTATATTTCACTCTTGGGCAGTCAAGGTGGAGACTTTGTGCTACATCTCAGTCTGTTGGTTACTATGCCCTTGTTACTAGTTACTTGTTTCCTACCTAAAAGAACTCCTACTGTTTCTTGCTAAACCACTTCTAGAAAAAGAGAAGTGCCTTCAGTGTCTTCACCAGGATTTCTCCTTTGCTTGTGAACATCATCTCTAAAAAAAGAGAGATGGATGGTGTTATCCTACCCCTGAGTGTTATTTTATACTTATATATATAGTATATAGCTCCACATAGTTATAAGGGAACCTCCCCTTGATGAGAGGAGAGATTTGTCCCCTTTTGATGTGGTAAACCCACACATCTGGATGACCAATCTCCCTATGATGTGGTTAAAGAGACCTATTTTTCTCATTAGTTAGCTGGTGACAAATTATTCACCCAATAGTTTTTGGTGACTCTGTTGGGGAAGAGCACGCAGTTTGAAGTCTCAAGCTTCACGTTGAAGTAGATCCTACTCTTTTCCATTTTTGTTCTACAATCTGGCAACTCCATGTTATACCAGAAGCTAGAAAGCTCAAGGTGTTGTTGACCCTATCTTTGAGTTGGTGCAACAGAGCAATTTTTATTTGTTTCCTCCACAACCTCACCTTCAAAAAACTACGACTCTTCCTCCTACCCATACCAGGTCACCAATACAAGGCAGAGCTTCTTTTTCTATTGTTAGCAGAGCTTTACCTATCCATACTCCACCTAGATTTGTTATCCCCCCTTTATATAGCCATATAATGGTAGTTCAAGGCCCCTAGGGTAACTCTTTTGGTCCACTAAATTTGACCTCACCTCTACATGAGCTTCCATGCAGTTTAAAGAAGAATTTCCCCAAATTCTTTGGTGATGGGAGAGTTCATCGTGATGAACATATTACAGCCTTCATTATAGCTTATGGTGTGATAGGCATGGAGTATGAGGATGTAGAAGTCAGGCTATTGATAGAAACATTACAAGGTGCTATTACAGACTGGTTCTACCATGTGCAGGCTCGGTCAGTGACTAACTAGAATACTCTCAAAGCCAAATTCAAAGCAAGGTTCAAGCCTGTAGAAGATGTGCATGCCCTACTGGCCTAGCTCACACAAATGAAGAAAGAACCTCATGAACATATGAGGGACTTCATTGCCAAGTTCGACAAGCTAAGAAACAAGATTCCTACCATTGCTCAACCAACACCTAAGAATCTCAAATGTTTCTTCATAAACTCATAATTGCTCGAAGTGAGTTTCCTATTGAGACGGGCTGGTCACATAGACCTTGCTGCTGATCAAGATTTGTCCACTGAGGTGGAAGATGATCTCATCTTGGCAGGGAAGATAAGAAGAGATCCTAATAGAGGCAAATCTTCTTCATCTTCTGAGAATTCATCTACATGCACCACTGATCAAATGGTGCAAAAGCTGGCAAATGAACTGCTAGCCTTGAAAAGATAAGTGGCCCAAGGTATGTCTGTTCCTCCTTATCAAGATATGCCAAGGAGGACATTTCAAAACTAGTCATATCAAGGCAATGCTGCCAGAAGTCAAGGGAAACCAAATCATCTGCCTCCCCCATAGGGGAAACTTGCCATTGAAGCAACACTAGCCAACTTAGTAGTTGGATATCTAGAAATAGAACATGATTTCTCTTTCCAACCTAAGTTTAATCAATAAAATGACATTGATCTCTTTGCATCAGACCAAGAAGAATCAGTTGGCGACTCCAACATTGGTTTCTTGAATTACCAAGATGAACCTAGAAGTAAAGGTGAAGCGTTTGATGGATCATACGTTGTGTTCACCTGGTCCAAGAATCAATCAGCCCAACAAGCTGATAAAGAAAGAATAGAGGAATGAACTTAGCCTGCAATTTTAATTGCTAAGCGGGGAACCACTCTGCCCTTCCAACCAAAGGACACAGTGACTAATAAAAAGTTAAATACATCAAGCATTCCTACACCTTCTATTTCAAATTTGCAGACCAGTCCTCCCCCTCCCAAAAACCAAAAGGATGAACTCCCATCCTCTATTCCTAGTTCATTTCAGACATTTGACATAATTGACCATGTCAAGAAAACTAAAATTCAAATGTCTAAATTTGAATTCCTGCAATCTAACCCTAAGCAGTTGGATAGGTTAGTGGAATGTGTGAAGAATAAAATCATCCTTGTAGGACCAGCTATTCCAAAGGTGACTCCCACATCTACCTAGAATAACCTTGTCATTGCTCCTCTTGCTACTCCTAGAAGGACTAAACCATTTTATGTCTCCTTGCTGATAAATGGACATCAGCTAAACAATTGCATCATAGACTCAGGGGTGTCTGACAATATCATGCCTACCAAAGTGGCAAAATCTCTTGGTCTCACACTGACCAAGATATTTGGGAGATGTTTCTCCATGGATAACAAATAAGTGCCACTATTGGGACAAATCAAGGATGCCCAATTTGTGTTTGCAGCATTCCCAGACAAGAGGATCAAGATGACAGTCCTGGTGGCCGACGTCCCAGCCTCATACGGCATCCTTCTTGGATGAAATTTTTGCAAGGATATTGATGGAGAATTAAGCATGGGCCTGTCTGAGGTGTGAATCCCTGTCAGAGGCATCATGAAAAGGCTACTCCTTGAAAAGGAGGCAAAATATGTTGTCACTCAAATATCTGCCCCTAAAGCTCAAATTTTGTTTGAGTCTTCAAGAATGGGTAACTTTTTCTTGACCACAGAGGATGTTCATATTTTAGCAAATGAAAGTCCTGCAAGCAGTGATCCAAGAATTGGTTTAGATAAGATAGTAGAAGGCATGAGAGAGCATAGTGCAAGCCCAAAGGAACTCTCCTCTCCAAACAAATACAAATCTGAGAAAGAAGTAGTTTCTGATGATGTATGGATACTAGAATTTGATGGTAGTTGCTCTTCTACCATTGTTGGATCTGGGACTGTGTTGATATCTCCTCAAGGAGATTTCTTTCTTTCTTCATACAAGTTGTAGTTCAGCAACACCAACAACGTTGATGAGTATGAATCTATGTTACTCGGGTTGAAGGCTACCCAAGACAAATGTGTCAAACTCCTTCATGCTAAAGGAGATGCTGAGATGATGGTTTGTCAAGTATCTGATGGGGACAATCAAATCATGTGCTGGACTGAACTAAAGGAGCAACAAGCTATGGTAGTGGACCATACTGCTACACGCCAAAGTTAGGAAAAGAAACTCTTCGCCAAGAGAGAAAAGATTTATGGTTTTCAGATTGGAGACCACACCTTGCCATGGGGCAAGAAGAGAGAACCAAAAGGAGTCCATAGAAAATGTGATTCTTGGTGGAGAGTTCCATTTTCCCATCACCAATTCTGGGGAGAAAATGGTTTCTTACTGGTTTATCAGGATGGAAAGCCATTTTCACTATTTCACAATGGGTGACATCTGAAGTGCTTCAATTATTGAAGCATCAGATAAGATAATATGTACATATGTATATTTGTATAGTCTTTAGTTTTGTTTTGTGCTTTTCATTTTCATTTTTGGCATCTTTCTTTTTTGGGTAGCATGACTCCATAGCCCAATGGCATACTTAAAGGCACTAGAGATTTTGGTTTCTACTCCCCTTAGCTGTTTCAAAATTTCAACTGAAGGAAGTTCCCCAACTGGAGCCAGCTATTGTTCCCAAAATTTGTCACTCATTTTTGGGACAACATTTGAACTATTTTGGTCCTGCAGGCCAAAATTCCCTCTTCCCTTCCAAAAATTGTTTTGGGCACTCAAATTCTCTATTTTCCAAAATGTTTTTAGCTAAGGGACCCTACAGATACATTTCTACGGACTCTGCAGACTTAAATCTATGGACTCCGCAGGCTTAAATCTACAGACTCTGCAGGAAGAATTCTATGAACTCAAATCTATGGACTCTACAAGTGGAACTATGGACTCTTTCAAGGTTAGAGAAATCTATAGACTCAGTTTCTACAGACTTCAAGTCTTGAAAAACTATAGACTCGATAGACTTAGTTTCTATGGACTCCCCTAGGTCTACGAACTCTTTTCTATGGACTCTGCAGGTTAGTTTCTACAGACTCTGCAAGAAAGAAATAGGTTCTCAACACTTAGCCATTTTTTCAATCAGAAAGTTCAAAGGAAGGTATTTCAAGAGCTTGAAAGACAAGTGCCCTTGTGGAGGGAACTTGGGAGCTAAAATTGACCCTTGTAACTTTTTCAAAGGGCAACCTTGGAGGTCAGATAGCCCTTTCAGAGGGCAGGCATGGAGTAAATGGACTGATTCAAAATCCAAATGGAGCAAAGGAATTCCTTCTGAAGGATTTCTGATGGCAAAAATGCTAACGAAATTCCTTTGGACAAAAAGTCTGAATGAATTCCTTCAGACTTTTTGGCCAAAGGAAAAGCCTAAAAAGCCAAAGCCCACCGAAGGAACAAAAGCCCACCGAAGGAAGTAAAGCCCGAAGGCCACCCGAAAGATCCTGAAGGGTAGGCACCCTTGCAGGGGGCACTTGACACTCAAAAAAGGACCGTTTGAAAATCTTGAAGGGACACCTTCCCTTCGGGGTGTTCCAAAGGATTGATAAAGATGCAAAAATAAGTTTCTCTTAGAGTCCCAAGGAGGGCACCAAGTGGCAACTGCATAAGGTTTTAATGTGTTTTTCTAAATGCAGCGAAAGTCACCACATGTCCCTTGTAAATCTCAGTGGAAGCCACCAAGTGTCATCTTCTGCAGGACTCTCAAAAGATATCTTAAGCTTCTATAAGTTAAGTGGATGCTGCCAAGTGTCATCTTCTGTAGGACTCTCAAAAGATATCTTAAGCTTCTATAAGTTAAGTGGATGCTGCCAAGTGTCCTCACCTATTTCACAGCAGAAAATGCCACGTGTCACTTATTAAGATCAATAGAAAGTGGCCAAAGCAAGCAAGAAAGAATGAAGGAATTGCTAAGGACGATGATGGACCTGAAGATGTCAAATTTGTGGAAATAAGGTACCCATTGATCTTTGCAGGCTTAAATGCAGACTCGAAGGCATTCAAAGACCTTCAAGCCGAAAGGAAGAACTGCCGAGAAGAGGAACCAAAAGAATCAGAAAGAGGAAAAGATAGCCCGAGGGCTCAAATCATAGCAAAAAGAGGGAAAGGCCAAAATATCTATGCAATAGTTATTCCAATAGGTGGAATAGTCCACAAGGTAGATTTTTGAACCCTTAAACACTGAAGACACGACCTATTTATCTCCCTTGGAGTAAAGACAAAATAGACAGCTGTGCAGACACAAGATGATCCAGACCCAGGAGAAGACATTTGAGATGAAATGACATGCCATAGTTAAGGCAGCCACCCTATTCCAGCATGGCTCCCTGACAGAACTGAAAATGCATTCAAGGCATTGAATGCACAACATGGGTCATTCCATGGAACAAAGTGCCAAGCCTTTCTTGACTACTATATATTGTAATCTCTTATTTTATGCAAAGGACATCTCTCTGATATAGAAGCAAAACTCTGCCCAAATTGAGAGGCGATTTTTGAGACTTTGAGCTCAGATTGTTGATCATATTTCTTTATTTGAATGAGAAAGCAAGTTACTTTTAGACTTTGTGTTGTTATAGCTTGTGCCATTTTAGGAGATTGTTCTTATGTCTATCTTCTGAATGCATTCTTGTCCAGTTAATCAAATAAGCAGAACTAGTGAAAGTAATCAGGAAGGTGTCCTAAAGCCAACCGTGGAGAGACTTTGTGCTACCACAATTGCCTTTAGTGTGTTTGTCTATTTTTTGTTCTTGTGTAAAAGACCTTGGGATGACTTTGTGCCCTCATTGTCCTTCATATTTCACTCTTGGAAAGTCGAGGTGGAGACTTTGCGCTACATCTCAGTCTACTAGTTACTACGCCCTTGTTACCAGTTACTTGTTTCCTACGTAAAAGAACTCCTGTTGTTTCCTGTCAGACCACTTCTAAAAAAAGAGAAGTGTCTTTAGTGTCTTCACCAAGATTTCTCCTTTGCTTGTGAACATCATCTCTAAAAAAAAGAGATGAATGGTTTTATCCTACCCCTGAGTGTTATTTTCTACTTATATATATAGTATATAGCTCCACATAGTTATAAGAGAACCTCCCCTTGATGAGAGGAGAGATTTGTCCCCTTTTGATGTGGTAAGCCCTCACATTTGGACGACCAATCTCCTTATGCTATGGTTGAAGAGACCTATTTTGCTCATCAGTTAGCTAGTGACAAAATATTCACCCAACAAAAGTAATAATCAATTGATTAAGATCAAGACCTATATATTTGGGTTGAATGGAATATAACAACTATATGGGACTAGTTTAATGATTTTTGTAAGGATAAAGACTCCATTTGATAAAGTGATAAGTCTCAAGATAGCATAATAATTATATATTTGAAATCTTCAAGGCCTAAATGACTATGTTTAAAGACATAATACATATAAAATAAGGAAAGGCTAAAAAATCATTGTTTGATAAAAAAGTCTCTAGTGATAGCAGGAATAATCCTATTGGTCTTGGAAAGACTAATTAGAAAAGATTATAATGTCATAAGTAAAATATTTGTTGAGGATAGACCTAAGAAATTGTAGACCTTTGTTTTAGCTTAATTGGAGGCTAAAAGAGGTCTAAACAAGTTACAATTGACTACAAAGAGAATGTTCAAGAGTAATAATTCAGAGTTGACAATGATAAAAGTGAGCAAGTGTGATCATGGATTAAATTAAATTAGTTTAAGTTTAGTTGAATTAGAATTGTTTCTTGATGAAAGTGTAAGATTATGTAATATTTACATTAAAAAGTCAACAAATGAAGGGGAAAAATAGGCTCAATCTAATCTATGAGGAAGAGATGATGGCTTTTTTGCATGTAGTCAAGCAATGGAGACCTTTTCTAAGGGATCATCACTTTCAAGTAAAGACTGATCATGATAGCCTCCAATATTTTTTGAAATAATGATTTTATTATGAAGAACAACAAAAATGAGTAACTAAAATGTTAGGCTATGATTTTTAAATAGTCTATAAGAAAGGAAAAGATAATGTGGTGGCATATGCACTATCCTAAAGGGATGAGTCAGTTGAGGCATTGTTATGTGCAATGACTATTTGGCATGCAGATTGGCTAGAGAAATCAAGATCAAAATGAGAGAATGAAAGTGTTACCCATGATTTGATTCAAAATATTCAATAGGGTTTTGGGGGATGTAAAAAATTTACATGGAAGGGGAATGCATTATGGTATAAAGATAGATTATACCTCTATAATAATCCTCTCCTCAAACATAAATTTTTTTAGGAACTTCATGCATTTCCATTGGGAGGTCACTCAGAATTTTTGAAAACATATCATAGAATCAAGTAAGATTTCTTTTGGGAAGGACTCAAGAGGAATGTCCATAAATATGTGGCTGAATGCAATGTATGTCAATAGAACAAAGGTGAAACCATTAATACCCTAGGTCGTTTACAACCTTTATCCATCCCTAGTTAGTGTTTGGAGGAAGTTTCCATGGATTTCATTACTAGGTTACCATGATCTGAGGTTAAATTTTTTTATCATGGTAGTTGTGGATTGAAACACTAGGTATGTTCATTTTTGTTCTTTATCACAACCATTTGTTACCATAACAGTAGCTTCTAATTTTCTCAATATAGTTCAAAAATTACATGGTACTCTAAAGATCATTATAAATGATCGAGATCCCATATTTACTAATA
Organism: Torreya grandis; assembly: GCA_037957365.1. Classification (NCBI taxonomy): domain Eukaryota; kingdom Viridiplantae; phylum Streptophyta; class Pinopsida; order Cupressales; family Taxaceae; genus Torreya; species Torreya grandis. Next base: position 2,597,012 of record JARHVA010000927.1, on the reverse strand, counting down.
ATTTTTAGACTAAATTATTTACATGTTTGGACACCTAATTGACTCATAACTCATCCTATCATATCCAATTTGATAGAGAAACATAGGTATCAACATATGTTTAGAATAGTATCTTCGTTATTTTATTTTTGACAAACAAGATAAATGGGTTCATTAATTGCCACTTTTTGAATGGTAATATAACAATTATTTTCACACTTCTTCCAAAATGTCTCCCTTTGTTACATTTTATGGGTATCACCCCTCATCCATCACTTTAGCCTTAATGATGCATCCCAAGGTTTGAGCTATCAAGGAACACCTTCACCTTCAACAATAAGTAATAGTTAGTTTATGATAGAATTTAACAATGGCATAAGATATAATGAAGTAGTAAGTAGATAAACATCGTAGTGCATGACATTTTGACATAGGTGATTGGGTCTTTGTGCATTTGTAGCCATATAAATAGATGTCTCTAAAGTAAAAATAAAAAAGGATAACAAGTTGTCCCCTAAGTATTATGGCCCTTATCAGATCTTACAGAAAATTGGTAGTCTAGCCTACAAGCTAGAATTGCCCTTGTCTACTTGCATACATCTTGTATTCCATGTATCTTGCTTGAAGAAGGTAATTGGACACATAGTTTTCACTTTGATTGAGTTACATGAATTAGATGAATAAGTCTAAGTCATTATAGAGCCTAAATATATCCTTCACGTGTGCATTAAATAACTACGGACTAGAGCAATTAAGAATTATTTGATCAAATGAAAGAATCTACATTCTAAAGATGCAACATGGGAGGATGAAATGTTCCTACAACAACATCTTGGTTTGATTGAATGTTGAGGGAAACATTATTGTAAAGGGGAGGGGCATGTTACACCCTTAACCTATAATGTGTATAGGGATGTGTGTGGCCGACTTATGGCTTACATACCTTCACATTATCTTATTATATTTCTCAATGTTCTTATTATGGTTGACCTATGGAATAACCATGGCTAAGTAGAGTATATATATAGAAGGTAGTGGTTAATATTTTATCATTATATTATGAATTTTTTTCTTATTTCATTGCTATGGAGGTTTTCCCCTCGAAGTGGCTCAGTCATAACATTCAAGTTTTATGCTCTTTCATCAATTATTGATGTGGATCTACTTATTATGTTCTTAATTATATGACATATTATTTTATTGCGAATCATCTACGTAATTTCATTACATTTCCCCACTTTATATCTATTGACCAATAATATAGAGTTTAATTCTTAACTATTTTATTCTATATGCCCTACATATTTGGCAGAAACATCATTTTTACTTAAAAACACCACTTTTAGTATTTTCTATCTATAACAGTTGGCTCCTTTTAATAGTGTGATCGAGATTTAACCCCTTTGATGGCATTGGCACTACTCCCCTTTTATAATTTGAACTAGTTATATCACATAATGTGGATTAATTATCCTTTCATTTGAGTCATGTGACTGAGATTTAATTATCTCAATCGCCATGTCACAAATCACCCTTACACTAGATTAGGGGTATAATTACCCTCTAAATTTTACTCTTCAAATCTCTAAGGTTCATATTTGAATCTATTTCAGAGGTAATACTTCATAAGGAAACATCTTTGCCAAAATATGGTACCAATGAACAACATGGTTGCATCGACATGCGTGTACTCCTTCCTTGCCCTTTTTACTTTTTTAGTATTTCAATTAATTTCATATTACATGTACTAATTAAACTGTAATATGTTCTTGGTTATAGGTCATACACCAACAACAATTTTTCCAGTGCTAGACCAAAGGCAAAGTGTGTTGTACACACCTAGGTATGTATTAATTTCTTTTAACCTATTAATTTCATCATTATGTATTACTAGATTAAAGTGGGAGGGGCAGGGATGTAAATACTAAAATTTGATTATATATAGCATCTCAATATTTTACATTAGGGATCTACCTTCAGTTATAGACGTTCTGACTATTGAAACGTTCACATTCACCATCTCATTGTGCTTAAATCCTTTTCTTATAGTTTGACCCTATCATTTTGATGACCCATATCACCTGTACACCAAAAAGGTTAAAATATGATTTATACCCTTCATATACAATTATAAACCTTTAACAATTTTATATCCTTATGGATACATGTGCTTACATAGGGACACTAGCATCGACGTTAATGTCCAATTTTCTTATCAAGTGTTTGTACCTTAAAATTCATTCAAATTGTAAATCTTTTAAAATGAATGGATTGGCCTATTTGTTTTATCTAACTCTTATGTAAGATAATTTCAAAATGTGTGGTATAAATACAAATAAAATACCATTCATCATTATCAAGCACACATTTAACAAATACCAAACAAACATCTATTCAAGCTCATTCAATCAATTACACAACTAAGTTTCATTGCCCTATTCCTCCTTATTTCTATACCAGACATAAGGTTAGTCATATGACAATTTTAAAGCATTCAAATAAAAACCCATGAATGATATTTGTCAAGTTATAATCTAAATCATTACATGCCCCTACATATTGCATATTGCACAGTATATCTAAATCATTACATGCCCCTACATATTGCATATTACACCACTGTGCACACACAAACCCACACTTAGAAAAGAACTACATATTTATGAGTCCCTCTATGGAGAATTGGCTTATAGGTAGTGCTCATTAACAAAGGTATCCTTGAATTTAGCTTGACTTTGTGAACTCACTAACCCATTTTTCACAAGATGACATAACCTAAGGTGAGGAACTAGAGTTTGAGTTATACACAATCATATAAAACTCATGTGCATGATCCATATAAATCAACAAAAATACAATAGAAAACCCTAACATGCATAGGTGGTTGCTTCATAATATAGTGAATATTACATACATGACAGAACTAAGACATGAACATAAATGTTGACACAAATGTTTGCAAGTCAATGCAAGTATCTATAGGGCATGCAAGTGTCCAAGCCTCTCGAAATAATATTTCTATAATTTGACAATAGGATCTTGAGCATCAACTTATCTACGTCCACCTTTGTACAACTCAAATCCACCTACACATCTATAAATAAGCTAAATATTATCCATTCCTTATATTGCAATCATCATAGTACAATTAACATTGTATTTCTTATATTTAGTAATTTTACAAATTCAATATATTGTGTTATCTAAGTAAGTTTAATTACCCTAATTTAGAATAATTTTATTCATCTATTTGATCAAGCTATTCTACCCCTTTGACCCTAATACATTATCTATCTCAAAAAAGGTTAAATAATATATCAACTTTTCATTTACATTGAACCAATTTATAAGAATAAATAATAAATAATAATAAATATGTAAATTTTATAATAATAATTGAAACAAGACTCAATGTAAGACCTCTTTCACAACAAATATAATTTTTTTCAATAAACACACAAATATATATTTCACAAAATTTATTTCCTTCATTGTTGTTATAGCTCAAAATTACATCCAATGAGAGGGTGATTCAAGCCCTCTCAGCTTGAGTTATGTAATGGGATTGAATTTAGGTTGTGGATGACCTCTAAATGAGTCAAAAATCTAGATTTAAGGGCTAAATCCTTTGATTTGTCTATTGAAGATCATCACTTAAACTACTTGCTCATTTGGATGAAAAGGGAGAGAGAGAGAACATAAAGTAAATCTATCCTAACAAGGTGATGCACCAATTATAACCTCACCACTACCAACCAATTGTAATGTAACTTCAAGCAAAATCCTAACCTGCACATGACACTACTCCAAAACTACCCTTGCCATAGTATTTCTCATGGAGGTTTGTGAAGTTAACTTAAGCTAGGATGACTAAAATCAAGGTCATGACTTCACACTTGTGGAAATAAAACTCAATAAAACTCATGAAACACTTCAATAGAACACCTCAAAAGACTTGCAACAAACTTTTAAAGCTGAGTATTAATGCAAACAAGGATGACATGCTAAGGAAAAGAATCTATCACTTAGCGATATCAACTAGTTAACAAACACATTAAAATAACTGATGGAGAAGGTAAACTAGATCATTATTTATTTCTTAGAGGTTGCAAATGAGTAGGGCTTCACCATACTTAGGTGGAGGTTACAATCTTAGCCAAAAGTGGCTCAACATATAAAGAAAGTGAGAGAGAGGAGAAGGGTTTAGGAGAGAGAAGTAGACAAGTGTCATGTGAGTTACAACAAGAAGGGATAAATCAAAACTCTAGATTTAAGGGTTAAATCCTTTGATTTGTCTATTAAATCTCATCACTTAAACTACTTGCTCATTTGGATGAAAAGGGAGAGAGAAAAATCTATCCTAAAAAGGTGATGCATCAATTATAACCTCACCACTACCAACCAAATGCAATGGCACTTCAAGAAAAATCCTAACCTACACATGACACTACTCCAAAACTACCCTTGCAATAGTATTTCTCATGGAGGTTTGTGAAGTTAACTTAAGCTAGGATGACTAAACTCAAGGTCATGACTTCACACTTATAGAAAGAAAACTCAATAAAACTCATGAAACACTTCAATAGAACACCTCAAAAGACTTGCAACAAACTTTTAAAGCTGAGTATGAATGCAAACAAAGATGACATGCTAAGGAAAAGAATCTATCACTTAGCGATATCAACTAGTTAAAAAACACATTAAAATAACTCATGGAGAAGGTAAAATAGATCATTATTTATTTCTTAGAGGTTTAAAATGAGTAGGGCTTCACCATACTCAGGTGTAGGTTACAATCTTAGCCAAAAGTGGCTCAACATATAGAGAAAGTGAAAGAGAGGAGAAGGGTGTAGGAGAGAGAAAGCAGACAAGTGTCATGTGAGGGTTATGTAACTACTTTAATAGGTCCTATAAGCCATGTGTATCTTCTCTAAATATTCTCTGACCCTCCATGTGGTGTGGGAGTTGAAGTGCTTGCTTGACACCTTGACTAACTTCTTGAAACATCTCTTCTTCTTGACGTGTTGAAGGAAAAGTAGCCTTCTTGATTTTTAGATCATTTTCTCCTACATATTTTCTCAGATATTAACACCTTTCAATTGACCCTAATAGGTTCTCTTTGACACGTGACCCATTTCTCTTGCAAGGTGTCTAGAGGATTATTCATCTCTTTGGTCCTATTTTGGACACAAGTGTCAAAACTTGATTAATTACTCCTTATCTCATTAAAACTTTGTGGATGGTCTAGTTACATCATGTTATACCTACAATAATCTATTTTGAAGCCTCAAACTAGCCCCAACCATTTATTATCTACCAAACGCTCCAAATAAGCCTTCTTGCTTGTAACCCTAAAATAGTGCAAACCTCCTTGTGTAGAGAAAATTATATAGGATATCAAGAATAAAAGGGCATATTATAGTACCCTCTATGGCCTTACAGATCTTTTTTCAATTTCATGCTCTAAGAGTGAGTGGGGATGTCCTTTTATGCCCTTTCTCTCTCCTAACTAGGCCTCAAGTAGGCCTCTCTGCCAAGAGAGTGAAAAATGATTCTACATGATCCCCACATGTTCAAAACCCAAAAAAAGTGTGTGATTAAATTATTAAATATCCTCCCCTACCTCCATGCTAAATTTGAAGCTCTGACTTACTATACAAACATATAAAATAGAAAAAATAGTCATTTTATCCCTATTCCATACAGTTTCGTATAGTATTGTACCATCCAATGGCATGGAAGGATGCTCATGGGAGTCATGAACATGTTATATGTGGTTTGGAAGTTTTCTTGATCCATATAGAAGCATAAATATTCATTTCTCTTTCATTATATCCTTATGGCTCTCCTAGGCATCTTGAAAGTGACTTGGGTTCTTAAGGATGATTCATAAATCTGGACATATGAATCTTCTAAAAAATTCTATAAAATTTAAGTGAAGTAGGGTAGTAAAATTTCCCTAGGATCCCAAAGTCCCATGAAAATACTTTTGATTGTACCAAGCAAAAGAAAGTGACCTCTCGGGTTGAAACTGGGCATTATGTGAGGTCTGAAAACAAATTTGGTTAGTGAGAAGCATCCTTAAGTTGTTTTGAGCTCCAATGACCTTCATGAGGTCTATGATGTTCTCATTAAAAAATCCCAATTTATATTTTTCACACTCCTTCACCAAACCTCTACTACATCTCAATGTTTTAGGCATAGGGTTTGCAAACCAAACTGAATATCATACCCTAGTTCATTGTATTCTCTCATTTTCCTCTCTATCAGGGGTTTAGAATCTCATGGAGTGTTTATGTACATTTATCTTCACCATATTATTAGGTCTTAAAGTTTATCTGAGCTCCAATTCACCTTACTTCACTGGCCATCTTTGAACTCATAGCCTTACAGGCCTGCGTATGTCATTATGGATTATGCAAGGGTCTAAATAGAGTATGTCTTGACTGTTTCACTTTGTGATGGGTATGAGGACTCCTAGGACAATTCCATCACTTTGAGATCATATTAAAACACTCATATATTAGATCTCATACAAATACTTACCCATTTCAAACAAATAACAACCTCCCTACTGAGAAAGCACACCTGACTGTGTATATGTAGTAAGACTATATGTGTAAGGACTATGTGACCCTTATTTGGTCACTTGAAAAATACATAAGTGTTTACAATGACATTTAAAACCTTAATTTCTCCACTTAGACTTCAAACACTTCACACTCACCATTGTCTACCTTAGATCTGCCTATACAGTCTTGAGTATGCAACTTGTCTACTTGAGACTAACTAGGGTTGTTAACTTTTTGTATATTTCTTGATTGAGTCTGAGGGTTGATGGACCATACTCATCCACTATTCTATCGTACTCAAACACTTACCTTACTCCCCTCAAATTTCTCTGCAGTCTCCCTTTAAGCAAACCCAAATCTCTCAAGAGTAGGTAGGTTGTGCATATTAGGATTGAATAGGTAGAGTATCATATGTTTGAATTTGACCTTCAGGGGGTTTTGGGATTGATGTGAGGTTGGAAGTCATTGTGAAACTCATCCTCCAACCTTTACAAAGATTTACATCCTCCAACTCTTTTGATCTTCAATGACATGAAACCCTAACTTCCATCTAAACTTCAAATAATCACACACCATTGTTCAATAGTTTGAGATGCCTTAAGTCACTCAAAAAGCCCTAAAGGTGTCTGTGTGCATATTAGGACTGTGTGTACTTATTTGGAAAGGTCTACAACTTTGGTATTTTAAGGACCCTTATTTAACCATTGGATCTCTTCAAACATTTTCATGTTTTTGACTGATTGAATGGCTCCCTCCAACATTTTGAAACTCAGTGCTTCATCTCAAATCTCTGTCCAAGATAACTTTGATTCTTGACTGATTGTAGGTGACCCTTGAGATGACTTGATTGTGTTTTAGGCCTTTTAGGTCTTTAAATCAATCCTTTGAAACTTCCAATGGCTCTGTATCATTTTGTGACTGAGGTCTTAAAACATTTATCAATGCTTTGAATCCCAAACTCCATCAAAATCATTGTTCAATGACTAATCCTCTCAGTTGGTTGTAGGTGGTATTAGGGCAGTGGATTGCGTGTAAGAGCTTCATGACTTTCTCAAGCCTATCTCAACCAATCTCCAAATTCATTAATGAATTCATCATGTTATATGATGTCTCAAAACAATTTCAATGTCTGAAGACTCTAAACTCATATACATCTCTGTTCAAAGCTCAAAACCCACTCTCTCACGTAGTTGGCTATAGGTGACTATTAAGAAGATAACTGGATTGTATTTTTGATGTTGAAATGACCTCAATGATCTACCATGCCATCTTAAAATGTTCAATCATTTCAGATATCTATTCTCATTGCCTTTAAACTTCAGTTAGCCCTTCAAGACATCTTCAAACCTTTGTATCTCACTGTCAACATAGAGAATCCTATAGGTCTCTCTAGGTCCAGTCTTGATTATCAGTTCAGTCTCTAATTATCAATGACTTCAAACACTTGAAGATTTCTATTGGTCCATGACACTACTCAAATTGAACCATCACTATGTTTCTTATGGATAGACAACCTTCTTGAGAATTGACACCATGAATATTCCTTGGAATTGTAGACCTACAAGCTGCATAAGGTGAAGACTGTGTTTGTGTTTGAAAGCTTTGAAAAGTGAAATTACATGATTGTTAGGATTGAAAGATTATTACCACCATTGCATCATCATACCCTAACATGAAGAATAACTCTCAAACTCCTAGAAATGCACATTCAAACTCTCAACACACTCTGCTATACAAAACACAGTCTAAGATTGAACAAAGATATGACCATGCTTATGACTTGTATGGAATACTTAATAGATTATAAGACCATGAATGGATTGAGAAGAGAATATATGACCATGGAAAACAACTCAGATGCAATAGAACACTTGGAGAACTCAGAAACATAGAAAAATATGACAACCACTTCAAAATTATCATAAAAGAGACTTTCCTTGACAAATGACTATCCAAACATGCCACCATGATGAATGAAGATATGTGAGACATCTACAGACATCTGGACACACATTCCAACTAATTTTAAGCAACCATAAATTTACAGCTTGTTCTGAAATTGTTCTAATCTCAGTTTGTGAGGTTTTGAGTTCTAAAAAAAAAATCTGAAATCTTAGTGATTGTTCATAAATATAAGAGCACTAATCCAATGACCAATGCCACACATTGGAAGCGCATAGGGGTCCCAAACTTTGTGCAAAATATCATCACCCAACTCTACCTGTATGGCCTATACCATCTGCTTGAAATTGGCCTTCACTAGCTTGTGCAGGGAATGATTAGAGAGAGAGAAAATTCTGCAACTGTGGAGATTGAAACTTCTTCTAATGCTTGTTCCTGCCCTGTAGAAGTCCAAAGGACGTTCTGAAGCTGTTTCTCTTGCAAGTGACTTCAAGTATTCATACAACTTCCTCTAACTCTTCAAACTAGCGTTGAAAATCAAGAATCTAACATTTTTCTGACATGTTGACATGTGTGGCAATTGAGTAACTACTCTAAACTTCTTAGAAGGTGTGTGGTACTAATTTTATCTTTGGGGGAACTTTGACACACATAAAGTTAGCCAAAAATCCACTTTTTATGCATATTTAACACCTTCAAACTAGCAAATGGACCTTAGAGTTTCAAAAAAATCATAAAACATTATTAGAAGATGTTTAAAACATAAAATGACATTAATCAACCCCTATTCACCTATGACTTATTTCCTCAAGACAACCCCTATATCACTATATGATTCAAACATAAAATTACTTAAACTTCTTCAAACTAACCTTAAACCATGCTAACAAAGTCAAATGAAAACTCTAAAAACCATATAAAATATGACATGAACACATGACAATACCATGACGAGTTTATATTTATGGGGGATGACCAATTTAACTTGAGGTCAAATTTGGTCAACAATTACTACTCTTCAATCACTTTTCATATGCACCTAACCTAGAGAAGTTAAAAAAAAAAAACAACAAACAAACAAACATCGTTTCAATTAATTAATAATAATTAAATAAAAACAAATCAAAACACAACAAAAACACCACCGTGTGAGCGTAACTTGAACCTTGGGGCAACCATTCTCAATAGACTAACGCAGAAGACATCAAGCAAATGTGCTGCCATGCACATATAACGAGCGCAGATGCATAGAGGTGCATCGACCGCTGTAATCTCTGTTACGGTCTTGCCTGTGAACGGATCTATTATTACCCGTTGATCTGAAAGTGACAGTAAAGTCTCTCCTGCTATATATACGACTATCGGCGCAATAACCCTCTGTTAACATTCTTTTCAAACCCTGGCATGATGAGATTTTACAATTCCTAACAGCATGTAAAAGTAAACGGCAGCGCTAATGTCTGGCGTTTCTATTTCATTCACTCAGGCTTTACAAGCTTTTCCTGTCGGTGTTCAAATACCTGTCCAATTTATGGATTCACTAAGAACCAGGGTTTTTTTCGATAGGGGTAAAATTACTACAACGAATGGATTTTGTTTCAAAGAAAATATTAGACTTTCGCGATCAAATCAAATGTGTATCATTTTTTTCACAGGCAAGAGGAGAGAAAGACAGAATTATCGGATGGATTTAAAGACGAAATTGCATTTCTCAACGACCTTATGACTGACTTTGAAGTAGGTAAGGATTTATTAGGGCAATTGTTAGTAATTATCATTTTGTGTTTTCCTAAAACGTGAGACGATTGATTGGAATTAGGGTTTGGGATTCAATTTGTAAGGTGTAACACGGTTTTGCTGTTATGTCGTTAATGTCGGCGTTTGTTTTGAGTAAATATTATGTTATGTGGGTAATATAAATGTGGACACTTTCACGAGGAATACAAATGTTTTGTTAAATGCCACCCTTTGGCTGTCAAGCAAATTTAATATACATCAAGATACCTTTTGAATCTGTAGGCAGAGGGAATACAAATGTTTCAGCAAATATTATGTTCAACAAGTACAATTTCCTTAAATATATTAAGAGTAATCTCTGTTAAATTAAATCTCTGGAAGGAATGGTTATTTGCTTGAGTAATAGAGGGCTTTGATCTAGGATTATTCTTGTCTATTAAAGTTATTGCACTTCATTTATATGTGTGACACTGGTTTATTGGTGTATGTATTCTTTTATTAATCAAATCTTATGATTTGTAAAAGGTCAATAATACATAACATGAGATTCACCTATTTTCAACCAGATAAACGAGTCTTTAAAAAAATAGTGATGAAATATCATCGTATCTGGTAGTGGCTACAAGGGGCTTCAATTAATGGTCTTCCATTAATGGTTCCATATTCCTTTTTTATACACATTGAATTCTTCTTCCTAACATACTCAATTCTCTTCCAAACGCACTGAACAACTTTATCAGTTGACCCAAATGTACCTTGAATACGTCTTGTCACACAACAACTAGTCCACATCTTTTGGAGCAGTACTATCTGCTAACATTGTAGTACTGGGGCTATATAGTTTAAGAATTAGTTAATAGGAGTGTACAAAGTGCCATAAGGGGCATCGCTTTAAGATATTTTTTTAATATTGTAAGAATGTTAATAAAAGACTATACGTTTGACGATGAACCAAACATAAAACCAGCCAGTAAAGGCCCCAAAAGACCCACAATATCAAGTTTCAAAGCATCAAAATAAAACAAACGTTATTACAATATTAAAAAACCAGCCACCAACAAAGCAAAAGAACCCAACAGCACTAAAAAAGATCCAGTATCAGGTCATCCAATAACAGTTCACAGCTAAATAATATTACTTTCCTTTATATCCTCATCATCCTTTTTATCTTTCATAAGCAAGTTTTCAGAAACAGGTCCCTTGGAATATGTGGCCTGATCAAGTCCCAACTGCCCACTTCCAGTCTCTATGGTTCTTTTAGTAAGACTGAAACGATCTGCTTGAGTAAGAAGTTGTCTCATATTGGAGTTCTGGAGAAACTCCACCAGTTAATCCCTTTTCACTCTATTACCTGTGTCAATAAACTTCTGAAGCCTGAGAACCATTCCATTCATGTAAGCCTTGAACATCTTCGCCACATTAGATTGCAGTGCAGTCCCATAGTTACCCCTTTGCCCTCCACTAACCAGTACCGAAGACTGAGGAGAATCACTCTCACATCAAGTATTTTTTCCTTTCCTTCTCTCAAAATCTCATCTCCCTCAAGACTCTTATCATAGTCATCAAATCCGGCCGGATCTGGATTTTTTGGCAAGCCCAGATAAGTTTGTCCGGGTTGGCGCTTTTTTTTCAATTATTTATTTATTTATTTTTTAGGTTTTTTGCGCAAAAAAAACCAGAAACCATAAATATGATATAATTTCAACATTTTATATTATTTTATTAATGTTTTTCATTGTATTTGTCACTTTTGCATATTTACAAAACTATGCTCACATATATATGTATATATTCCGGATTGGATTTTTCTGAACTTTTTCAAGAATTCTGGATTTATGATTTTTTTGTCCTCCCAAATGGATTTGGTAACTTTGACTCTCATTACTATGCATTGAATTATGTACCTGTTGCATCTACTGAAGGGAAGCCTGCAAGGCTGAAAATATTTCCTCATTGTCTGCAGCCACATCATCTTTAGCTCGTTTAGCCGAACTAGAAATTCAAATCAGAATAGGGTTTGGATTGTCAGCCTGTTCAAAATATGAGTCTTTCATCTGCTTCCGTTTGTATTTAGTAATCAGGACATCAGCAATTGATTCATGAAGGATCCTCTAGTCAGGTGGAGAACTTAGTCTTGGGTAACTGCTTGTGTCCAACAAAAAATCGCATGTGATTTCCATCATGCCGATTCTTAAGAACTTTTTCATTTCTGCTTGAGGCATTTTCAGCTGAAAATATATTTGCAAGAAAAAAATACTAATAATAAATTCTATTGAGAAGTTAGTAAGCAACCTACCTTTAAACTGAGAAATCTCAAAATTTATTTGTATCCATAAAAAACACATAATTTCAATTGAAAAAGCCAACCAAAATTTATGAAAAAATGCATGAACTTTCATATTTGTACACACATAACCAAAGACAATATTAAACCAAGAGATATCACAAAAAAACACACAATACCAACTATTTAAACAATTCTTCTAAACTCTGGTAGCAGAAGGACACTTAAAAAAAGATGATTAGTAGTTTCCAATTCACCACAATCTAAACAAAATGGTTTACCCAAGCCAACCTTAAGGAGCACAGTACCAAAAACAAGCTTGTTATGAAGAAACAACCATCTAAAACAGGACTTATTAGGCCCAAGACAGGAAGACCAAATCAAATCAAATCTAAACTTTCAGCTATAAAAAGGGTCACAAATAGCCCACTTACGATTAAGGTTAAGGTATAGACTTTTGGTAAAAGAGAGGTTATTGTATAACATTTTTGCCATTAATTTTTGCCTTAAGATCTTGAAAATGGGATGATTTGATAAGCAAAGATGATGAAATCATTTACAATGAATTCAACAAATTGAAAACAATGTTTTGTCAAAAATGTTGCTCAGTTTAGAATGGTTGCTCACCTGACTCAACAAATTTTCTTCAAAAATGTTGCTCAATCTTTGCACCTTCTCACTCGATGGTTAAGAAGATGCATGCACACCTTTGATAATTGTTTTTCTAGCCTGGTATGAGGTGGGATATTACAGAATTTGGGCTATCGACATCACGTAGGTTTTATTTATGGACATAAACTTTAGGTACTGCCTATCACTCTAGGACAGATGGTCAGATCAGGTTCTTGAGGACATGTTGTGTATGATGTGATGGATCAACATACATATTGGGAGGATTACCTCTACTTGGTTGATGTTGCCTACAATACCAATTATCATAGCTTGATCGAGATGCCACTTTATGAGGTATTGTATGGTAGACCTTGCAGACTACCCATGTGCTGGGATTGTTTGGACTTTGCAGGATAACATGGCTATGGGGTTGGGTATAATTAGAGATATAGAGCCATGGGTTGACCCAATTAGGCAATGTAAGAAGGCGGAGGAGTGACCAAAGAGTTATTTCAATACCATTAGAGCAGAATGAAGTTTTAAAGGTGGAAATAAGGTGTTTTTGAGAGTGGAACCCTAAGAGCCCTATTTGTTATGAGTCAACCTAAATTTTTAAACAATTTTGGAAATAAAAACTTGTATAAAAATTGGAATTATTATTCTTTTAAAGTTCGAAATCAAATTTGTTTCTATGGTAGAATAAAGACACTGGTCTATTACGACCACTAATCAAAACAGCCCAAGATTGCAGGTGAGAGACAATTTCAAAGACAATTCTTTTTTTTATGGCAGAACAAAGACACTGATCTGATCACAAGCAATAATCAAAACAGCCCAACATTTTAGGTGAGCCACTTCCAATTTTGAAGACAATCAATCTCCAATGTAAAATTTCTAGTTCAACTAAATCACACAATTTTAATTCTCATAAATCAATAATATCCTATATTAATCAGTCTCGACTTCTTGTAAACAAAGAAACATTTTCTAAAAATAACTAATTTTTGCTTCATCATAAAGCAATAAAAAATTATTGTAACAAATCTGCCTATATCCTTCTCATGGCTTTATTTATTCTAATTCCCTAATAAACTAAACCTTCTCTTAACAATTCAACTAACTAAATTAGAACAAATTATATCATTTTTATCATGCAAACTTATTAGTTTTGCATGACATATTCTATATTTATATCATGCATAGTCTACTAATCCTTTATTTGCATGGATACCATCTATAACCTTTGCATGGCTTTATTTGTTCTTAACAATTCAACTAACTAAACTAGAACAAATTATATTTTTACATACTTATGCTATATTTGTTTGACATATTCAATATTTATATAATTATCTCTAATATTTGTATTTTCTGGCACAAATAATCACTAATATCCTTTATTCTTATTTTTATTTTCCCATAAGATGTATTCAGCTCATGACAAAGTACACCAAGGGCTCTAAGCTCTTACTGCCATTTGTGAGGCCTTTAGAGATTTTGAAGAATTGACCAGTTATCAACCAGCCTAGCATTGCTGCCTAGCTTGTCTCTGGTTCAAGATTTTTTTTTCAATTTTTTTTTTTTATTTGGTAAATTCCCTATATAGGGTATCTTTTGGCTTAGCTGCCACGGCTGAGGGGTATTCCTTCTGTCAAATTCACACAAGACTTGCACCTGGCTTTGTCCATTGGGTACATAACACATTGAATTGGACATGGTAGTTTATCTAATTTCAACATTCAACATTTGTATATTTTAGTATATAACATATCTGTTGGGGATTTGAACATGGGTCTCCACCATGAAAGCCTCAATTTATCACTTGAGCTCATCCCATTTGACACAATGTTTTTTGTGTTTCGATATTGAGGAACTATGTACAATTATGTCTCAAATGTTTTGAATTCAGTTGGCTTACAGTCAGAGCAGTTTGGGGCTCTACAGCTAAAGCTTGTTCGCGTCTCGGGCTGCACAAATCTACAGATTAAAGGGCATTCTAGATCTAGAAATGGTAATTGCACCCAAGATCAAAGCCTATGATGGGAAGTTCTTGGGTTTTAACCCAGAGCAAACTCTGGACAGAGAAACTTGGGAAGAAAAGAATTCTGAAAATATAAAAAGGTGATGCACCAAGGTGGGTGTGACCTAACCCCAAAGGAAAGAATAGCACAAAAGAGACGTATTTGTTTGGGTTCAATTAAACAAACACAATTAACTATATGCAGAAGTAATAAATCCAATGTTGAAAGCTGAATTTACAGATGAAATCATTTACATGAAACTTCTGGCCAAGGGCAAAGTTTAGCCACAACCTTGATTATATGCTTCAAAATACAGAGTTGCCTACAACTTTAAAAGCTAGACAACATTGAACTTGCAGAAAAATAAAAGCTAAGGCTAATTACTGACAATGGGAATGACCAACAGCTATAAAAACTAGATGTACATGAAAATAGGACAACTTTGTGATTTCATTTGAGATGCAACTATTAGGGTGCTTTTGCTGTCATTTTATTAGAGTATTAGATAGTATCATAATATTAATAACAATGGGATGATTAACAGCCGGAAAATAAATAAACTTGCACCCAAAAAGTCCTGTGATTTTAATTGTTTGAACTAAAACAAAATTCTTGCCATTGGTGTTGATTGTTTGTTGGCCTTCTAACATATTTTGAATTTCTTAAAAGTTAAGACGGTGTTCCAAGTGCTGGTTCATCCATGCAAGCTTTTTTCTTACATCTTTTTCAGGTTTGCACCTTAACTTCAACTTCTTGTACAAGTCCCAGGGAACTCTTGCAGATCTTGTGCTGTGTCTCATTTACCTGTCATGAGCCCTCAAATTGAATTCACACAATATGCTTAAATTGATTGAATGCAGTTTTAAGAAATAGACGCAATTCATCAAAATTTGACATGCTGATGAATTTGAAAAAAACACTTAAATTGATTGAATGATTGATTGCAGTTTTGATAAGTAGATGCATTTCACCAAAATTTGACATGCCGATGAATTTGAAAACACACTTAAAATGATTGAATGCAGTTTTCAGAAGTAGATGCAAGCTACCAAAAATTGACATGTTGATGAATTTGTTTTGTTCAATTTTCTATTGTAACTTTGTATTTGTTTTAATTGAAGATGGTATCGAAATAATTTGTCAAGAAAGTCCTAAGGCAACTCAGCTACAGGGATGGAAACATTTGGAGTATCAGCACTAGGTTCTTCATTAACATCATTTTCATGTCCCATGTTCCATACACCACCTACAGGTCCCTTAACAAATCGAGGTTCAACTTTATCAATTTTCAAAATGCTTTTCTCAGCTACGAGTGCCTCACTGAAGGAACCTTCTCTGCCCATAAGATGTGACATCTCTTGCACGTGCTTATGGTGCTTCCATGATCCAAAACTTAGAAGTTCTGGTTGATAAATATTTCAATAGCATAGAAATAACGTAGTAACAATGAATTCTCTGAGAAGAGATGTAGTATTACTTAAGATCGCAATACAAATATATGTTTATCTTTGAGAAGAGATGTCTGCCTTCACATTTCGGGTTATCTCTTCATTTATACACATTTTGAAAGCATGGGGAGGATGTGGAAGGTCACCAATCTCGAGGGAGATTGAGTGGTTCGACTTCCAAGATTTAAAACAATATAGAGCTCGAGGAAATAACAGGTGAAGATTTAGAACAATACAGAATGCGAGGAATTAACTGTCACCTAACAATTCGGCATCCAAGATTTAAAACAATACAGAGCTCAAGGAAATAACGGGTGAAGATTTAAAACAATACAGAATTCGAGGAATTAACTGTCACTCGAATTGTCGCCCGGATCATTCCTCCCTCCTTGAAAAGCAATGGTCCCCATTGCGTCAATGTTTCTTATTAGGGGTGGTAGTTGTGTCTTGATTTGATTCTCTGTGAGCCACTCACTTTGGTGGCTAAGCTGGCCCCTTTTGACCACTCAATAAAGCGGAATAGAGCGTCCTCTTGTTGTCTTCATCCAGGTATCCACAATCTGATCCTCTTCCATTGGAGCAAAACTCGGTGGATCAAGCTCGTCAATGTCTAGTTGTTCTGCTACAACTGAAGTGTTTAATAGAGGTGGGTGATATGGTTTGAGGAGCTCCACATTGAATATTGGATGCAGACCAAGGTAGGCTGGTAAGTTCAACTCAAAAGCATTTTCGCCAACTTTTCTAGTGATGGTGTATGGACCATATCGCAAAGGCCAAATCTTTCTGTGTGGGCCTGCAAGCCGTTCCTTCTGAAGTCGTAACCAAACTTTGTCACCCACAACAAAATGGTGTGCAATCCTATGTTTGTCATGGCGTTGCTTATACTTCTGATTCATCTTCTCCAGGATGTCATGAACTTGTCGCTGGATGTGTTGCATTTGTTCAATAAACTTTGTTGCTTTGGTTGCCTCAGATCTTCCATGAAGTGTGTATTTTATGGTGGAAAATGGAACAGCTATATCAAATGGTGCCATGGGTTGGAACCCAAAACATACTTGGAATGGACTGTGCTTGGTCGAGCTGTGCAGCGCTCGATTGTATCCATGTTGTATGAAAAGAAGTCCCTCATCCCATGTGCGTGGATGTTTGGAGTGATACATTCGGATCATGTGAACAATCAAGTGGTTTACCACCTCTATTTGACCATCAGTTTGTGGATGGAAGGCTGTGGACTTTATCAGCTTAGTATCCATCATCTTCCATAGAGTGGACCAGAAGATGCTTAGGAACTTACTATCTCGATCTGAGACAATGGACTTGGGGAGACCAAAATGGAGCCATACATGACTAAAATATAGTTGAACAGTTTCTTCAGCAGATATATTTTTCTTACAAGCAATCATGATAGCCATTTTTGAAAAACGATCAACTACCACAAAAATATAGTCCTTGCCATGTTTTGAAGTGGGCAAACCTGAGAGAAAATACATTGAGACGGATTCCCAAGGCTTGGTTGGTTCTGGCAATGGTGTGTACAATCCTTGCTTCTTATTTGTTGGCTTGGCTATTGCACATGGGGTGCAAGATTTGAGATATCTTTCCACATCTTTTCGCATATGGGGCCAGTAGAAGTGTTTTTGAAGAATTGCCAATGCCTTTTCGATACCAAAGTGTTCAGCTGTCCTACTGAAGTGTGCTTCCCATATCATTTTTTGTTGCTTTGCAACTGGAACACAGATGTGCCCCATATGACAGAGGACATTTTCTCGCAAATAGAAATAAAAAACATGTTTAACTTTTTTAAGCGCTTGATATGTATCAGCGAAGGTAAGATCTGCTTCATACAGAGCACCCCAAGTGGTAGTCTCATGTCCGCACAGGTCAAGAACTGTTGCGAGTGTAGTAATTGGTGGGCGGCTCAGACAATCTACAGCTGTATTTGAGGTCCCCTTTTTGTGTTTGATTATCAGGTGGAATTGCTGAAGATATGTGCCCTCTTTTGGTGCCTCTCATTTCGTAGTCTGCTTTGCGTCTGGATGAATTCTAATGGTTTGTGGTCAGTGTGGATGACCGTCTCTTTCCCCAAGATGTAGTGTTTCTATTGTTTGCAGGCTTGCACAATGGCATAGAGCTCCTTATCATATGTTGGATATTTTCTGATTGTGTCAATGAAAGTTTCACTGTGATATGCAACAGGATGGTCATGTTGCATGAAGATAGCTCCCATGGCATATTCAAATGCATCTGTCATCAACTCAAACGGTTGATGCAAATCTGGCAAGGCAAGAATAGGGGCTGAGCAGAGTCTGTTCTTCAAATTCTTAAATGCCCTTTGTTGTATTTCACCCCACTGAAATGTAGCTTTAGCTCCTCCTTTAGTCACTTGGGTTAGTGACCAAGCAACATGTGAAAATCCAAGAACAAACTTGCGGTAGAAATTTGCAAGACCCAAAAAGCTGCGAAGCTCTGTGAGGGTCCTTGGTGTGGGCCATTCTTGAATAACTCGAATCTTTTCTAGATCAACATGGACCTCTTCCTCATTCACAACGTACCCGAGGTACTGAATTGTTGTCATCTCGAATGTGCATTTGTCAAGATTTGCATACAACTTGTGCTCCGGAAGAGTTTGAAGCACCTTACGAATATGTTGCAAATGTTCTTCCCATGTTATGCTATAGATGAGTATGTCATCTAAGTAGACAACCACAAATGAGTTGGTGAAGGGTCGTAGGATGTCATCCATCATCCTCATGAAGGTTGCAGGTGTGTTAGTTAAGCCGAAAGGCATAACCAACCATTCAAAGAGCCCCTCCTTAGATTTGAATGCAGTCTTCCAGACATCAGTGGGGTCGATGGAAATTTGGTGATAACCAAATTTGAGATCGATTTTGGTGAAGAACTTCGCACCACGGAGCTGGTCCAGCAGGTCATCAATCCTGGGGAGAGGGTAGCGATTCTTCACATAGATTTTATTTAGGGCTCAGTAGTCAATGCAAAGCCTCCATGTTCCATCTTTCTTTGGTGCCAAGACGATTGGGCTACCACAAGGTGAAGAGCTTGGCCTGATGTGACCTTTTTGGATCAATTCTTGAATCTGTCTCTTTATCTCATCATTCTTCAAAATTGATCTGCGATACATAGGACTGTTAGGCAAGGGTGATCTTGGGATCAAATCGATAGAATGTTTTACCTGGCAATGCAGTGGAACTCCTGTGGGTGACTTGAATAAGTCATCATATTCTCCTATGATTCGTCTTATCTGCTTTTGTTGTGTTGATTGTGTAGTCAGGACTGCAACATCGGCCTTCTTGGATTTTTGTGGTTTGACCACCATGAGAACAAATTGCTTTGTCTTTTCCACCAATCTCTTGCATTGCTTAGCACTGATCAAGGAGATAGATGTGGGAGGTGGTACCTCTGGTACCCTATAGTGCCGTGTTCCAAGAGTGAGGGCGATCCTTCAGATTCGTGATTCATAGATGCCATGTCGCTGATACATGAACGACTAACCAAGGAGTACATCACAAACATCTAGATTGACCACATCACACAAGACTTTATCTTGGAATGGTTTTATAGCATATGAAAGGAGACATTGATGGGTGACACGAAGGTCTCTCCCTGGGCTCAACCATCCAATACTGAAGGGCTTTGGATAAGGCTTCATGGATAGATTTAGATTTTTCACAACTTTATCAGAGATTAAATTCTTTTGACTCCCACTATCAAGAATGGAATGCAGAGGCTTCCCTTTTACCCATAATTTGGAGTGAAACAATCTTTCTGTCATCTGGTCTTTCCTCATGGGTCTGTGATGAAGCGACGATGGTGTCAGGCTCAGCATCTACAATTTCTTCTTCGTCCTCTTCGACTATGGGTTGTGTATGAGGCAGAGTAATAGATGTCGAGTATTGTGACTCAGAGAGCAATGACTTGATGGCTCGACATTCTTCTTTGGAGTGAGTTCTAGTTTTGTGGTAATCACACCATTTTTCAGCCTTCCCCTTCTGGGATTTCTTATCCTGAAACTCCTTTTGCTTCCAATTTTGGCCTCGTGTTTGACCTTATCATTTTTCCATTTTGAGGGTTGACTTTTCGTATTCTTTCTGCCATGCTTCTGTTCAATCTTCACTGCAACTTTATATGCCTCATCGAGGGTTTTCAAATTGAAGAGTTCCATTTCCCCCCGTATGTACCATTGTAGTCCACCACGATATTTGAGAATCTTATGTTTCTCACTTTCTTGAATGCCCAATCTTTTAGACAAATAATGAAAAGTGTTTGTGTAATTTTGAACAGATTGGTCCTTACCTTGGCGAAGTTGTTGCCACTGTATGTACAGATCATCATACGCTTCGATGGGATAGTATTCTTCTTTCACTGCTTCCACAAAATCATTCCAAGTAGGTTCCACCTCAAGGCCAATGACATTTGTATTGAATCTCTTTTTGTACACTTCCCACCAATTTTCATGGGCAATGATGATTTCAAAAGAGCAAAAGTGATCTTTTCTCCATTGGTGAACTTATTTACAGAGAAGTAGGAAGATAGTTGATCCAACCAATTTTCTACTTCATCAGCATTGATTTTGCCTTCAAATATGGGAATATCAAAATTTACCTGAACTTTGAAGGGTGTTGGGGCACTGAAAGGACATTCCCTAGATGAAAAGTCAGGAAGTGTAGCCGCGGAGTTAGAATTTTTCATTGGAAGTGTTTGAAGAATTTGGGCAAATTGTTGTAACATCTGCGCTTGTTGCCGTTGGAGGGCTTCATTCACCATTTCCTTGAAAGGATCGGATGTTTCGGTGTCGTCCGCCATTTGAAGTCGTTTGGAGCGAACAGGTGGAAAGTTTGGAAGCTCTGTTGCTTCCCACCCAAGTTTTTTGTATCTTGACCTCGTCCTCGAGATCATACACTCTCAAGACAAATCGCACTGATACCACTGATCCAAAACTCAGAAGTTCTGGTTGATAAATATTTCAATAGCATAGAAATAACACAGTAACAATGAATTCTCTGAGAAGAGATGTATTATTCAAGATCGCAATACAAATATATGCTTATCTCTAAGAAGAGATGTTTGCCTTCACATTTCGGGTTACCTCTTCATTTATACACATTTTGAAAGCACGGGGAGGATGTGGAAGGTCACCAATCTCGAGGAAGATTGAGTGGTTCGACTTCCAAGATTTAAAACAATACAGAGCTCGAGAAAATAACGGGTGAAGATTTAGAACAATACAGATTTCGAGGAATTAACTGTCACCTGACAATTCGGTGTCCAAGATTTAAAACAATACAAAGCTCGAAGAAATAACAGGTGAAGATTTAAAACAATACAGAATTCGAAGAATTAACTGTCACCCGAATTGTTGCCCGGATCATTCCACCTTGCCTTTTCTCACCAAGTCTGCAGCACTCGAAAATATTCTTGAACAGATTTTGTCTATTATGGTTTAGTCTTTAGATGCTGCAATAAAGTCATATGTTGAGTCATTCAAACTGATGATGAAAATGTTTTATAAAAAAGCTATAGCATCTACCATACTAGGTGGTGCAGGGAAGAACTATCACATTTGCCATACAAGGTGGTGCGGTCAAGTCTAATGACTTCTCTAACTTGGGGTCAGAAAAGAACAAGGACGCCAGCCTGTCTCCAGTAGTTGTTTTAAAGAATGAGAAAATGCACCCTGTGAATTACACAAGATTGGTTACATTCATCAAGTTAACTCTGTTTTTGTCCATTGAAGAATAAATGGGAGTTAGTTTCCAAACATACAAGCTGGCATAGATTGTACTTGAAAATACTGTATAAACTTTTTGTATGATATGGCCCTTGAATTGAAAGAAGTCTTGGATAATTGTTTTCTGGCATAATTGTTCTATGTTCTTTTTTTATGCTATGATATTGTACAATGATGTTGATTCTTTGGTGTTGACGACATGTTAGCTCAATACATTGTTCTGGTTATTTTGACTTAGTTGACTAGATTGATGATGCTAGCCCATTTGCTAGGTCACTAAAAACAACCTTTCAAATAAATGATTTAACCATTGGGATAATGTAGTTAAATCACTGTAACGAGATCCTTCTTTCCTTCTTGTTTGTGTTATCCAAATTTGTCATCCTAGCTTGAGTTATTTAGCCTCACTATAATTTAAAGGAGAGCAATGGAAAGCCTACATAACACACTGTTGTGATTCTTATTCATTATACAATATTGAAATGTTGATGAAGTATATGAATCAAGTACCCCCAATAATGGGTTGCCCTTTTGTATCTAACAACAATATTGTTTGGCACCTCCTTTATATCCCATTGTTGAACTTAATATTGACGGTATGATGTGGAAATCAGATTAGTACACTGCCATTACTATCAACTGGGAGACCACTTACAATTTTGTACATGATTTTGCAATCAAGCAAGGGTTCAAGTTGTTACTTCACAAGTTACCAGCCTTCACTATGGGATCTGATTTAAAGGTGATCATTGAGATGCATGTACGATCAATGACCACTAAATTTAATCAATTATAGCTTTTGACTTATAAAGATGAGATCAATGACCTTGCCTCTACTTTTTTCAAGATGGTTTTTCAGCATGTCAATGACATGCGAACATAACACAATTTGAACAATTGGTATTCCTTATCTTTCAACAATGATCTGTAAACTAGATGGATATTCCACTCTTTCACCAACACGAACCCTTTCAAGTCAAGTGTTCCTCTCAAGTTCTATGCCATAGAAAAACACCTAAAATATTGTTTTAAGATGTATTCTAGCTCTTATGACTGTCATCTACAACATACAAAAGAATATGCAACCCTTCACATGCAATCTGTACATGTTACATACATTGTATATATTCATTCACACTCGAAACATGCTACTACATATATGACTGCAATTGAATGTTTGTGTATTAGCTTAGTTGCAAGGAATGTAAACATGCAAATAAAAAAAATCAATCATATCAACCACAAAGAGAGATAACACAAGACATATTCTGGAGAAACTCAGTGTGAGAAAACTCTAACAAGAGTGAAGCCATGCTTTCTCATCTCCACTATATTCTACAGTTTTCAAGATTATGCCTCTTGAGCTTACAATGAAAACCAATCTCATGGCTCATAATGATCTCTGCAATATTCAGTGGAGGATTTGCCTTTCAACTACTCAAATCAATATTTTTCAGTTGTGTAGTCGTCAAGTCAGTCATCTACAACTAAGCATCAATGAGAAAATAAGGATTGAAACTCAAATAAATAATGTGAATCCAACTTCCAACCATCTCAATGCGCTTGCTACTATTTTCTGATCTCTCTTGGTTGTCTCCCCCTTGAATGAACTCTATAGGTTCATGTTAATACACAAGAACACCTCTTAGACTCGCTCAAGAAGTCCAAGAGTAAAACATTGAAACCAAAATGTCTCATGCCCTTTCAACTTCCTGTGCATCTTACTTGATTCTCTCTGCCTTTTCAAGACTTGCATTTGTCCTTTCCCAGCCTTATAAACTGCCAAGAACTCAATTGAATTGTCAAAGTGAAGCCAAATGTCAAGAATGGACCAATATACGTAGCTCTGGAGGTCAACAGTTGGGCTCAGGAGATGAACAATCGCAGTGCTGGAGGTCATTAGTAGTTCCTGAGATTGCCTAGGAAGAAACTTTGCCAACTTTCGAAGGCCATGACTTTTGCATATGACCTCGAAATGGTAAGTCGTTTTTTTTAACTCGTCTAATTTTTTGAGAGGAATCCAAACATATAATTAAAAATTACTTTTGAAATCAAACATATGTTGTTTTAGCCCGTACAACAAAAACTAGCATTTTATAGGTTTCAACATTTTTGTAGATTACTCATATTTGACAGGTGATTGCTTTATCGAGTTGGATGATAAACATGATTAAATTTACGATCACACGTTCATAATTTAAAGGATTTTGGGTCCCACAAAAGCTATAAAAAGATGAAGATTTACTTCTTATCACCCAAGTGAGAACCCATTTTATCATCCTCTTGGACAATACCCATTTTAGGTTCTAATCTGATCATCTTTTGGACAATACCATGCTTAGGTTCCAATCTAATCATCTTTTGGATAATACTTTGTTAAGGTTCCAATTGGATAAGCTCTCCAATTTGAAGGCTCAGTCCCACAATTTCAGAAATTCAAGTAGCGAGGAAAATCCTTAACCCACTTCTTTGAATGCCCTTTGGAAAAACTTGCTCTCCTCTTCTTGATGCCATTTCCTTTATTTGCAGTAAGATCTTTGTCCCACTCCTCTTGGCCAAAGGAGCAAGGATCTACATTCAAAGGTACAAAAGACCACCTTTGTTCCACATGGAAGGTTCTAAGAAACA
Source organism: Torreya grandis (assembly GCA_037957365.1). Taxonomy (NCBI): domain Eukaryota; kingdom Viridiplantae; phylum Streptophyta; class Pinopsida; order Cupressales; family Taxaceae; genus Torreya; species Torreya grandis. Next base: position 2,572,083 of record JARHVA010000927.1, on the reverse strand, counting down.
TCAGTTTTCAAATAAAAAGGAGGCATATCCAATTAACATGCTTTCGAAAGTTTCATAGTGCTACCTTTGAAGTAAATCTTCGGTTAAGTACAACCACACCTTGTTGTCACAAGGAAACTATGCTCAAATCTATGTTGAACGTATCGTGCTCTACATTTTTTTTGCAACTCTCTTAACCTTTATTTCTTTTGGAAGAGTAATTTTGCCAAGCTGAATGCTCAATGTTCTTCATGTTCCATGGATGGTTGGTCCATCAAAGACTTTGGGTAAATACCATCACATCACAAAAGCCCGCAATGTCTTGCATCAACAACAACAAAAGTGGAATTCGAACCCACCTTGTTGCCAATGAATCAAGACAATCTCTCCACTAGCACTTACTATCTAGGTAATGGGAAACATCTACACAATGGTTACCACAACAACCATCACAATAAAACACAAACAAATCTAACATTTGCGAAAATATGTTTGCAAACCTTTTACAATAACAATGATAACCCACCATGATACCAATTTGATCCATAAACTAGATGGATATTCCACTCTAAGTTACACCAACACAGACCCTTTCAAGTCAAGGTGTTCCTCTCAAGTTTTATGCTATAGAAAAAGACTTCAAATGTTGTTTCAAGATGTATTCCAGCTCTTATGACTGTCAGTTACAACATATAAAAGAATATGCAACCCTTCCCATGCAATCTCCACATACTACATACATTGCACATATTCCTTCACACTCTAAACATGCCACTACTTCATACATAACTACAATTGACATGTTTGCATAGAGGTGCAATACCAAATGTGAAGTTCTTTAATTTTTAGGGGCGAGTCTTGAGCTCTCTTAAATGTTTGTGTATTGGCCTAGTTGCAAGGAATGTAAACTTGTAAGTAAAGGAAACAAACACATCACCCACAAAGAGAGATAACACAAGACATACACTGGGGAAAACTCAAACAAGAGTGAAGCTATGCTTCCTCAACTCCACTATGTTCGGTAGTTTACAAGATTTTGCTTCTTGAGCTTACAATGAAACCAACTTCATGGCTCCCATACTCGTAATGATTTTTACAATATTAGTGGAAGATTTGTCTTTCAAGAAAGGAAAAACTACCAAACTTGGTCTTTTTAGCTGTGTAGACTTCAACTCAGTCATCTACAACGAAACATCAATGAGAAAATAAGAACAAGGACTCAAACTCACAAATAAGCAATGTGAATCCAACTCCCAGCCATCTCACTGCGTGTGCGACTGTTTTATGATCTCTCTTGGTTGTCCCCTCCTTGAATGAACTCTATAGGTTCACATTTATACACAAAAATACCTATTAGACTCGCTCAAGAAGTCCAAGAGTCAGAAACTGAAGCCAAAACGCTTATGCCCTTTCAACTTTCCGTGCATCTTTCATGATTCTCTCTACCTTTCCAAGACCTATATTGTCCTTTTCCAGCCTTATAAATCACCAAGAACTCATCTGAATTGTCAAAGTAAAGCCAAACATCAAGAATGGTCCAATACACATTTGTGGAGGTCAACAGTCGGGCTCGGGAGATGAATAGTTGTAACTTTTTAAGTCATTAGTTGCAGCTCTTAGCTCCCGAGATTGCCTAGAAAGAAAGTCGGCCAACTTCCATAGGTCCTAACTCTTGCATACGACCTCAAAACGACATATCATTTTTTTAACTTGTCTAATTTCTTGAGAGAAATCCAAATATGTAATTAAATATTACTTTTGAAACCAAACATATGCTGTTTTAGCTCGTACAACAAAAACTAGCATTTTCTAGGTCTTAGTGTTGTTGCAGATTGTTCATATTTGACAGTTGATTGTTTTACAGAGTCGGATGATAAACATGATCAAATTTCTGATCAAACAAGGCCAGTTCCTTAAACCAGATAAGAAACACGCCGTTATTATCAACTCTTTTGCATGACTCCCATAGGATTTAAAATCATCTTCAAGGTTTTGTTTGTAGTTGATATGGATGAGAGCTCCGCTTTTAATGTCATTTTATTGCTTAAGGTTTCTGGAGCATAATGTGGCTTCTGTCCCAAACATGGGACTTAGCACATAACTCGAACAGCTGGTCTTCTTTATCTTTCAACAAGGGCAGTTCCTTAAACCAGATGAGCAATACCCCTTTATATCAACACTTTCATCAACTTCCTTAGGATTTAAAATCTTCCTCAAGGTTTTGTTTGTAGTTGATATGGATGAGGAACTCCACTTCCTTACGTTCTTGTTTTATTTTTATTGTCATTCTATTGCTTAAGGTTTCTGGAGCGTAATGTGGCTCCTGTCCCAGAAAATGGGATGATTGGCTGCTCTATTTCTACTCTTCCCCAAAATGCAATTCCCATTTACTCAGAGATTGCATAACAAACTAAAGCCATAAAAACCATAATTTTCCCTTAGATTCATCTGCAACATGTGTTGCCAACAAATACCACTTTATCTATGCCAAGTTTACTTAAAACAGAGGAAGCTTAGAACGGTTGTCCGGATGTGCATATTCACATCTTAATGAGTAACAAAATCTAACCAAAATTTCACTTCATCATGTTTGTAGCGTGCATGAAAAAACTAAACGTGTGATCCACCAAGCCAACACTCAGTCCAACCTGATCAACTCACACTCTCCATTATCTCCTCTTTACATTTGAATATGCAAAATGCAGAAGCAAACAGAGCCTGGAATTTTGAGGGAATGCATCCTCAAATCTGGACTTGTGGATTGTGAGTGATACAAGAAAGGCACTAAATCACATTCTTAAAGAGGCTTAAAGGTTTCCAGGAAATGCCTAAGTGAGAAAAGGCCTCATGGGCTGCCATAACTACTTGAAATGCAAAATATGGGCTTGATGGGCAACGGAGATTTTAATGTAGAAAAACTTGGTAAGATGTCCTTTAACCTATGCCAGCAACCTCCCAGTCTGGCAATATTTGAGCCTTGAGACAAGTCATGGAAATCCATCAAACAGTAATCAAAAGCAGATTGCTGTCATATATAGTTGTCTATACCCTTATCAACATATATAAAAATACAAAAGTATATAATACAAACACAAATTGTTTGACTAAATGCTCAATCCAAACTTAATCTACAAACACACACACAGTTTCCTCCATGTCTGACACTGCCACATCTGGCTTATTCTTAAAGTGATCTATAAACATCACACAAATTGATACACTGAACAATACAATCTTAAACTTGTGTTTCTTTCTTATGTCAATTTTAAAGTATCCCAGGGCCCTGGTAAGTTTTGTCTTTCTATTCACCAAGATCTTTTGGACCCCTTTCAAACAAAGCCAAAATTTTGTAATCCATTCTAAGGCGACAGACCACTAGGAGACGGCCCTTTTTCTTAGCTTTCATTCACGGGAGGAGTTTGTGGTGGGGGCACATACACCACTCTTAGTTTGCACTCAATATTTGTGTTGTCTTTGATGGGCATATCCTGAAATATTCTTTAGTTCTTGCCCATAAGGTGTTACAACACTCTGTGCAAAGAATTTGTCTTTGCCCTGAAAATCAGGAGGGGCTCATTGCTGTGCATGCATGGGGACCATAACATCACAAGTAGGCTTTGGAAGGACAATCCCAGTGTTTGGTTGCACACGGTGCTTCTAGGCGTGGTGGTCTTTAGTATTTTACCTTGAAGGCTGCATAATCACATATATGGTATCACCATAGCATGTGGTCAAACATGGTTTCTACTAATGTTTTAAACAACCACGTCATTGGCTCGTTACTGTATGCAAGTTCGTTGATATATTTATGCAGAGTGAGGGACCCACATAACCCTCTATTTACGAATCTTAAAAAAAACTGTCTAAGCTGATATGCCAAGATTTCTAAATTAACTGATAGTCCACACTTTGTTGCGTAATGTCCAATGAAAACAATCATTTTTAAGCCTTCCATTATCATTACTATGATTATCCAACATAGCAAAAAATCTAATAGGTTATGATGATCCGACATAGCAAAAAATCTAATATAGTATGATCCAATCTTAACTGGATGAAACTTAATAATTATCTTTCCAAGAAAAAGAAATTTTATAAGCAGCAATTGGCACAAGTTGTTTTCTTCTTGTTCTTACTCATCTTATGTACACGGTAGAAGGTTTAGCTTGCATTTCAAAAGAAACAGATTTGCTTTGATTAAATAGCAAGCACTAATACCAAATATAAATGATTACAGAAGCCAACAAGGGCCCCTCAAAGTTTGAACATGAAAGAATCACACTAGGGACAGTCATTCTTATACAGGAATTCCAAGGATGACTTTAGCTTATTTTTAGCTCTTTTATCTAAGATTCATGTTACTGAAAACGTGTAACACATTAACCTTATGTTTGAATGAAGATGGGGAGATCAGCCTTGTAAGTAGAAACAGTGACAATAGATGGAAGCAGACTCATGTACTCTGAACTAAACTTGTGCTCTTCAGTTTCCAATTCCTCCAAGTTACTTCTTAGATAGTTGGAGAAATCCAAACCCACATTGTTGGTCACAATGACAGTTCCTTTTCCTATCATTCCTCTCTCCTTGAGTAGCATAAAATCTGACAGGTAACACTGTTTGGAGTGATCCATAAATATAAAATCAAAGTATGGAACTCTTTCATCCTCTAAGATCTCACACAAGTCCTCCAGTTTGTCACTCAGTGTTCCTTCTACAATTTCCACCATTGTTGCAATCCCTGAGAACCAAACCAATCCCCCAAAATGGAGAAAATGTTAAAAACAGTGTTTCAAACTTTCAAGGAATGAATTTCTAGAACACAGATCTAAGATTACGAAAGCAGACTATATGTCTAATGGATCGAAGTACCTTTGAAGTGTCAGAACAAATATTAACGCACCTTGGGTGGATTAGACTGACAATTATTTTACACCTGGAATGAAAAGCCAGCTTAAAACATTGGGGCTAATAATGCACAGAATATACTGGTGGAGACATTCTCCAAACATATTGGAAAGAATATATTTGTATAGTGTATTTTTGAGTCCAGTTAGTCAATTCAAACGAAGTGGTGGATCTCAGAATGGCTGCCAATTAGATCATGTCAACCTTTTTTTATTTTATAGATTAGAATACATCTAACCCTGGCTAAGTCTGGCACAATAATTAACCCTGGACCCCACATGACTTAAGCATATAATTTTTTTATAATAAATTCAGCGATAACAAAATGCAGAGTATCAAATATGGTAAGAGGGATAACACTGCCTATTGGACCTTACTAACTATGAGAAGATGACCAGGACTCTTTAAAATGACTTCCGCACTATCCAACTCTGTCCTCATTAAAGCAGACACAGAAATGATGTGGAAACCAAGGTCATGGCACTAGATCACGTGTGCCAGCTTACCACTAAACCACAACTCATCACAACATGTACTCCCTAAAACTGTCTATAGGGTGTCACTGGTAAAAGAACTTGCTAAAATTCCCAATACAATGATTTACACTCCAGGGGAAGGTGTTATATATATTGTTCAAAATTTGTACTCCTAGGTAAAAGGTGATATTTATTGTCAGGACATAGCTAGTATGTCAAGATCTTCCTTCTGGGGAGCAAGGAGACTCTTGACTTTATTTTACATTGTATGCTGTTCAAATTATATACTTCATGGTTTTGAATCTCAAGACCAGGCTTGGGAGAAAAGGGAGCCTTGCCAACTGGTTACACTTATCAATCAGACAAGTAGAACATGGGGAAAAAAAAAGAAAGATATGGGTCTACAGTCAGTGCAGTCCGAAATAGTAGTTACATATACTGTAATAATGCTTTTTTTCTCAAATTACATATAATTACAATTTACATGTTTGTAATGAGCACATGGCATAATGGTAGGTGGCGGGTGTGGTAGGCTGCAGGGCTGTGGGTGGAGTGTGTTTTGATAAGCGCAGCTTTTCCAACCCACCTCAACCAAGAGTAGAAACTCAACTTATGAGGACAGGCTTCTCAACTTTCTACTAGACGACAGCTCAACATAACTTATACTCATTATGAGGCTCTTTTGTAACTGTGTCTTACCGCCTCAAGAAAAATTATAATGTATAAACACTATCGAGGAAATGGATGGGTCCTACTCAAATTATGATTATAGAGTAGACGCTATGGGACCTTCATGTTGAGTTCCTACCTCTATTTTCAAGTTTATTCTTGGATGGTTAATTTTTCATGCTCATGTCCATGGAATATCAAAATATTTGAATTCTAATTACAACTAGAGACTCCCTCAAGGCTTACAAGGATTTCCTAAGTTATCTATAAAATCAAATGAAAGTAACTCTATCACAGAAACCCCTGTTTTGTTTATTGGTGTGGATTCACACTTATGATTTCTGAATCATCTTTACAATAATAGCGGAAAGTAAAGAAAAACTACAATATCTTACCTGCATGCTCTTTAATTTCTTTGGCAACATTGCAGTTGTTTGGATTCATTTCTATAGAAATGAGCTTGCTATTGGGCTTTGCCATCTTGGAAGCAATTCTAATGGTGGAATACCCACAATAAGTTCCCAGCTCTAAGGCCAATCTGGGATCACATCTCTGCACTGCAGATTCCAGAATGGAGCCCTTCTCCTTGCCAATATTCATGAGCCAAACATGTTGAGAGTAATCATCAATGGCATCCAGCACAGCCTCTGCATTTCCTTTCTCTGCCGTTTTAAGAACATATTGAAGAAGGGCTATTTCTCTGCCATCAGGGGACTGCCCTGTGAGCCTTGCCTTCTTGCTGCAAAGAAATACAAAGTATGACCACAGCTTATACAGCATTTGTGGAATCATCTTTCTGATCCTATTGATGAAAGTCATTTTTTTAATAAACAACTATGGATATATTATATAAACTTCAAAGAGGAAGTTGTGAGAAAGCAAAGCCTGCAAAAGTTGATGGACAAATGCTAGCTAAATCTTTGATGGTATGGTAGATGCTGTCAGTCTATATTTATAATAAAGGGATCATGAACATCTTTGATTTATTTAGAATTATATGTATGGGGTATCGTGTAAAAACAGAGATTTCAGGAGTTTGATGGAACAAGTTATTCTTCCCTAATCTGATCTTTTTCTTTTTCTTTTTGACCGACGGGATGAGGGGTCAAAAGAGTTTGATTCCATTTATATTTCACACTTGGTTTCCTTATACCACTGTGGTGGGGGCTTAGCCGGTCTCAGTGAGCTTGACTACAAATTTGGCCCCCATGCAAGGGAGAGGTGGCGTGGAGAACATGTCTAAATGGAGAATTCTGTATAATGGAGATACCATGTTATTGTTAAAATAGCTTAGTTTTATTGTGTTTAAATGATATTTATTTTAGACATTTTAAGTTCATGCTTCTGCTATTCATAGTTTGTATTTTGTGATCTTTCATCTTAAATTTAAAAAATTGATGATCATATTTTGTGATGTGATGGATCTAGTGTGGTTGAAAATGCAATTTTTTTAGAGTTTTTTTTTTAATATATATATATTTAGTTGATAATAAAGAAAATTATAGAGATTTTTTAAATAAATTTTAAGAAATAGATGCTTGAACTACATTTTGTGGTCTTTCACGTAAATTTTAAAAAATTGACAATTTAACCACATTTAAGAAAATGACAATTTAAGCACATTTTGTGATGAAACATCAAATGTGGTTCCATATGCTATTTCTTATAAATTTGTTCTTAAATATATTATTGATAATAATAAATAATTATATAATTTTACATAATATATTTTTAAAAAATACAATTAAATTTAAATATGTCTTGTTAAATATTAATCTAGAAAAATCTAAAACTTTAAATTATATTGTAATCTTTAGACATATATATGGATTTTATATTGTGAATTAAGGTGATCTTTTATAATACGAGTAATTATCATTTTAATGATATATATTTTTTTATATATTTTCGTTAATAATGATAAGGTATACATGTTTAAGTTTTTCATTATCTAATATTTTTTTGGTTGATATATATATTTTAAATTTTTTTCGAAATAGAAATTAAAAAAAAAATATATTTATATTATTTTATAAATAAAAATTAGTCAACTTTGTAGATAGAATATACACTCAAAATTGTTTATTAAATTTTAACTTTAATTTGTGAATATTTTATTATTTAACTTTTTTTTTTTTTATTGTTAAATTTTGGATAATGTTTTTATAGAGTTTGCATTGATTAGAGCTACAAATTAGTTTGGATATAAATGGGAGATTTAGATTCTCCTTATATCCATACAATTGCCAATATTGTTAGTTTCATTAATTTCACCAGTATTGTCGATGTCACTCAAGTCACTAACATTATCGACGTCACTAACAACCTCACATACTAAATGAGATTTGATCTTAAATAAAGATAGACACAACCAAATCACTTAATCAATACGTCTACATCTCATTAACACAATATGCTGATTATTAGAACATAAAAATATTTTCTTTATATTGTAAAAGCAAGCTATATGCTCACCGTCATTTTTCTTTATTATTAGATGCATCACGTTTTAACATTTACTAAAAGTCTAAGTATTGGCATTTATGCTAGAAAGAGGAAGAGTAAGATGCAAGATGAGAATATATCTACTATTTTTCGTTAAGATTAAAATTCAAAAATATGATTTTTGTTTGATTGACCAAGGCTGCTAACCCCTCTTTTTTATTCTTTTTTTCAATTAAGTCAAAATGGTATCACTTTATTATTTTTTTTAAAATTATGATTGTGTGAGATTTTTTTTTTCGTATGTATATATTTTAATTTAAAATTATTTTTTTATAAATAATTATTCTTTTTATTATTTTTTCATAAATTAATAATAATTATAAAATAAAAAGTTCATATATATGTCTACGAAAATTTGTATAGATATTTTAAATATTTTTATTTAAAAAAATCGAGAATATCAATCGTAAGGTTTGTATTTTGAATTTTTTACATTTTAACATAAAGGAGGGGTAAAAATTTATTAAATCAAGAAGAAGTACAAAGCAAGGGAATTACATAGCCCTATCAAGCTCCGCCAAGTGATCCAACTGTTGAGACAGATCTGGGGGTAAATGAGCTCAGTCCATCAAATTCCAATCATGAATATGCTCAGAAGCCCATTTAGCCAAATAATCAGCTACCCCATTCCACTCTCTAGGAATATGAGTAAAAGTAACAAACTCCAAAGAAGCATAGAGGTTAAGAATCTGAGCAACAATCAAAGCCAAATCCCAGTTGACATCATCTAAACGCTGCCTATTCAACAAATTCACAACTTGAGAATTTTTTTTTTACATTTTACAATTATTAATAATTCTATTATTTTTTTCGTAATTTTTCATTAATTGATAATAAATAGTGTCAATCTAATTATGTGTCAAGTTTGAAGAAATGTGTTCACAAAAAAGTATGATCAAGATATCACAAATTTCGATTGACTTCTTCAAGAAAAAAGGAAAAACTTATAAATGATGGTCAAATACTTATGAAATTTAAGATCAAAATTAAAAATAAACACATTCATGGACATTACAACCCACCACCCCACATTTAACATTGTAGAACGTCTCTCAAAACAATTAAAATGATAAATGAATCTTTAAACTTTTATATCACAATATAAGTTTTTATCCTTTCATTAGACTATCATGTTTAAGGGATAACTATCTTTTTAACATTTATTATAACATATCTTTTAAAATAATTTTAAATTATTTTATAGTAAGTTCTGTAACATTTTATCTAATTTATATCACATTATGTTGAAAATTATTATTATTATTATTTTTTGAAATTAATGATATTGTAGTTGAAAGAAGCCAAATATGCAATAGGGGTTTGGAAAAGAGAGAGAAAACAAACAATCTATTACTTATGAGATTCACGACAAGTTTAAAGCTACTATCCAATTTGGTAGCTTGCGTGAGCTTGAGGTTGAAAAGACAATAACTATACTGGAAATAGTAAAAAGATTAATTTATTGAACAATACAAAAAATAATAACAATAAACTATATCTAGTATTCTAGCGATAATAACTGAAAACAAAATGCTAAATAGACTATATCTAGTATTCTAGCAATAATCATTGAAAACAAAATGCTAAAATGAAAGTAGGATTTATAAAAGAAAGCTTATGATTTGTAAATGAAAATTTGTTTTTAAAAAGTTGGAAGTTTACTTCTATAAATGAATTCCATTGTTAAGCATGTATATAAGCTAAACTAACAACTTACAAACTTAAGTAAAATATTACCTTGCAATCAAGGGGCCCTCATATGAAACTCTTAAATGATGTTGAAGTTCTACTAACGTGATTCCAACAATCTCTGGTTGAGGTGGAAATCATGAAGGATCCGCAATCTGAAACAAAGGATGCATTGTTCTTTGAAGTAGCCCTCTCTAGTTCAACGCTCATAATGACCCAAAGAGAGAGGGAGAGAAGCACATGGTGGATGATGATTGTAGATTGAATGAGTAGCACCATTAATGTCACATAGGGGAAACACATTAGATGAATTGATCAACAACAATGAGTGGCACAAGCAATATGCAATAATCACCACACATGATAGAACAACAACATAGTGAATGATGAATTTGGGAACAAATTCATGGACATATGATCAAGAAGCCGTAATGGAGGCCAAATGGATGCATAAAAAGGAAAGTGTAGGGCCATGATCTAGCCAATAAGATTCATTTATAGTCCATGGAAAGTCTAATGAGTTGTTGGTAGTAGATTACGAAGTAAAAAATCATGGAGTTTTGTGATGATGACAAGTGTATAACATAGAATATTTTTTTATGTAATTTAGCTTGTATTAGAATATCAAACAATTGTAGAAGATGAAAAGATTCCGTCGGGAATAGAACTAATAAATAAAAAATGTGAAGTGATAGAGTCCTCACGTAGTGCTAAATAATTGCTTGTTATGTAAAGGAAAGGGAGTTCTGATTTATAAGTAAGAAAGATAATGATATAGAGATCAAGTTATGGTTCCATTAAACATTTTTTGTGTTAATATGTGCGCATAAGATTTCTTCATGTTGTGTTCGAATCTATGAGTTTATTATAACTACAATGAATGATCTTAGTGAATGACTATGTTTGAGCAAATGCTGCATAAGTACGAATGTTTAAAATACTATGCTTTCTTCCTATATTCCAAACATGTAACCAAAATTGCACTTAAAACAAACATTAGCGTGTTCTAACAAAGTAATCTAGGAACCTTTGCTAACAATGGTGTGGTGAGCATAGAATGACATTATGTTGAGATGGTTAAAGGGACAATGAGACAATGAATGAATGATGGATGAAATAATTAATAAATTTTCAGAATAAGAAGCAAGAAGTATAGGAAACACAACGAGATAAATCACAACTAAGCATATTTGTGGTGAAATCTATGATATTTTCTGGTGGGAATTGCCTAAATTATTAGCTAGTTGGTTGTCAAGACTGGAATATTATTGCTTTAGGCCAAGAGACCCAAAATACTTTGATTAGAACAAAGAGAAACTTGAGATACTATGAAACTTGGATACATACTGGATTCATACAATTGATGATTGGGTGAAGACCACAATTGACAGATACATTACAGAATTTGCAATGCAAGGACATATTGCCTTTGAAGCCACCCACGACTTACTTATCTGGGGAATTAGGGGCAATTTTTTATAGCAATTGCTTGTGTTGTTGAAAACATGGTTTGTGGAAAAGGCCATGGTGCTGATTGTTGCAGAGATGGAGTGGCTGTTTAGGGCACAATGGGGATGGAGACTATAGGAGCTAAATAAAGAAGAAATGAACCAAAGGAAACTGGACCTAGAAGATGGATGACGTAAAGAAGCAAAAAGAAAATGAAATTCTATGACTTTAGAGAGAATTGCGACAATAGAAGAGATGGAAAAAACACAGTGGTATGGAACAGAAAAGGCCATCGATAATTGCGAATAGGAGTAGAATAGAGACTATAAAGACTATGAGAGGAACTAGACCTCCATGAGACTATGAAGGAATTGAAGGAACCATAAAGAGTGCATAGATGGTAGAGAACAT
>JARHVA010000927.1:1935000-1955000 GCA_037957365.1 Torreya grandis | reverse complement strand
AAAAATCCTCTTAGCTACTTGAGTGTCTTAGGAATTGGCTAGTCTACTAGTGCGTAGAATTTTTTAGGATCCACTTTCACTCCATAAGAAACTATATGACCTAAATATTCAACCTCACAAGCCCCAAAAGCACATTTTGAAGGTTTGGCATATAATTGATGTTGTTCCAAAATGACTTGTTTCACATGTTATAAATGGTCTTCCCAATTTTTATTGTAAATGAGGATATCATCAAAGAATACCAGAATAAATTTCCTCAAAAATAGCTTTAAAACAATATTCATCAAACTCCAAAAAGTAGATGGTGCATTTGTTAGAACAAAAGGCATAACCAAAAACTCATAATGGCCTTCATGAGTCCTAAAATTTGTTTTGGGTGTGTCTTCATCATGGATCTGGATTTGATGATACCTAGAACTCATATCTAACTTGGTAAAATAAAAATCAGCATTCAATTCATCTAGCAAATCATCAATGATAGGAATAGAAAACTTATCTTTGATAGTGTACTTATTGAGTTCTCTATAGTCAGTGCACATCTTCCAAGTGTCATATTTATTTCTCACCATGACAATTGGTGAAGAATATTTGCTTTGGCTATGGCAAATGATTATTGCATCCAACATCCTTGTACCATCTTTTTAATTTCACATTTTTGGGCATAGGGATACCTATATGGCCTAATGTTAGGTGGTGTACTACTAGGAATAATTTTGATAACATGATCATGCATGTGGTTAGGTGGAATTCCTTTTGGCATGTTTCCAAAAGCAATAGAATGGGCATCAATCACTTGTTATAGATCAAGAGGTAGAGATGGCTGAGTTGGTTGTACTTCCATGGAAAATAGGCAAGCTACAAATCCTTCAACACCCTTATGGAGAATATTTATCATCTTATGGGAGCTAACAAGTTATGGAGATTTATCCATTATTACCCTTAGCTCAAATTTATTTTATTTAGAATTAAAATGCATGAATAATTCTTAAAAAATCATCTCAATAGTGCCCAAAGTGGTGAGCCATTGTACTCCCAAAATAATATCAGCTCCACCCATGGGAATAGCAAACATAGGAGAATCTAACAAGTAGTCTCCTATGGCTAACTTAATGCTATGAATTTTTCCTAAATAGAAGATAGTACTACCATCTAAAATCATAACCTAAAATTTTGGAGCTGGATAAATAAAATAGTTCAAACGAGTAACCAACTTACTATTGATGAAGTTGTGTGTGCTCTAAGAATCAATCAAGACAGTGACCTATTTTTTAAGGAAATCCATCACCTTAATATTTTGGGGAGTACTAATACTTAAAAGGGAGTGACAAGAAATAATAGTCTAAGAGTCTTCAGATTCCTCCTTAGGACCTTCGACATCCTCACCATGTACTTCATCATCTCCATTGCCATTGGCACCTTTAATGTAAAACAACTTCTTTTCATCACAACGGTGGTCTTTTCCCCATTTTATATTACAACCATAACACAACCCTTTGGCTCACTTATCCTTAATTTATCATTGTGTTAATATGGTGGACTATGGAAATGATGGTGCTGGAAAGGTGCGATCATGACCAATAATGAATGTTTTCCTTTTTACCATCTCTTTTTCTATTTTCATATGTGCCCTAGGGATAATTTTTGATATAGATGTTGGGTTAAACATTCAAACCTTGAATTGGATGCTATCTTTGAGTCCACCCAAAAATATATCAATCAAATTATCCTCAGTGATATCTTCCACCCATAAAGAGATATTTTGAAACTGATGAATATAATCCTTCACAGTTCTTGATTGCTACAGTTTGGATAATTGGCTGAAATAGTTCTTAGAGATATTATTATGATAATGAACCAATAAATCTTCAGTGAAAATAGACCATGTAATAGTAAAACCATTCTTTTTCTTTTGAACATATAACCAATGATACCAAATCAATTGCTCAGGTTCCAGATACAAAGATGCCATTATCACCTTTTTAGAAGCAAGGGTTTGATGCAGCTCAAATAAATTCTCAATTTGGGTAATCCAAGTGAGAGGATCCTTACCATCAAACTTATGCATGTCCATTTTTGGCAACATCAATTTCATACTAGCATGGGAGTTGTTAGTGTTGAGAGGAGGATTTGAATGCTGAAGCAGAGGGTTGTTGGGATAAAACTAAGATGTAAGGGTAGACAATTACATAGTGATATGATGTAATTCATTATGAACCCCATTAATCTCTTTATGCATCCCTAAAACATTAGTTTAGACTGAAACAAAGTCATCATGCCTCATCAAGTTATTTATGTCTGCCTGAAGCTGAGAAATTACTAGATTTAAAGTTCCAAATTATATGTCATCAACAGGAGTCTTAGGAGTTTTTCCCCCCTTTTTCTTCCTCGAGTACTAGGACCTGCCATGTAAAAACCCTAGGAGGGTTTTTACCCCAAAAAGATGTACCAAGAGATGGTACCATTGCGATCACTTTGTCAAGATGAATCTAACGACTACCTTTGCGCACTAGGGTAAAAATTTTGGAATCAAAAAAGTGTATCAATAGAATATATCATTGCAATCATCTCATCAATATGAATCCAACAACTATAATTATGCAAAAGGATTTTTTTAAATATTTTTTTCAAAAAAGCATTTTGAGCAATACTGCGCTAACAGAAAAAATTGATTCTTCACAGATTGTAAGTTATGTTTTTTCTCTCCCATCACTCCTAAAAGCCACATCTCACCAGATCCCAAAAAAATGCCACGAGAAAGTTTCCCAAATCAAAGCTCTGATACAAATTGTAATCAAATTACTTAGATGTTCACATAGAATGATTTTATATCACATAGAATAAGTAAATATGAGAGATCACACAACAAGAATTAACAAAAGAGCAGAATACTAGATAATATAGTTAAGCCAATTCGAGGGGGAAACCTCCATAATAATGAACTAATATAAGAATAATTCACATAATCCATAAAGACTAACCGCTACCTCCTATATATAGTTTACTTAGCCAAGGTTATTCCATAGGCTGAACTATCTAAGAACATAGAGAAATGTAACAAATATATAAAAGAGGTATGTAAACCACAAGTCAGCCACACATATCCATATACACACCAATGGTCAAGGGCATATCAAAAAAAGAGATGTACTACTCCTTTATTAATTAGGACCAAAAATAGGAAGGTGGATCAGTTCATGAATATAAGCCCTTCTTATGCTTTACATGTAGCATTTTTTGGTTTGTTAATAATTATCTTGATCATATAGTGTCAAGTAAGCTCAAAATCCCTTATTTTATGGAGGGTAAAAAGGGAGATGGATGGTAGTGTAACCTTATTATGAGGCTAGCTTGCCCCTTTTATAGGTACTAAAGAGCCATTATAAACAAGTCTATGTCATATTTGGTGTAGACTGGTTGATGTAGGAAGTCTACTTTTTGACTTTGGTTAAAGTTGATTGTAGCTTCTAAATTTTTGATTTTTTGAGTTGTGACTATGGGTCATTTTGATAATGCTACTTGTTGAGGGTTTGGGGAAACTAATCAATGCAAGAAGCTTCTTTGAGATTTCTTACTTTGAAAAATGTTTGACTTAGCCATCCTTAAAGGGAGTGGTATAATTTTTTGATTTATTAGGCTTGGATAGCTATCCTTCAAGGGAGAAGTCTACCTTATTTTAAGTAATTTTGAGTTGTTTTAGAAACTATCCTTCAAGGGAGTAGTCTTCAATGCTTGAAATGACCCATAAGATATATGATTTTTTTTAGATATAAACTTGCTTATATAGGCTTAAGTATTACCTTTGTGAAGGCAAAACTATAGCATAAGAAGGTTGAATAGTGGGTGAGATGATGATTTAAGAGACAATGACCATGGGATTCCATATTATTAGGGATGAAAAGTATCCATGAGAACCATGCCATGGGTAGAGCCATGGTACCCATATTTAGGATTGAGGCTAAAACTATGTTGAATACTTACATTAATCTATGCTTTAATTGGTTGCCCTTAAATTAAGGGGTGGAAGGTGATAATATCATAAAATAAGGGATGAGATTGAGTTAGACATAAGGTGAGTTTGAAATTGTTTTAAAAAATAATGGATGTAGATGCGAAGTATTGAGGGGCTCAGGTTCTGATTTCCCTTCAAGAGATGATAATTGATAAGCTCATGACCCATACTTATGTGTTATGATATACGATCCAAGCCAATTAAAAGCAAACTTTCCCCACTTTCTTCTTTCCATGTTGGTTACAAATTAAATTTCCTTTAAGATGAGATCTTCAATATTAAATTCTTGTTCTCTTAGGTGTTTTATGTAAGTACGATTGATTCATTCTTACTAGACACAAAGATGGTTAAGTGTGGCCAAATGATGCTCATCAAGTAGTTAAAGTTGGGATAAATGTTCTTGATGATAATTACCTTCTAAAACTATATCCTTTAAAGATATACAAAGGGAGGGAATTTGGACTTTGAGAGGCAAGATAGCCTCAGCTCCAAAGACAAGAGAAAAAGGGGTCGCACCCATAGCGGTTTGAATGTTGGTTCGATATGCCCATAGGGTGAAGGGAACATACAAGAGTCAATCCTAACTCAACACATTGATCATTTTAGTTATAATTTTATTTAGTGTTTTGTTAGAAGCTTTAGCCTATCCATTAGCTTGTGGATGATATGGGGATGAGAAGCTTAACTTAATTCCAAATGTGCCACAAATATTGCTTAATTTTTTGGTTTTAAATGATTTTCCATTATCGATGATGATTTTGTGAGGAACACCAAAGTGATAAATGATATGATGGTTAATGAAGTCGATAATTTTATTGGATTTGGTTGAGACAAGGTGAATAACCTCCACCCATTTGGTGAAATATTCTATCACAATGATGATAGAATGATGTCACTGCAAAGAATGAGGGTAAATTTCACCAATGAGATCTAATCCCCACTATGACAAGGGCCAGAAATCCTTATAGACTTGAAGACCATGACTAGGAACATGATGTAAATTAGCATGTTATTGACACTTGATACACTTCTTTATGTAATCACAATAGTCTTGTATAAGGGTAGGCCAATAATAGCCAAGGCAAAGGATGTGTTTAGTGATAGATGGACCACTAAAGTGTCCTCCACAAATCCCATCATCCATTTCTTTGATAGTGTTAGAGGTTTCATGACTATGTAGGCATCTAAAAAGAAGACCATCAAAGAATCTCTTGTAAATAATTCCCCCTAATATGGTATAGTGAGAGGTATCCTATATAAATGCTCGTCTACCATTTTTAGAGAGATTGGAAGGAATGATAACTAAGGTAAGATAGTCAAAGATTTGTTTATACCAAATAACTAAGGTGAGATAGTCAAAGGTAAGATTTGTTAAGAATTATCTTGATCAACTAAAACCCTGCCTAAACTTGCCAATCAAACCATTTGCAGAACATATATAGAAGTACAAAACCTTAATTAAATCCTAACTTTTTCATAGGCAAAATCCTTTATAATTTACATTTAGAAAAAATATATTTTTGAAGAGATAATTAAAATGTCATGCACTGAGTATTATCTTGAATCAATTAAAAAATGATTACAACACTTGAATTAGTTATCCTATCTCTTAGGTGGTTGTTAGTAATACTTTAAATAGACTAATTAAAAATATTGATAAACAATTATGCTTTGATTTATACAATGATAATTCTTAATGATATTACAAAATAATTATATAATGAATAGAATATAGATAATAATTAAATAATTTTATTGAATATAATTAAATCTGTAACTTAATAACTAATTAACTACAACAATAAAAAAAAGAGACAAAATTTAGTGTAAAAAAACAAAAAACAAACAAACAAACCAGCCATAACTACTAATAAGTAGTAAAGACGCATCATGACCCTTATTCTAATTTTGAACGAATAAAATATTGATAGAAGAGAATAAAACCCATGCATATTTATACCAAATAAAAAAAATACATCTCACTAAATTCCACTTGCAAATAGGCGTTAAAAAAGAGGCCCAAAAGCATTGATTTTAAATTGTAATGGTATCATAAGCTTATGGCATAACACAAAGTTAATATTTTTTTGGTTTGTATCTTGAGGTGGGTGTAGGTTAGAAAGGGACAGTGTTTGAAGAATGAAATAAAAAACCAACTTAAAATAAAGTGCAAAAGAGATGAGATGTCGCACAAGTGAAAATAAAATGCAAAGAGATGAGATGTGATGTGGTTCTAAGTAAGAATTTAATTTGTTAAAAATTTGATGAAACTTAAAGATAAGTCAAATCTAAATTTAGAAACTAAGTAATTGAAAATTACTAAGTGAATTAGAAAAAATGACCTAAAAGAAAGGAAAATTTAATGAATCAAATTTCATATATTTAAGTCTAATGTAATGTTCTAAATTAATATTTTAAATGTAGCTTTACACATCACATTAGATTATATAATGATTTATAGATTTATTTAAGGCAATAATATAAGTAATTATTAAAATATTTATAATATTATTTAACTAAATATATAATATTTAATTTTTATTTTTATAAGTTAAAATTATAATAATATGTTTTGTTTGATGGTAAAAAGAATTAAAAATAATAATTAGAAAATAATTAACAAATATGAAATTACATAGTTTGACTACTAGTTTGATGTATTGTTGAAAACTATATGACACACGCACACACACACTAAAAAATATATTTTATTAATTTTAAATAATTAATTTTTTAAAAGGAAAAATGGAGTATTAGTGGCCTTAAAATGAGATCCATTATTATCTTTATCACTACCTAATCAAATGTATTTAATTCTTTTAAAGTTAAATTATTGATTATATGAGAAATAAAAAAACAAGAAGAACATAATTAAATATACAACTTTCAATATACAAAAAATGTAAAATAATGTATGCCACATATATCGATAATATCAATCCACATAAATTATTGATAAGATGAAATTTCTTGTTTCAAAATATATAATATAAAAATCTATTCTCATGGTGTAAGGAGAGTGATCATCATTTAACGAGCTTTAATTTGAATCAAATGAGTGTCCCTATAGCCAATTTTGTGTATTGTTCCTTCATACAATACACAAAGAATGGATGGAAGATATGGAGGAGGAATAAAAAGAGAGGAGGAAGATATAAGTAATAAATAAGGAAGAATGAGGAAAACTGATGCGGAATCTTAAGATCCTAATGACCTGTAAGCAAGCCAAAACCCCTTGCAAACAATAGAGAAGATGTGTGCAAGGAAAAAATGGGAGAAAATATAGAGAGAGGGAGTCCAAGAATAATGAAATATTTTGGGCCTATTATTTGTGGCCAAATATTGTTTGTTTAAAATTAAAATGGAAAGTAAAGAGCATATAAAAACTTATCATATGACTAGAAATTATAATAAATTGGGAAGAATAAAATATAAAACAATGATAATGATGAAAAAATAACATTTTTGAAAGAAGAGTTGCAAAACATTCAATTTGAGAAGGTGAATGGTAAAAAATATATAAAATAATAAGATTTAATAATAATTCTAAAAAAATTTAAAGGAAAAAAAGATGTCAAAAATAGAAAATAACATGAAAAAGAGCGACAATAAAAATTAAGGAAAAAAATAAAAATGAAAAAATGAAAAAAATGTGAATAAATATTATTTCAAAATATTTATACCATTTACTATATAATTAATAAATATTAATTTATTCTAAAATATTTTATTAAGTAACAATATATAACATCAAAGAAAGTCATTTTGGAGTCTATACAAAACCCACCATGCATAAAAATTGATGGTATATATATTTGTTTTTAGTGTTTCAAACCGTATATTATAACTAACATTTTCCAACACATTATAGATATTTATAGCTTAAAAAATTAGTGACCTGTAAAATTTTATAATATCCTTACATATTATAATTATATACATGTAAATAAAACCATATTTATTTGTTTGGATAAATAATATTTATATATTTAAGAAAAATAGTTTTACATTGTATTACAAGTATTTAAAAGAGCTAGTCGTTAACTAATTAGTTGGAGGTTTATATGGTAGGGTGAAAACCCTAAATTCATCTCACAAGAGATTAAAAAAACATATGCCATTTCACCATTTGAATGCTGAAACCATGAGTTTATGGTTTTACAGACTGTTGGTTTTAACATCCTCTGTAGTTTTTGAAAACCTTTCCAACTGGCAAGTTCATCTCTTTTGAGCACACCAAAATACTAGAAAGGTGGAGTAGCCTAGATGGCATTATTTATGGAGGATGTAGTGTGATGTTTGGTGGAGGTGGGATAGCTGACATTGGTTGTCTAGTGGGAGGTGCTAATACATTCCCTGATGGCAACATAGTTGGTTAAGGGGGTCTAAATTTAGGGCTTTGCTGTTGTCCCCCATGAGGAAAGGGAGGGTGTGGTTGTAGCATGGGACCTCGACCATGAATTGGAGGTAAGGCATAAGGGTGACCCATGTTCATCATTCCTAACCTAGGTCTCAGGGCAGGAGGAAGAGGAGGACCATGCCTGAACTGAGGATAAAAATTAATATACAAAACTCCAATAATAATCTCATCATTAAACAACACCCACATAAAAATTACTACACAAAAACCCAATAACAAACTCTCCATGAATAAAGCACCAAAAAAAAAATTCTATTAAAAAACAATAGATATGATTAAGGGAAGCATAGGAAGCCATTAATGTATGCTCTACATAAACTCAAAAACACTTAGACTTCTATACCATGATCTCTTTCAAAATGTCAATGAGCACTGCAAACACCACTTTGATTCTATTAATGTTCTTCTACCCATTCCCATTCCCAGCTAAAATTCCATTGTTCGATGACAACTTTAACTTCTCACCATAAAAAGTACACGATGAAGATGAACAAGGCCCAACAAACACTCTTCCTTCCTACTGCAGATCATTTAAAGGAGAAAAAACCCCATTAGCAACCATCTGTACCATTTTTTGTAAGCCAAAATTTAGCGCGTTAAAGAGCCAAATAGTAGTAGTAAACACACAAGTGGGTACACCCTAATTGTCTATGTGCCAAATTTTAAAACTTCTACAAAACCAAATAGGATCAAACACGCAAGTGGGTACAGACCATTTGTCTGTGTGCTTAATTTTACCCCTTCTAGAAACCCAAAACAAAAATGGCTACATACTAAATTATAGAGTTGATTTGCCTTATAAGTGTTTGACATCATTGCTAAACCTGTACACATTTCTTAATCTCATAAATTAATTGGGGTTGGATTAAAGTCAAATCAAAGTGGTTAAGAAGGGAATAATAACAACCAAGAGTCAATAAATTAAAATAACATCTAGAATGACATTGAAGATCTCAAATTTGTTGATGAAATTATTAAATCATTGTCATGTTTAGTAAATAATAATGATTCGATGTGCTAATTAACCTTTGAACACTAGGATGACATTCTAAAAGATAGGTGTCAACAAATTTTATGAAGGTGAAGTCATGTGTTATAAGATACACAACAGTTTTTCTTCTCACCACTAATCTATTGAGATTTTAGTTGTTAATGACAAACCCAAAACATAATAAAAACATCGATTGAACTAAATCCCAAACCCTATTTGTTTAAAATAGTGAGCATGATTTTTTCTTTATGGTTATGTGGCATGTTTTGCAATCGTTGTCATTGCTATCTATGTGACAAATGGCAGACACATATCAATAATCTTTTGTTAGCCTCGACTTGCACATATATTTCAATATTTTTTCCTTCCATTCGAAGTTGTATATGTGTGATTCTTCCTATTGGTTATTGTTTCCCTATTTTTATTTTTTTGTATGGTTCAAATGATACTCATTAATTGTATTATGAAATAAATTATAATATATAACATGTAATAGAGACCAAAGATCCATTAATTAATAAAAAATTGATGGCAACTATTGATCTACTAAGCTCAAATTTTAGTCGTTGATCATTAAATCGTAGGTGAAAGTCTTAAATTCATGTTTTAGTGTCGAATCAATGATAATTGTTAGTCTATAAAACACGATCTTGGTCATCAATTGAACAAAGAAATCATGTGACGATAAGTGATAATTTTCCTTTGGACTAATGACAAAATTATATCTTTGAAATTAATTAGATGTGCCAAATATTAAAATTTGACAATTTTAATTTTGTATAGACATGCATATAGCTAAACAAAGCGAAGATGGTTTTTTGTCCATATAATTTAATCTAGAAATTTATTTGACATACCATTTATCTTATTAAAAATATTATTTTAAAAGTTACATATAAATATTATTAATGCAACTTAAACTACAATACATGTAATATTTATATACCAAAAAAAAAAAAACACAAATTAAAATACTTTGTTGTAATAATATACCATATTTTGAACTACTTTTTGTGAGTGGTGTCAATATTTTTTAGCCTTTGGGAAATATAGGTCTTTTTTTATATCGGATATTCTTTAATTTCAGAGTGTTGGTTCATGGACCAGCTAGGACTCGAACCTAGGACCATCCATATGCTGCTGGAGTGCTCTACCACTGAGCTACTGGTTCCTCTTGGACCAGTCCATCTTTGGTCCGAGTGTGGCTTAACACCAACACCCCCCCTTAAGCCACACCTCTTGTGTGCTTGGGGATCCTAGCCTGAACCTGGCTCTGATACCATGTTGGTTCATTGACCAGCTAGGACTCGAACCTAGGACCATCCATACGCTGCTAGAGTGCTCTACCACTGAGCTACTGGTCCCTCTTGGACCAGTCCATCTTCGGTCCGAGTGTGGCTTAACACCAACACCCCCCCTTAAGCCACACCTCTTGTGTGCTTGGGGCTCCTAGCCTGAACCTGGCTCTGATACCATGTTGGTTCATGGACCAGCTAGGGGGGGTGTTGGTGTTAAGCCACACTCGGACCGAAGATGGACTGGTCCAAGAGGGACCAGTAGCTCAGTGGTAGAGCACTCCAACAGCATATGGAAGGTCCTAGGTTTGAGTCCTAGCTGGTCCATGAACCAACATGGTATCAGAGCCAGGTTCAGGCTAGGAGCCCCAAGCACACAAGAGGTGTGGCTTAAGGGGGGGTGTTGGTGTTAAGCCACACTCGGACCGAAGATGGACTGGTCCAAGAGGGACCAGTAGCTCAGTGGTAGAGCACTCCAACAGCGTATGGAAGGTCCTAGGTTCGAGTCCTAGCTGGTCCATGAACCAACATGGTATCAGAGCCAGGTTCAGGCTAGGAGCCCCAAGCACACAAGAGGTGTGGCTTAAGGGGGGGTGTTGGTGTTAAGCCACACTCGGACCGAAGATGGACTGGTCCAAGAGGGACCAGTAGCTCAGTGGTAGAGCACTCCAACAGCGTATGGAAGGTCCTAGGTTCGAGTCCTAACTGGTCCATGAACCAACACAGAGAATTGCTGAAATTTGAAATTATGTATGTCTGTAAAATAAAAACTTGCAGGTCTAGAGGTTAGTTAAAAGTAATTCAAAATATGGTATATTATTACAATAAAAGAAGATCCGCATTTCCCAAAAGCTAAAGAATATTGACACCACTCACAAAAATTAAAAAAAGCGAATAAAGTTATTACAATAAAAGAAGACCCGCATTTCTTAAAAGTTAAAGAACATGGACACCACTCACAAAAGTAAAAGGAAGCGAATAAAGAGGACATATTTTTATTGAAGATGCTTTCGTCTCATCAACCATGGTGATTGTCACTTTTGAGCTGCCAAGATTCCTTACGCAACGATGAACAGGTATCACAGTCCTCATTCACCTCTTCTACCAGCTTTGGTTCACCACTTTCCCTCTCTTCTCGTCAATTCCCGCTTTTCCTTTTGAACACTCAGATATAGGCAAGCCAAAATCCACGTCTATCTGTTTCCTTTCTTCCGTTTAACATCACTTCAATGGACGCCGCATCCTCTTCCACTGCTAATCAGCCTCAGGACTTTGAATATGCTTTTGGTGGTGGAATTGCACCACCACCAGAGGCTCTACCCTCAACACTAATAAGAAGGCTGCCATACGATATATTTATTAATCATCGCGGACCAGATGTCAAGCACACGCTGGCCACGGATATCTACAATTCCCTCACTAAAATAGAATATCTGAGGGTTTTTCTAGATTCAAGAGAGTTAGAAGGGGGAGATTTCTTGCCTATGGAAATTCAACAAGCAATGCACAGAGCTTCACTTCATATAGCAATTTTTTCAGAAAACTATGCGCAGTCACCATGGTGTTTGGCAGAACTGTCATTTATGCTCAAAACTGCCACCACAATTGTTCCTGTTTTCTATCATGTTCATCCTAACGATCTCCGATGGGTGGCTCAAGGAAGAGGAATGTACGTAAATGCATTCGCGGAGCATGAAAACAAGGGCCGATACAGCGCCGCAATGCTTGAGGAGTGGAAGTGGGCGATTCACTATGTGTCATTTTATTGTGGCTACATCATTGACGATAATGAGTAAGTATCATATGCTGTGTTTCTAGCTTTTGGCGAATTTTCTATTATGTGTCTGTTTGTAGTATAATTTTTACTATTGAATTATATATGTTCTATTTCACTTTAATACTGTTCCACATTTTTAGGGATGAAGGCAAAGTGTTGAGGAATATCGTAAATTTGGCACTGAAATTAAAAAAGCCATTTGAAGTAGCCAAATATCCAGTCGGTCTAGATGAAGCAGTTGAAGAATTTCAAAATATTACCCTCAAATCCACACAGGGTCAGCAGCATGCACAAATTGTGGGGATCTACGGCATGGGTGGATCTGGAAAAACCACCCTGGCAAAAGAGCTATACAACCGCAAATGCTCCTCCATCGATAGATGCTGTTTCCTTTTTGACGTGCGTGCAGCAAAAAATTCTCTGGTTGAGAAGCAGAAAAGCCTCCTGCACGACCTTGGCGTCCCTCATGAACCATTTGACCACATAGAACATGGGAAAAGGATTCTTGCATACAGTTTGAGATCTGTTCGCGTCCTCATTATTTTGGATGACGTGGATCATCCGCATCAAATGGATTTCCTATTGCCACCATTCGACAGCCTTGGATCCGGTAGTTTAATCATTGTCACAACCCGGGACTTGAGCGTCCTTACAAGGGGGAGTATTTCCTCAGTTTATAAAATGACAGGACTCAATCAACAGAATGCCGAGCAGCTTTTCTGCTGCCATGCATTCAAACAACCCCATTCACCCCAAGAATTTGCACATATGGTTAAAAAATTCATTCAGGCTTGCAATGGACTACCTCTGTCCCTCAAGGTCTTAGGAGGACAGCTTTGTGGCAACTCTTCTAAGGATTATTGGGAGTCTTTATTTAATAAGATCTCCAGAATATTGCCCGAAGACATTTTAGGAAGGCTAAAAATAAGCTACGATTCCTTAGATGAAGAGGAACAACAGGCATTCTTGGATATAGCTTGTTTTTTTCTTGGAGAAAAGAAGACTGTGACCGTTGTTGTATGGGATGGGATGACGGGAAATGGTTTGTATACTTGGGAAACACTTGTCAATAAATGTCTTGTAGACCTAGACGAAGAGGATTGTATAAGAATGCATGATCACCTTAGAGATTTGGGAAGGGAAATAGCAAATAAACAGTCACCCTACCGCATTTGGTTTCCGGAGCAGATTATCAATGTTCAGAAACAAGCACAGGTGAGGCTAATGCTTTCTTTTATCCTTAGTCACTAATTATGGCATGAGAATCTCTTTTGTCTGTCTCTGTCTATCTTCCAGGCGGTTTAATTCCTTGTATAAGTTCCAAATCCTTTGTTTCACGTGGATTCAGGAGAGAATCCAGATTCGAGGAATATTTGGCCATCGGCATCTCCCGTTGGATCCTTCACCTCTTGGCGGATTTCCTCTTTCCTTCTCGCAAGGGAAACTTATAGTAAACACAAGCGAAGGACCTTGTGACCTGGAACCTTTGTGGCTGGGAATAAAACTTTTGGAACTTAGAGGACATTCTACTGATCAAGAAATTGCTACATTATCAAAAGAGCTGGTCTATCTTCGCTGGTATGGATTTGAGCAGAGAAATCTTCCGTCCTGGCTTTCAGTAAAAAATTTGAGAATTTTATGGCTTCATCACCCTCAAATCATGGAAGAATTGTGGGAGGCTAATATTGAGGTATTATCCTTTTAGTCTTTTTTTTTTTTTTTTAAAAAACATCACACCTCCAATCTTTTATAATTGTTTGCATATTTTATCCTTTGTTGAATTGAAGAATTGTATGCAGCCTCCTTTGCAGTTGAGAGAGCTGGCTATTTATAAGGGAAGTCATTTTCAAAACGTTCCAAGCTCAATAGGACGTCTCCAATATTTGAAAAAAATAATAGTCAGTGGAGGCGACTTAACTGGTCTTCCCGAAGAATTTTGCTGTCTTCAGGCCCTAGAGCACCTGGAGTTGAGTTTTTGTCGAAATCTTTCAAAACTGCCTAGATGTTTTGGCGATTTGACAAACCTGCGGCATCTGAATTTACTGGAGTGCGGTGAACTCACCTTAGAGTCAGACATTTTTGAAAACATGACAAAGCTTGAGTATTTGAACCTTTCTAGATGCACGCAAGTGGAAGAGCTGCCCCGTCACATCACAAATCAGGCCTGCTTGAGAGTACTTTATATAGATGGTATGAAGAGGTTAAGGGAGGTACCACTCAACATCGGCGAACTCAGAAATTTGCAAGTGATGACGATAGGGAGTCCGTTGTTGACAAGCTTGCCCACCTCTCTTGGGAATTTGTCTTCCTTGACTTCTCTTGAAATTGAAGGCTGTAAGAAGTTGGAATCTTTACCAGAGTCTATGCGGCGTCTTAATCTCCTGGAGAGGTTAACCATGAAATATTCAGGAGTGAAGTATTTACCTAAAACACTTGGGGACATGACTAATCTTGAAACATTGAGGATTTGTTCCTGCCCAGTTCGAGAATTTGTGTTAGGATTGGGGTACTCATCTACTTCTTCATTGTGGAAGCTCAAAGAGATACACCTAAGTGGCCCGGGTGTGTGCAAAATATCAATTTCTGATGATTGTTGTCCCAACCTTGAAATTTTAGAATTTTTTGGCATGAAAAATCATCATATAAGGGAGATCGAGGCCCTACCGACATCAGTCAAGATCTTCAAATTGTACGGCTTTAATGTGCTAAAGAGTATAAAGTGTATTGGTGATCTGGTGAACCTCCAAAAGCTAAAAATATTGAATTGTCCGGAATTGGAATTGCTTCCAAGTTTCGCAAAATCAGACTGCCTTAAAGAATTTCACATCGAAGGTTGTGGCAAAGTTAATAATATAGAAGGCTTGGAATCGCTGGAGACATTCATTGCACACACCTCCTGGAAAGTGTTTCGTAGACAAAGTTTGGAGAAATTAAAGACTCTGGAACTCTTTGTGGACGGCAATGTACAGGTGGTCGAATCTTGCATTCAATCAATACAGGTAACAGTACTCGATATAAATGTGAAATTAATATTATTATGCTTGACTGCGTATTGATAGAATGTTTTACAAAAAAATTGCAGAAATTGCCAGATAAAATGATAATATGTGGAAGGGCATGCCGTGGTGTGAAATTATTTGTAAACTCTTTCACCTTCGCTGGTCTAAAAAAGGTTAACTTAGTCATGGAGGAGACACGGCGTTACGGGAGAAAATGCAGGATATTAAAGCATTCAGAGATGAATTTGCTTGGTGCAACCATAGTTTGTTTTATTGTAAATTGTTTTTCTAAAAATATGTGGTTGACTGTAGTTACAAGCCACCATCGTTTTATCTGCCAAAGCATGCATTTAGGAAAGGGGAAATGGGTATGGATAGGTTCGTTCACAGAAGGTAATTTTCTTGATGTAGAGGAGGAGTTATGTATATTAATAGAAAACGATGGTTGTGAAGTGGAGATGGTAATGCTGATGACGGGTCAGCAAAGGAGGGTTGTCGAGGCTTTTTACAGCTTATTGAGGTGTGAACATTATTTTCATGAACTTTTAGCTATTAATTTCTTTCTTCAAAATGCACAAAGATATTAATAGGTTTATGTTATATATTTGAAAATATTCAGTGCTGTTTATATACTGGTTTAACAGGTTAAAAAATCATGGAATGCGAACCTTACGGGATCAAAAGAGGCAGAGGCTGGATTAATTTCAAAATCCCTAACCGCCCTGAAGAAACCTACCACTGTTCCACTAACTTTTACAGGGAGTGACATCAAAATTATGTGTTTGTAGGTTTAGTCTCGCTAATCATGTAGATGTTAAAGCTTTTAACCAACTTACTGTTTACAGTGGTGTGCTTTGCCAGTTTGTATTTTACCACACAAAATCATGGATATTGTTGAGAGACTATTGTTGAAATTAGTTTAGATGACGTATATTGAAAGCATCAAGTACCTTCTATATGTCGGAGTTAGTCCATGAATCTGGATAAATCTGCAACTCAAGGAAAGGTAGAGGGATTTGTTGCGGTTTGTTTTCTTTTACTTCTAATAGACTAATATCATAATAGGCTTCTATTTGCATGATTATCAATTTATCAGTGCACATACAAAATTCATATACTTCTTGAAAAAGATTGACAAAGTTGGTTAAAAAAAATATTGAAGCTTGAAAGATAGTTAGGTTTTTATTGCATGATTATCGGTACACATAAAATTCAAATACTTCTTTAAAAAAATTGACAAAGTTAACTTTAAAAAATATTGAAACTTGAAAGATAGCTACAAAACTTGACAAAACCATTTCTTGCTTGTTTTTAAAACTGCTCATTTTCTTGTCTAAAACATTAAAAAACCATTTATTTTTTGTTGCAATCTCTTTAAGATGATTGAAAGTTGTTTCAGAAGTCTTGAAAACCACACATTATTTGCCAAAAATTGTCAATAGCTCTCAAAACCAATTAAAATTCATTCACAAGCACTTGAAGTGGGATGCCATTAGTGAGTAATTTGAATCTTTTTGAAAATATGGATGTATTCATTTTTTTTTTGAAAGATTTTAGAAGTAATTTTGTTGTCTCAAATGGACTTTTAAAACTATTTTAAGTTTTTTCAATATATTTCTTCACTTTTTCATAACTTCTTAAAGGTGTCTATGCTTTCTTCACTTTTTTACAAAATTTTCACGTTTTTTTTTTGGACTTCTTCAAATAAAATGGTTATACATTGATTTTGTATTGTTACTGTTTTCAACTTATTTATTTGTTTGGTAAAAAAATACTTCTCAATAAAATATGTGTTCTTAGAAGATGGAGGAATGAATGTGGAGAATCGGAAAAGAAAAGTCAAGTTTAATTTTTATAATTTATTCTAACTTATTGGAAAACTTTCGTGTGCATGCATGTGGAAGAAATTACCACTTCTTCTATTTTCTTCTATTTTTAAAATTAGTTTTGAAAAATCTCGAATCTTTAGAATTTTAGATGTATTTGCATAAATTTGTATGCAAAACAATTTGTTTTCTCTTTTTAATAATAATATTTTTATAAGCATTTAAGGTAAAATTAATTAGAATTCTTTTATTTATTTATTATTTTATTTTTTAAATAAATATATTTAAAAAAAAACTCCATGAAATTAAATAAAGGGGGTGAGAGGCATGACAATGAAACATAATTCAGGGAGTCAAGTGTCACGCCAACAAAAATATTTGTTGCATCAGTGAAGAGAAGTGTTGCGGTGAGAATTTAAGTTATAATAACAATGTGATCATTCAATACATAATTGGATCGGTGCTATTGATTGATCACTAGATTGCATTGGTGTCGATGTGGACTTATACATTTTTACAATTATATATATATATGTAATTGTTTTTTTAAAACTAATCATAAAAAACCAATTACATTTAACAAGATCTCCAAAAAAATGTTTAAACGACCCATTTGAAAATTTATTATAAATGAGAATTTCACATATGAAAGTCTAATTCACATATATTTGTTCATAACCAAGTTAAATAAATATTTTTTTTGTTTTTATTTTATCTTCTTAAAAAAAAAAAATTCTTTCTCGTTAAAGAAAGATGTAACACATACATTTTTTAAATCATTTTTATAATTTTTTATTATATTTTACTTTTAAAATAATGTAAGTTTTTTATTTTTATGATATACTTCAAATTTTGTACACTTATGATAAAAGTTATTATTACATTTGAATTTTTTTTCTAACAAATTAAAAGTTTATCAACACCATTTCTTCTTAGATTTGTTAACCCTTTTTAAATCCAACCTACAATCTTCATCTTCATCTTCTGCCATCATTTACATTTATTCACCTAAAATATTGAAAGTTTATTTAACACCATTTTTTCTTGACACCTGTTAGCCCTTTAAATCCAACGTACAATCTTCATCTTTTGACATCATTGCATTTATTCACCACTATTGTTGCATCAATTAAATTTTATATTATTCATGAAAACATTGCACTTAAATATGTGAAAGGATAAGGTGTTTTATATATTAAATATAAGATCCAAACTCTCTTTTAAATTACATTATTAAAGGAAAATCAAACCCATATGAACATTTGACCGATTATTGTTAGATTTTCATGGTATATTTGTTTTTATAATGTTTCGTGACTTTTTTTAATAGATATATTTATTGAGAGTTAACAAAAATTTTATATATATATATATATATATATATATATATATATATATATATATATAAGTTTCAAGTCACTTTTTCTTTATTTTGAAGTGTATAGTTATACTTACAAAGATAGAAATAATAATTTATTTTACATAGGTTATTTTATGAAATTTTATTGTTTTTAATTATATAAATATATTATTTTTTTTTAAAATTATGAAATTTTAAAAATTTATTATTTTGAATATTTTGAATATTTTTTTTTTTGAAATTTTAAAATTTTATTACTTTTTTAATTTTTGAAACTTTTTTTTCTATTAATACAATAATATTGGTATTGATTTGTTGATTGTTAGTTTTTAGTGTAACCTTGATATAATTTTGAATGACAAGTTATATGAGATATTTGATTTTATGTTTATCAAAAAATGATTATTTGCTTTTTTATAAGTCTCATGCCCTTTTTATTTATTAATATATTCATTTGAAGCAATGAGAAATATAATTAAAAAATAAATGGATCATTAATATTGCAAATCACTTTCTTTGCAAGTAAAATTGTATAATTATGTTTGAACAACCTAAAATTTATAACTTGTTCTATGGAGATTATTTTGAGGAAATTCATTATTTATATTTATCTTTTCTTGCATTTTTCAGTAGTGTTACATGGTAATTAATAAAATTTGAAAGTAAAACAATTTCTTTATATTACAATTTTATTTTTTGTGAGGTTTTATATAGTTGTATTTAAAGTCATGTTAAAATAATTTCATGAATAATCATTATGATAATGAATTTTTTTATTTCACATTTTCTCAACCATTGTAACATTGGTCAAATTTTCATCATGGAAAATACTTTGATATTTGATACTTATTATTTGATGTTTCAAGTTATTTTGATTTCATATCTTTTTTTTTTTTTAAATTACAATCTTATATATAAATATTATGAATATCCAAAACTATTACAATAAGATTGAAAAATATAAATTGGTCGAATTCACAATAAAACCTCTCTAATATAAAAACTTCCAACATAACAACTTCCACAAATACAAATTTGATGACTACCATATGACAAGTACTATCCAGCTCGTAGCATTTATTTGTTATTATTACATCTTAAAAATTTAGCCATAGAAAATTAATATGTTAATGTTATTAAAATGTTATATATTTGATAGCTTCTTTTTTAACCACTATTTCAGTAAATATAAAAATATTATAATCCAAAACATGATCCAAAATCAACAATATTAGTTTTTGATAATGTCAAAATTAAATTCTAA
Source organism: Torreya grandis (assembly GCA_037957365.1). Taxonomy (NCBI): domain Eukaryota; kingdom Viridiplantae; phylum Streptophyta; class Pinopsida; order Cupressales; family Taxaceae; genus Torreya; species Torreya grandis. The sequence goes on along the minus strand of JARHVA010000927.1, from coordinate 1,935,059 downwards.
CTTTAATATTATTAAAATTTAATTATAAAATTATTGGAATTTAATATTATAAATTTTTA